>ML661344.1:44062-210353 GCA_007570785.1 Antilocapra americana | reverse complement strand
TTAGAAAGACAGTAATGAGAACCCAACATGGGAGACAACAAAAGGAACGCAGATGTATAGAATAGACTTGTGGACTTTGTGGATGAGGGTAAGGGTGGGATGATATGGGAGAAGGGCATTGAAGCATGTTAATTGTCATGTGTCTAATCAATCGCCAGCCCAGGATTGATGCTCGGGACTGGTGCAGCGAGATTTCCCGGGGGGGAGGGAGGAGGGAGGGGGGACCCGGAGGGGAAGCATATGTAAACCCATGGTGATATCATGACAATGTATGGCAAAAACAATAATATAAAAAAAAAAAGTTTTAACAACAACAACAAAAAAGAATGGACAAGGGAAATCCTTTCAAGAGAGGGAATGACCCATCCATTTTTTTTTTTAATTTTGGAAAAAATGGTACTATATACAACAGTAGAGAGACTAGCATAATGAGACCCCATGTAACCATCATCCAACTTAATTATCAATTGATAAGCCATTTAGTTTTCTCTATACTTTTTACTTCCTGTAAGCTAGAGTATTTTGGAGCAAATATCAGCTCATTGAATCATTTTTCTGTAAATAGGTATGAGCATTTAAAATATAAGAACTATTAAATAATATCACTGGAAGAATTTCTACATACTAAAAAATTATAAGTCTTTTTTATCATTATACAGCCAGCCTGTGGTCTAACTTCCTGATTGTCTCATAACTGTTAACTATTTTTAGTTAGAAACAGGATCCAAATGAAATCTGTGTATTGAACAGTTGATATATTTAAGCCTATTTTAAACCTAAAGATCACCCTCCTTCCTTTTTCTTCTTTTCTCTGCAGTTTATTCACTGAGAAATCTGGGTCAGTGCCTTGTAGAGTTTTCCATATAGTCTGTATTTCCTTGATTTCATCTTTCTCTGACCCCTGTACGTCCTATAAATTTGTGGTTAGAGCTAGAGATTTAATAAGATTCCAATTTGAATTTGTTGGCAAGAATACTTCCTGGATGATTTATATTTCCATCAGGAGATATATAAAGTCTTGTTTCTTTTTGTGTGTGTGATATTAGCAACTATTGGTGGTCATTTTTATAGATCTATTAGGAAATGTAAATTGGCAACAATCAAATTAGGTCATTCCTTTACAAAATATTTAGCTGAAATTTGCTCTATAAAGAAAAACTTTTTCTAACCCACTACTTGGCTGAAAAAACAGATTGTATAGCAAAGAGGCTAAGTGCTTGATGCTTTTCCTTTGTTTACCAGTTTTCAAAATAGTGAGTTGCTCCCTAGGGTCCTCCAAACATGACCAGTGCATTTTTTCTTTTTTTTGACCAAAGCAGACTTAAACATACCATAATAAATTCTTGGATTTTTAATATGCTGGATGGTTTCAATATATTACCGTGATTATTCTTGTTAGCGTTCAATTATACCACCTTTGACTAGCAGGATTCTCTTTAACTCGGCTCCCAAGACCTTCTGCCACAACATTGGTTATTTTAGTTTCCTTGCTTTCTCGCAAGGCAACACAACACAAGCTCATCTTGTAATTTTCCACCCCAGATTTGGAATCATCTATTTCTCCAAGGGGGCTTCCCTGGTGGTTCAGACAGTAAAGAATCTGCCTACAATGCAGGAAACCTAGGTTAGATCCCTGGGTCAGGAAGATCCCCAGGAGAAGGAAATGGCGACCTGCTCCAGAATTCTTGCCTGGAGAATTCCATGGACAGAGGAGCCTGGCGGGCTATAGTCCATAGCGATGCGAAGAGTCGGACACAACTGAGCAACTAACACTTATGCTGTTTCTCCAAGGAGCTCTGGCTCTTTCTGGTGGAAAATAGGATTTAAAGATCATAGTCTATACTACGTGTGTTATTCTACTCGGTTGGTTATTTGTTTCTCGGCCTTTTCCATGGACAGAGCTAGAAACTACCATTTTGTTTTAAAGCTCTATCATGATTCATACTGATACTTCCATCTCAAATTCAAGATTTCAGGACTTCTACTTAACCTCACCAGTCTCATATTGGTATTTCCTTCCCCAAGTGTCCATTGTTTTCTCTCATGCTGATCCACACTGTTATTAGAGATGTTCAGGGAAAGAGATTCCAAAAATCTTTCCACAGCAGAACGCAATGCTGCTTTCTTCCCTACAGAAATCATTGATTTGGATGACGGAAAGGGTAACTTACATTTTTTAAAAAACTTTATTTATTTATTTTTTCTTTACTTTATCGTGTTGGTTTTGCCATACATTGACATGAATCCACCCTGGGTATACATGTGTTCCCTTTCCAGAACCCCTCTCCCACCTCCCTCGCGATTCCATCTCTCTGGGTCATCCCGGTGCACCAGCCCTGAGCACCCAGTATCAAGCATCAAACCTGGGCTGGTATATGACCCAGCAATCTCACTGCTGGGCATACACACTGAGGAAACCAGAATTGAAAGAGACACGTGCACCCCAATGTTCATCGCTGCATTGTTTACAATAGCCAGGACATGGAAGCAACCTAGATGTCCATCAACAGACGAATGGATAAGAAAGTTGTGGTACATATACACAATGGAATATTACTCAGCATTAAAAAAAATTCATTTGAAGCAGTTCTACTCAGGTGGACGGAACTGGAGCCTATTATCCAGAGTGAAGTAAGCCAGAAGGAAAAACAACAATACAGTACACTAACGCATATATATGGAATTTAGAAAGATGGCAGCGAGAACCCAGCATGCGAGACAGCAAAAGAGACGCAGATGTATAGAACAGACTCGTGGACTCTGTGGATGAGGGCAAGGGTGGGATGATATGGGAGAATGGCATTGAAACATGTTAATTATCATATGTGAAATCAATCGCCAGCCCAGGATTGATGCTGGGGCTGGTGCATCGAGATTTCCCCGGGGGAGGGAGGAGGGAGGGGGGAGGGAGGGGGGTTCTGGAGGGGGAGCATATGTACACCCATGGCTGTTACATGTCATTGTATGGCAAAACCAACACAATAATGTAAAGAAAATTAAAACAAACAAACAAACAAACTAAAACCTGGGCTGGTGATTGATTTTAATGACTGTGTTTGGGTGCTCTCCTACAGGTTTTCTTTTAGAGAAGCTAAAGTCTCAGGAACTTTAAGCCTTTTGTCTTCTCATTATCTTAAAGGATTGTTTGGAAAGCCAGCCTTCATTTTTCCAGCCAGTTTCCAGAAATGGTTAAATCAGTCTCCGGGGACCCACTGGCTTCCAGAGAAGCAAGAGAGCAGATGGGCTTGATGTTTGTAGTAGTTTGAAGTTTAACCACAGGTCACCATGCTCTTTACCTCCAGAGCCACTCATGAGTTATGAGGTTCTCAAACCACTTCTGGATGTTCAAAGTTATCAGTGTGAGGTTTGGGGTGGGGGACAGACACTAAGATCCTGAGTGGGATACTTCTTTAGGAGAACAGATTAGAAAAGTTAAGAGGGAGTGTGTTCACAGTTCTAATAACCACAGCATAACTACTGTTTATTGTTCTCATGGGGCTTATCATCTCACTGACTTAGGAGAACTAGATGTCTATTTCACACAAACTTACCTGGATGCCACTCTTCATGGGGGAGAACCTAAGAAAGAGAAATTTCCCAAGGTCTTATCTTAACCTTAGTAACTTCCAGTGAGGGGGCTAGTGGATCTGCCACCTCACCGAGTTATAGAATTACAGAATGACAGAGATGAAAAGTCCCTGAGTTATCTAATCAAGTTTTCAACTTCCTCAAAGATAAAGTCCTTTGTTTAAAAAGAAACAAAGGTATAAGCAAGAGTATAAGCAAGCAAACAAAAAAATGAACAAACAACTTAGATTCATTTAATCAGAAGTTCAAATATAGGATTTAGTAATTTCAATGTTTAACCACTACTCCCACGGATTCTCATCTTTGGGGAAATATTAAAAAACAGTGTAATCCCACACCTTCATTTTTCAGATGGCGAGATTGAAATGTACATAGGAAATGATTTGTCAAAGTCACCCCACGGGAGGAGAATAGTTAATATTCCTGAAGGACACATACCCTATAGTTACTACCCATGAACACATCCATATGTGTATGTGTGTGTGTGCTTAGTCATTCAGTAGTTTCCGACTCTTTGTGACCCATTGGACTGTAGCCTGCCAGGTTCCTCTGTCCATGGGGTATTTCAGGTAAGCATACTGGAGTGGGCTGCCATTTCCTTCTCCAGGGGAGCTTCCCAACCCAGGGACTGAAACCGTGTCTTCTGCGTCTCCTGCATTGGCAGGTGGATTCTTTACCTGCTGAATCCTCAGGGAAGTCCCCCACATATGTATATCTACATGTATTTTTAAAAATGTGTTGGTTATGTCATTGCCCAGTGGATTCATAGGCAAAGAAGGTTGTATAAATATTTTTGTGTGTGTGGCTAAATCCAAGGTAAGAAATAACTTTTAAATTCATTGTACTTTTTGTTTAGCTTTATAATCCATAGAAGTCTTTATCACAGCAAAATGTGTTTTCAGAACTTAGCTTTCTTGGGAAATGTGGACTTTGAAATGCAAACATATCTACTTGCACAAAGAGCTTCAGTGAGTCAGAAGGCTTGTTTAAAGAAAAACCAACATCCAGCACTGAAAGCAAGATGAAAGCATAATACGAGGATTATTTCCCATATCTTGAACATTGGCCAGAGTTTATTCATGTATACTCCTACTGGATCAGCATGTCACGAGGAACATTATCCTGGAGACATTAATAGGTGTGCTGCCAGCAAAGATTTTTCCTCATCGAAGTTTTGGATATGCTGCATTAAGCTACTCTGTCTTGGAAATACAGAAAGCACATTAGCCTGCTACCTTTGGGCCCCAAGGCAGAGTAAGAAATATTAGTAGAACACCTAGCCTATGGCACAGCAGGGATTCATTCTATGGAAGCAGGCTGACTTGTGAGGGCTGATGCCTTTCTCCCACCCCAGGGACTTAGAGGCCAGCGACCCATGGGTCTTGTTCCTCATTCCCTGTTTTGACCCCCAAACTTCAGCCACACTCCCATGGACAGCAAGGGAGACATCGAGGAGCTCTGTCCTCGTGCTCACTTCGGCGGAACAAATACTGAAATTGGAATTATACACAGATCAGTAACATGACTCCTGCACAAGGATGACACAAGTCCGTGAAGCAGTCCATATTTTTATGAATTTATCTACAAAGCAGAAATAATGTCACAGATGTAGAAAACAAACCTATGGTTACCAGGGGGAAGAGATAAACTGGGAGATCGAGATTGACATATAAACACTACTACATATATAAAATAGATGACAAATAAGGACCTATTGTATAGCACAGGGAACTCTACTCAAAGTTCTAAAATAAATGGGAAAGGAATCCGAAAAGGAGGAGATATATGGATGTGTATAACTGACTCACTTTGCTGTATACCTGAAACTAACACACCATTGTATATATTTCAATAAACTTTTTTAAAAATAAAAATTAAAAAAACAAAAGCAAAAAAGTGGATATATGTAAATGTATAACTGATTTGGGGTTTCCCTGGTGGTTCAGGGGTAAAGAATCCACCTGCCAATGAAGGAGACATGGATTCGATCCTTAGGTCAGGAAGATCCCCTGGAGGAAGAAATGGCAACCCACTCCAGTATTCTTGTCTGGGAAATTCCATAAGCAGAGGAGCCTGGTAGGGCTCTCTGGGACTGCAAAGAGTTGAACAAGACTTAGCTACTAAACAGCAACAACATCACTGATTTACTAAAATTAACACAACATTATAAATCACCTATACTCTAATAAAAATTAAAAAAAAAGAAAAGAAAGAGCTCTATCCTCTCATTTGTAATTTTATTTTATGATCATTACTTTTCTATGACTGTATCAAGATAGTCTATTTCTGAAATCTAGTTTTCCCCAATTTTCAGGAAAATATATTACCAAAATGGATGAATTTCACGTTAAAAAAATTCAATTTCTTCCATAATTTTCTCTTAAATCTTGAGACCTGCTACTCCTTTTACAGAGTCAAGTCAAGTAAAGCAATGCACTGTCTTATACAATGGCATCATAGGTTATTTTCAGTTGAATAGATCATAGTAGTTTATGGCCATGCAAAGAGCTCTGAGGTACTTAGCCCTACCAGGACCCATGGATTAAATATGCTGCTACCTGCCTTTATTGAGGGCTAACACCAAAAGCGGTCACTCAGACTGTGGTCATGCAGCTCTTGCACCAGTTTTCATGAAGACATTGTTCAATAGGTCACCCCACATCTGTACTATGAAAAACCACAACGTAAAATTAGCTGACAGTTTGGTGGCAGGAACTACTATGTCTTCTGAAGGACTGAAAAGAGTCTGGCAAATTAGATATTTACTAGCTTTTACAGAAGAATAAATGAGTAAGAGTACATCAGGTTCAGGGTGAGAGAAGACAGCGCATGGCTTGTTTCTTAAAATCAGATACTATATGACACAGTGCATGTTCTGTTTTGCTTTGGTTGCTGGGAAGCTTAGCTCTAAATTAATGCTTAGTAGTTATTAATGCAATAACTATATTAACCCAGGTTCCAGTCTCAATCATTGGTTCCCTTCCCAGATACTTTATTTTCATCATTCTGTTGTACATGCATTTTTGTTAGCAGCAGTTTTAGACTGTTGTAAAATGTATAATAAAGTGATATAAGAGGTCTGAAGTAGAATACACTGTGGTTCAAGTTGGTTGATTGTTGGACAAGTCATTTATGTTCTCTCTGTCTTAGTTTCCTCATCTATTATGGGGAATGTTGAGAGGATTGGATAAGCAATGCTTAGGAAGTGATCAGCAGAGTGCCTGTGACATCAGATAAGTGTTAAGGGTACATAACAACAGTAATAAAAATTAGACAGAACAATACTCATTATAAATACTTAAATAAACACTTTGCATCTTCTGATCACATTTTATCACTATGGTTTATTATCTTGGAATTGTTCCTAATATTAAAAGTGAATATTTAAATAATACTTATAGTGTGCTAGGCATTTTTGGAGTGCTTTGCATGTTAACTTATGCAAACATATGTTTCTGATGTTCATGATGGAAATGTTTTGGTCTTGCAACAGCCCTCTGAGGTGGGATTACCATCTTCCCTGTTTTCCCGGTGAGACAACTGAAGCACAGAGAAGTCAACTTATTTGCTCAGAATCATAAAGATAGTGAGTAGGAAAGCTGAGGTTCACTCTCAAGCACTGCAATGCTTGAGTGCACTCTGCCTCCAGCCACTATTTATTAAGTACTCGCTACATTCCAGGCTCTGTGACAAGGACATTACCTGCAGCATCTTATTTAATCCTTCCAATGGCCACATGAGGTGGGCCCACTGGAAGTTGCCATTTGAAAAAAAAAAAAAATCAACCATTGGCTCTAATACAAAGATCAAATCTGAAACCACGTGGAAATGAATAGAATGGTTAAGATTTATACATTATTACTTCTCTGACCTTGGAAACCCCTCCTTAAATAGAATTCATGGTTGAGGAATCCAAGATCTTATGTGAAAAGAGACTGAAATAATGAACAAAGCCACCAAAACCCTTATGCATATTCATCTTTACTAAAATTAAACCAGTAGAGACTCTACACTCAGTAGACCAGCTGTGGCACTTCCCATGTTCCATTACTGACAACTCAGATGTCTGTTGTACCTCACAACCGGGCTATAGGAAAAACATGCAATGGCAACAAAACTTGCAATGATTTAAGCTTCAGGTTCACATAGTGTAAAAATTTTGGCAATGTGGAATAATATACAAATACATATGTGTGGCCTAGAATTTCTCTGAAAGGCAAACTCAATACCCGAAGGTGAAAAAATTTCAAGGAAGGAAACTAGAAATGGTTCGCTCTGCTCTGGGATCACTTTTCAAGTCCAGAATCTGTGATATGAATCCAGCTGATCCTAAATGCTCAAGACAAGCTACTTTGTTCATGTCCACCAACCACAAAAAAGAAGAGTCAACTTCTTTAAGTGTAAGCCACTTGAAATGTTTTCAAGACAGCCTTAGAGATTTGAGCTACCACTCACAGACAGGGCATCCCTGGTAGCTCAGTAAGTAAAGGATCCACCTGCAGAGACCTCAGTCAGTAAAACAGATCCAGGTTTTGTCCCTGGGTTGGGAAGATCCCCTGGAGAAGGAAATGGGAACTGACTGCATTATTCTTGCCTGGAAAATTCCATGGACAGAGAAGCCTGGCAGGCCACAGTCTATGGGGTCACAAGAGTTGGACATGACTTAGCGACTAAACCACACCACCAATCAAAGACATGAATGATTGAGGCCTTAATGAAACAGCTCAGCTGCTGGTAAAGCTGGGTATTTCAATGTGCCATTATTGTTGCCATTTGGCTTCCACAGGATGCAGGCTCTGAAACAGAAGGTGGCGTGTGCATGTGTGTTGAGCGCTGGTCCCTTGATGTCTTCCAAAGCAATCAAAGCAATTGAATGACTGTTTTAAAGTCACTTTGGAATAGTTTTTAGATACTTATACCTTCCACTCTACACAATTAACTTCAAGTACATTTTTTGGTTTTATTTTCTTTAAATTTAGTGAAGTGGATATTTGCTTACATATATAAAATTTTTGGAAGGATAAACCATAAAAATTTTGGAAAGATAAACCACAGAAATGGAGTTAACTGTGGGGAAAGGATGAACTAGCATGGTGGGGGGGGTGGGCATGGAGGATGGAGGCAATACTTTCATAGATTTGACTTTAGAAACATGTTTATGTTTTGTATAAAAATAAAAGTTAAATTAAGTAAAAAGCAATTCCTAAAACTCAAATGAATATAACTTTTGAAGGCTGCTTCCAACACTTCAGAACTGGGAAGCCCTCAGCAAGTTACTTAATAAGCCTCAACTGACTCATCTCTAGAACTGAAATAGTTAAGTGACGATTGGGTTAATATGAAGGTTAAATAATTTAGCATATTAAACATACTGAACATGGTGCCTAGCATGAAGCAAATGTCCAAAGTATATTGGTTATTATTTGTAACCCTAAAACTTGGAATAGAATAATGTAGAATCAAGTATCTGTTTATATGAAGGTTCTCCCTGAGATCCTTCTTAATGCTGAGATCCTCCAAGATATTTAAACATATCACTTACAAAAATACAGCTTTTCGGAAATGGGTCTACTACAATGCTGAGAAGGCCACTTCAGGGTGATCAGCACAGAGCATTCACTGAGAGCTGGAACACTCAGGCAGGGCTAATTTCACCTCACTCCAAGGTTCCCTGTACACAAAGGAATTCCCTACCTCCTTGAGCAGAAAGAAGCTTCTAGAACTCCACATGCAGAAGCATAGGGCTTTCACTGGTATGGAAACTGAGACCTGCTGGGCCATGGCCCTTTGAGAGAGGAATGCCTCTTCTAGCCACTGTTTCTTCTAACCTGTTCCTTCTCCATTACATACACACATGAGCATCAGTCCTTCGCCACTCTGAGTGTGTCAGTGCGTGGCTGGCAGAAATGTTCCTGGGAGCTGTTTCTACCTTAGGATGTCTAGCAATAGTTAACTACACATCAAAGTGAATTTGAGCCATGTAAAAATGTCCCACTAAATCCAGACTAAATGAGTTTAGATCCAACTCATGCTTTCTTTACCTGGATCCTAAAATTATTCTCAGACACCCCAAAACTCCCAGCACAGTGGAGAGTAGTATGAAGGTGTGGGAGAGGGGTTGCCATGTAGAGACAATAGCCTTAACCAATTGCAGTTAAATTATTGCACTTTTGCAAAATTTGTAACAAAGGTATGAACATATATATGAATTTTTAGGGATACTCTCAGAGCAGTGTTAGGCATTCTGCAAGGAGGACATTGTAGCATGAGCTTTGTCAGCATCCTGGTAAATTTGCCTCTGCTTATCAGGAAAGCTCAGTTTTCAGCAGGATTTTCTGGGAAATCTTTTTAAAGAACACAGTCTCATTTCTCAATTTATTAGCCTGTGGGTTGAGGTATTTCCGTGTCCAGTTTTCTAAAAATGGAGAGACTTGCATTTAAAAGCTAAAAACTATGTGTGGTGGCTCACAGGAGGAAGGGGGGTGGCAGCCTCAGCTGTGTCCAGAATAGCTCTGAGGTGCAACAGCTGAGGCAGCGGGGCAGATCTGAGCAGGGAGGCAGCACCCTAGGGAGTAGATGCACCCCAGCCCAGGTGGGGGTCCACTAATGACCGGAGTAGTTACAAGGTCAAGGATGGCAGAAGGGAAGTTCCTGAAAACCTCTTTTCCACTGCCCACCTCCTTCCTGCCCCCACACTCACTCTTCCATCATGGAGCTATAATTACACTGGACAAGGCGAGCTGGAGAATTCTGGATGTGTTCCCATGATGGCTGTATTGATAGCCCCTCTGTTATCGTGCCTCAGGCCCCCAGCCAGGAGAAGGACTTGGTTAATTCTATTTTTCACTAAATCCTTAGTATCCTCTGGGAGTGTCAGGAGTCATCATTCCAAAGACGGCAGGAATGAAGAGTATGATCACAAATAACTCATCTCAGACTTGGGCTCAGACTTTGCTTTGCATTTTTTAGAAATGGCTAAAGGGTTAGCTTAGGTTGGATCAGTTAAAGTCACAGCATTTTAAATCTCACCTGAGGTTAAAGGTAGCAGCTTTCAAAACTCTTGATTTCAGAATATCAGGAAGTGACTAAATGAATTAATTGGAAATTATTATGAGAATTAATGAAGCTTTCAGAACTGCCCTGAGAGTTCTGTAACAAACTCCTTTTTGTTCATATTTCAAAAACAGTCACCCAGAACATGGCTGGAAGTTCCTTAGATGCATATCTCTGTAATGAACAGGAGGTCTGAAACATGCCCTACTTCTACAGCAGAGTTCATTGCTTTTCAAAATGGAAAGTATTTTAGCTTACAAAAAAAAAAAAAAAAACCACTACCATGTCCCTCTTTAATTTCTATCTCTCCAACAGAAACACACTTGAAAGAGTCAGTTGGGTGGACTCTCAATGGCTTTCTGTGGTTGCCGCTCTATTATGGGACAGAAAGGACATTCAGAAAAAAAAATTTCATCTGCATTTTCATAAGGAAGAAATGTAATGTGGTCTACACATAGGTGAGAATTTGTGAGGTCTATGTACTGTTGCAAGAGCAGATCACTTAATAACTACATTTAGGCAATTTTTGTACAAAAGTTTATTTTCTCTACTAGATTGTAAACTTCACATGGGCAAGGCTAATTTTTTTTTAGTTTTGCTCTATGTCCTTAGACTCTAGCGCAAAGTGGATGCCAAAAATATATATTGACTAAGCACTATAAAGGTCCCAAAGATTGGTTTAAAAAACATTAGTAATACTCACATTTTTAAAAAGGCAATGATTTTTAAGGAAGATATACACTAGTTTTTTTTTTATAACGTTTCATTTCATAATAATTTCAAACTTACAGGAAAGTTTCAAAAGTTATACAAATACCCCTTGGGTACTTTTCAACTAAATTCTCCCATTTTAACATTAGCCACCCTTAATTTTAAATATAAATCTGAGAATAAGTTGCAGACATGCTGCCCCTTTATCTTTGAATAATTCAATGTGCAATTTCTAAAAACAAGGACATTCTCTTACATAACTACCATACAGTTGTCAAAATCTGTATGGAGGTTAACGGTGAGACAATATTATTTTCTAATCTATAGACATTATTCAATATTTGCTCATAACCGTAATAATATCCTATACAGTAGTAGAAAAATAATTTTTAAGGAACCAATCAAGAATTTAATATTGCATTTTCCTATCTTTAATCTCTTTCAGTCTGGAACAATTACTGTCTTTCTTACTCTTTTCATGACCTTGATATTTTTGAAGAGTTATTTTGTAGGCTGTCTTTCAATTCAGGTTTATCTGATGTTCCCT
Organism: Antilocapra americana; assembly: GCA_007570785.1. Lineage (NCBI taxonomy): Eukaryota > Metazoa > Chordata > Mammalia > Artiodactyla > Antilocapridae > Antilocapra > Antilocapra americana. The sequence goes on along the minus strand of ML661344.1, from coordinate 198,454 downwards.
CATGATTAAATTCCGATTTTGCATTTTTGACAGCATCACCAGATAAGTGATGTTGTGTCTCTTGCAGTGCATCATATCAAGAGACACAGATGTCAGCTCATTCCATTACTGGTGAGGCTAACGTTAATCACTTAATAGAGAAGATGGTGTCAGCCAGGTTTCTCCACTATAAAATTACTCTTTTCCCCTCTGCAATTCCCTCTTTGTATTAATAAGTATTCTGTGGGGAGATCCTTTGGAGCCATGTCAATATCTCCGAAGTTTTACTTGCCAATTTTAGCATCCATTGATAATTCTTGCTTGAATGAGTTGTAAATATGACACTTGCCAAACAGTGACTGTCTAACTCCATCATTCATTCTGCACTTGCTAGTTGGCATTCTCCTGTTAGAAAACTGTTCTTTCTCCTCTATTTATCCACTGATGCATTTATTTATATTAGCATGGGCTTGAGTTATTGCTTTAGTTGGGGTTATGCTAATGTTATTATGTATTTGGTATGCATATCTTCTCAGATTAGGCTTCCATGTTCTCTTGAGGTGTTCCATTATTTTTGAGCATTATTTTCTCTGTAAGATAACAAGATGTTCCAGGCCCACCTGAACCTTCTCTGCCCAGTTCTGGAATCAGTCATTCTCACAAGAGACATGATTCCTTGAAGTGAAGAATGGTCCCAAATTTATTTTTTATTTTATTTTTTAAAAATAAATGATATTTATTACTTCCTGTGTTAAACACAAGTGGCCTACTTTAAACTGCTTACCTCAGTGAATACCTTACCAATCTTATGGCAAATATAAACATCTCCATTTTATTTATTTATTAAAATTTTTTTTTGTAATCTGATTTGTTTATTGTTATAACCCTAATGTCAGGCAAAGAACAGGTGTTCAGTAAATTTTTCTTGGATCTCCAACTGGCTAGGCCAGGATTTTCTTGCACTTACAGTTTGCTGGTTATTTTCTTTCTTTCTTTCTTTTTTTTTTTGGCTTTAACTAATTAATTATTTTCTTTACATTATCGTGTTGGCTTTGCCATACATTGAAATGAATCTGCCATAAGTATACATGTGTTCCCCTTCCAGAACACCCCTCCCACCTCTCTCCTGATTCCATCCCTTTGGGTCATCCCGGTGCACCAGCCCTGAGCACCCTGTATCATACATCAAACCTGGGCTGGTGATTCATTTCACATATGATAATTTACATGTTTCAATGCTGTTCTCCCATATCATTCCACCCTTGCCCTCTCCCATAGAGTCCAGAAGGCTGTTCTATACATCTGCGTCTCTTTTGCTGTCTCACATACAGAGCTATCGTTACCATCTTTCTAAATTCCATATATATGCGTTAGTATACTGTATTGTTGTTTTTCCTTCTGGCTTACTTCACTCTGTTAATAGGCTCCAGTTTCGTCCACCTCAGTAGAACTGATTCAAATGTATTCTTTTTAATGGCTGAGTAACACTCCATTGTGTATATGTACCACTGCTTTCTTATCCATTCGTCTGCTGATGGACATCTAGGTTGCTTCCATGTCCTGGCTATTGTAAACAATGCGGCGATGAACATTGGGGTACATATGTCTCTTTCAATTTTGGTTTCCTCAGTGTGTATGCCCAGCAGTGGGATTGCTGGGTCATATTGCAGTTCTATTTCCAGTTTTTTAAGGAATCTCCACACTGTTCTCCATAGTGGCTGTACTAGTTTGCATTCCCACCAACAGTGTAAGAGGGTTCCCTTTTCTCCACATCCTCTCCAGCATTTATTGCTTGTAGAATTTTGGATGGCAGCCATTCTGACTGGTGTAAAGTGGTACCTCATTGTGATTTTGATTTGCATTTCTCTGATAATGAGTGATGTTGAGCATCTTTTCATGTGTTTGTTAGCCATTTTTATGTCTTCTTTGGAGAAATGTCTGTTTAGTTCTTTGGCCCACTTTTTGATTGGCTTGTTTATTTTTCTGGAATGGAGCTGCAGGAGTTGCTTGTATATTTTTGAGATTAATTGTTTTCCCATTGCTTCATTTGCTATTATTTTCTCCCACTCTGAAGGCTGCCTTTTCACCGTGCTTTTAGTTTCCTTTGTTGTGCAGAAGCTTATAAGTTTAATTAGGTCCCATTTGTTTATTTTTGCTTTTATTTCCAATATTCGGGAGGTGGGTCATAGAGGATCCTGCTTTGGTTTATGTTGGAGAATGTTTTGCCTATGTTTTCCTCTAGGAGTTTTATAGTTTCTGGTCTTATGTTTAGATCTTTGATCCATTTTGAGTTTATTTTTGTGTATGGTGTTAGAAAGTGTTCTAGTTTCATTCTTTTACAAGTGGTTGACCAGTTTTCCCAGCACCACTTGTTGAAGAGATTGTCTTTTCTCCATTGTATATTCATGCCTCCTTTGTCAAAGATAAGGTGTCCATAGATGCGTGGATTGATCTCTGGGCTTTCTATTTTGTTCCATTGATCGATATTTCTGTCTTTGTGCCAGTACCATACTGTCTTGATGACTGTGGCTTTATAGTATAGCCTAAAGTCAGGTAGGTTGATTCCTCCAGTTCCATTCTTCTTTCTCAAGATTGCTTAGGCTATTCGAGATTTTTTGTATTTCCATACAAATTGTGAAATTATTTGTTCTAATTCTCTGAAAAAGACCTCTGGTAGCTTGATAGGAATTGCCTTGAATCTGTAGATTGCTCTGGGTAGCATACTCATTTTCACTATATTGATTCTTCCAATCCATGAACACGGTATATTTCTCCATCCATTTGTGTCCTCTTTGATTTCTTTCATGAGTGTTTTATAGTTTTCTATATATAAGTCTTTTATTTCTTTAGGTTGAAATACTCCTAAGAATTTTATTCTTTTTGTTTTGATGGTGAATGGAATTGTTTCCTTAATTTCTCTTTCTGTTTTCTCTTTGTTAGTGTATAGGAATGCCAGGGATTTCTGTGTGTTGATTTTGTATCCTGAAACTTTACTATATTCACTGATTAGCTCTTGTAATTTTCTGGTAGAGTCTTTAGGGTTTTCTATGTAGAGGATCATGTCATCTGCAAACAGTGAGAGTTTTACTTCTTTTTTCCAATCTGGATCCCTTTTATTTCTTTATGTGCTCTGATTGCTGTGGCCAAGACTTCCAAAACTATGTTGAACAGTAGTGATGAGAGTGGGCACCCTTGTCATTTTCCTGACTTTAGGGGAAATGCTTTCAGGTTTTTCACCAATTTCTTGACTTCTTAAACTGATTATTTGTGTCTTTCTAGGAATCTGGTTAATTCATCTACTTTGCTTAATTCATGGCATAAATTTATTATAAATTTTATTGAAATACTTTTAATTTCTGTAGGATCTATACTTTCATTCCTAATTTTAGCAACATATGTCTTCTCTATCTTTTTCTTGGTCAATACAGCCAAAAGCTTATCAATTTTATTGATTCTAGCAAATAACTGACTTTTGGTTTCATTCATTTTCCCAACTGTCTGTCAGTTTTTAATTTTATTAATTTATTCTCTGATCTCTGTTATTTTCTTATTTCTACTTATTTTGGGGTTGCTTTGATTTGATTATTGATTTTTAGACCTTTTATGCTTTGTAATAAACATTATAGATATAACTGTCCATCCAAGTCCAGTTTGTGTGTGTGCTCAGTCATTTCAGTCATTTCTGACTCTTTGTGACCCAGTGGAGCCCACCAGGCTCCTCTGACCATGGGATTCTCCAGGCAAGAATACTAGAGTGGGTTGCCAACCCTTTCCCAAGGGACCTTCCAAACCCAGGGATCTTCCGCACTCGCATCTCCTGAACTACAGGCGGATTCTTTATTGCTGAACCACCGGGGAAGCCCCAAGTCCTGTTTTAGCAGCATCCAAATCATTAAAATAGATTGTGATTTCATTTTTATTTGATTGAAGTTTTTAAAAGTATTTCCTTGTGATTTCTTCTTTGATACAGGGTTATTTGGAAATGTCTTATTTAATTTCCTAAAATTTGGGAGTTTGTTAGTTTTTTTGGTAACTTTGAATATAATTTTATTGTGGTCAGAAAGCATACTTTGTATGATTTAGATTCTTTTAAATTTATTTATTGATTGATTGGTTAAAATTAGAGATACCAAAGGAATATTTCATGTAAAGATGGGCACAATAAAGGACAGAAATGACATGGACCTAACAGAAGCAGAAGATATTAAGAAGAGGTGGCAAGAATACACAAAAGAACTACACAAAAAAGATCTTCATGACTCAGATAATCACGATGGTGTGATCACTCACCTAGAGCCAGACATTCTGGAATGCGAAGTCAAATGGGCCTTAGGAAGCATCACTACGAACAAAGCTAGTGGAGGTGATGGAATTCCAGTTGAGCTATTTCAAATCCTGAAAGATGATGCTGTGAAAGTGCTGCACTCAATATGCCAGCAAATTTGGAAAACTCAGCAGTGGCCCCAGGACTGGAAAAGGTCAGTTTTCATTCCAATCCCAAAGAAAGGCAATGCCAAAGAATGCTCAAACTACCGCACAGTTGCACTCATCTCACATGCTAGCAAAGTAATGCTCAAAATACTCCAAGCCAGGTGAAAGGTTGTTGCAGAACCCACAAAAAGAACACCAGGATTCTTGGCCTTTGGAGGAGAAGAATTCAGTCCAGAGCCAGAGACGAGGCTTGATCGCTCAGAGCTTTTGTGTAATAAAGTTTTATTAAAGTATAAAGGAGATAGAGAAAGCTTCTGACATAGGCATCAGAAGGGGGCAGAAAGAGTACCTACTTGCTAGTGTTAGCAATGGAGTTATATACTCTCTAATTAGTTATTACAGTGAATCAAAAGAATGTCTGGAGGTTGTAAAGATCTCACTAGACCTACTCCCATAATTTACATTTTAAGATAATAGGATTAGCCAGAAGGTTTTTTCCAGAGACTGTCCTCAAGCAAGACACGTTATTATTATATAATCCTAAGGAATGTAGAGGGAGAAAAAAGTTTGTCCTTTTCTCCTCCCTGAGAATTCTGGACCCCTCTCTCCTTGGGGATCCCTAGACTTCTTATCAACCTGCCTAGGAGATGACTCTCTCACAGGCTTCAACAGTGCATGAACCATGAACTTCCAGATGTTCAAGCTGGAGTTAGAAAAGGCAGAGGAACTAGAGATCAAATTGCCAATATCTTTTGGATCATCACAAAAGCAAGAGAGTTCTGGAAAAACATCTACTTCTGCTTCATTGACTATGCCAAAGCCTTTGGCTATGTGGATCACAACAAACTGAGAAATTCTTCAAGAGATGGGAATACCAGATCACCTGACCTGCATCCTGAGAAATCTGTATAAAGTTCAAGAAGGAATGATTAGAACTGGTCATGGAACAACAGACTGGTTCCAAACAGGATAAGGAGTATGTCAAGGCTTACTTAACTTCTATGCAGAGTACATCATGTGAAAAGCCAGGCTGGATGAAGCACAAGTTGGAATCAAGATTGCTGGGAGAAATAGCAGTAACTTCAGACATGAAGATGATACCACCCTTATGGCAGAAAGTGAAGAAGAACTAAAGAGCCTCTTGATGAAAATGAAAGAGAGTGAAAAAGTTGGCTTAAAATTCAACATTCAGAAAACTAAGATCATGGCATCCGGTCCCATTATTTCATGGCAAATTGATGGGGAAACAATGGAAACAGTGACAGACTTTATTTTGGGGGGGCTCCAAAATCAATGCAGATAGTGACTGAAGCCATGAAATTAATAGAGTCTTGCTCCTTGAAAGAAAAGTATGACCAACCTAGACAGCACATTAAAAAGCAGAGTATTACTTTGCCAACAAAGGTCCTTCTAGTCAAAGCTATGATCTTTCCAGTAATCATGTATGTATGTGAGAGTTAGACTATAAAGAAAGCTGAGCACCAAAGAATTGATGCTTTTGAACTGTGGTGTTGCAGAAGACTCCTGAGAGTCCCTTGGACTGCAAGGAGATCCAACCAGTCAATCCTAAAGGAAATCAGTCCTTAATATTCATTGGAAGGACTGATGCTGAAGCTGAGACTCCAATATTTGATCACATGATGTGAAGAACTGACTAATTGGAAAAGACCCCGATGATGGGAAAGATTGAAGGCAGGAGGAGAAGAGGATGACAGAGGATAAGATGGTTGGATAGCATCACCAACTCAATGGACATGAATTTGAGCAGGCTCCGGGAGCTGGTGATGGACAGGGAAGCCTGGTGTGCTGTAGTCCATAGGGTTGCAGAGTCGGACACGGCTGAGTGACTGAACTGAACTGAGCTGTAACTTATTGAAATTGTTGAAACTCTCTGACATATGGTTAGTCTAGTAAACAATGTTCCATGTGCACTTGGGAAGAATATATATCCTGCAGGTTGTCTGGCAGTTTTCTATGTATGTATTAGCTCAAATTTGTAGGTAGTGTTATTCAAATTTTCTATATTCTTACTGATTTTCTGTGTAATTGTTATATTAATTAATGACAGAGGAGATTAAAATTTCCAACTAAAAGTTTTTGTATTGTGTGTTTCTCTTTTTAGTTCTTTCAGCTTTGTCATATGTACTTTGGGATTTACTTGTTAAGTACATAAACATTTATAATTATAAATATAATATGTTATATATCATAACAAATTATATTTTTAATTTTACCTATCTCTAATTATATCTAATCTGAAGTTTGTTTTCTTGGATATTAATATAGCTATTATGGTCATTTTGTGTAGTATATAGTTTTCCATCCTTTACTTTCACTGCATTTGTATATTTGAACTTACAGTGTGTCTTGTATACAGTTGGGATTTCTTTTAAAAATTCATTCTAGTTATCTCTGCTTTTTGATGGAAGTGTTTATTGTTCACAGTTTCTGTATTATTAATGTGGTTGGATTTATTTTTGTCATTTTTCTTTGCATTTGTCGCATTTTTTGGGTCATTTCTCTTTTCCTCCTTAACTGCCTTCTTTTGTGTTAAGCAAATATTTTTTATTTTTAAAAAAATTGTGTGTGTAATTATAAAATGCATCTTCAACTTATCATGATACATTATGTTAATTCTGACTTCTGACAAAAGAAAAATGCAACTTTGCTCCAGTAAAGCTTCACGTCTTGGGACTTCACTGGTGGCTCAGTGGTTAAGAATCTGACTGCCATTGCAGGAGGCACGGGTTCGATCCTTAGTCTGGGAAGGTCCCACATGTCTTGGAGCAACTAAGCTGTGTGCTGCAGCTACTGAAGCCCTAGCATCGCAGAGCCCATGCTCCACAGCGAGAAAAGCCACTGCAGTGAGAAGCCGCGCACTGTGATGAAGAGCAACCCACATTGCCCCAGCTAGAGAGAGCCCACAAAAGCAACGAGGACCCAGAGTAGCCCCAAAACCAAACTCATAAACAAAAACGTCTTCACGTCTTCCACCTTCCTATGTGCTTTTGTTGTCACATATATCATATCTATATAAGCTCAACAACATAGGGTTATAAATATTGCTTTAAACAAGCAACAGTTGGATTTGTGTTACAGTCTGATGTCATTCTCTTTCAGCACAGAGAACTTTCTCTTGTATTTCTTTTGGGCAGGCTTTCTAGCAATGAATCATTTCAGCTTTTTTTTTTTTATGAGGAGGTGTCTTCAATTCACTTTCATTTTTGAAGGATAGTCTTGCTGGATATAGGAGCTTTAAAGATTGCTTTCCTGGAAGTTGAATTCGTCACTGTCAGTTTTTGTTTGCACTTGAATATTTCATCCCACTGCCTTCTGATCTCTCTTGTTTCTCATGAGAAGTCAGCCATCAATTGCATTTTTATTTCCCCATTATGTAACGAGTCATTTAAGCCTTTATCTTTCCTCTATATAACTATAGAATGTCTTGATGTGGTCTTTTTTGTAGTTATTCTATTTAGGGTTGATAGAGCTTCTTGGATCAGTAGACTAATACTTTTTAACAGATTTGGGAAGTCTCTGGCTATTATTTCTTCAAATAATTTTCTACTCCTTCTCTTCCTTCTCACCTTCTTGGACCCCCATTACACATATGTTAGAATAATTTACATTGTCCCACAGGTTTCTGGGGCTTCCCTTGTGGCTCAGGTGGTAAAGAATCCGTCTGCAATGTGGGAGGCCTGGGTTAGATCCCTGGGTTTGGAAGATCCCCTGGAGAAGGGAAAGGCTACCCACTCCTGTATTCTGGCCTAGAGAATTCCATGGACTGTGTAGTCCATTGGGTCGCAAAGAGTCGGATATGACTGAGCCACTTTCACAGGTTTTTTGAGGGTGTTTATTTTTCTTCAATCTTTTTTTTTCTCTGTTCTTTATTTGCTATATCTTCATGTTTATTATTTCTTCTTTCCTCTTAAATCTGTTATTGAATACATCTAGTGAATTTTTCATTTCAGTTTCTCTATTCTTCAATTCTAGACTTCCCATTTGATTTCTTTTTATAGCTTCAGTTCCTCTATTGAGATTCCCTATTTGTTGATTCAGTGTCAATATATTAATAGTTTCTCTTAATTATTTTATTACACTGATAATAGCTACATTGAGGTTTTCTCTGGTAAATGCAATCTCTTGGCCCATTCAGAGACAATTTGTATTGATTGCTTTATTCCCTGAGCATGGATCACATTTTCCCATATTTTACAGGTCTAGTAACTTTTGGTTAACCATTGGACATTTTAGAAAGTATTTTGCAATGACTCAGTTCTGTTTTATTTTTCAGGTGGTTCTCTTTCTTGCAACTTGTCTGCATGTGTACTGTGGACTCTCTCTCTTCCATAGTGTGGTGTCACTGATGTGTCTTTGCAACTTATTGTTTTACTTTTAATTTTTTTCACTCTGGCCTCCTGGGGTCACCCCATGTCTATGAAGCTCACTGGTCAGCCAGTGATTTGCACAGAAGTTATTCTCAAACACCTCAAGCCTGTAAATCCTCCACTCTTTGCCTGTTGATCTGTCTGTGTGCAGGAGAATCCATTAAAAATGCAACCATTTCCATCTCCTCTAGCTTTCTCTTTTTACCAGTCTCTCTGAAATCTCTCCCAGGCATGTGTATTTTCTCTGTCAGCCAGGTGTGTCTGAAGAGTTTAGCTCAGGCCTTTGTGACTCTCTCATTTTCAGAATCTCTTTGTTAAATTTATGTCTGGTCCACTCCTCACTCCAACTGGACAACAAACTCAGGCTGGCCAAGTTTTCTTCTTCTGTGACCATACAGTGCTCACTGTCAGTTGGCAAAGTGCTGGGCTTTTGTCCCCTGCTTCATCCCAAGTAGAGTGCTTCCCATAACCTCACCTTGCTTTGGTGGTAAAGCTGCTGTTTTTCACTGCTAGCCAGGGACTGGAAAAGCTCCAGTTTTGCCTAATGAATTGGAAATAAGAAAGTGAATAGGATAGAAGCAGCCATAGGCAAGAAAGCCAAGGATTCTTGCTATTATTACCCAAAGCTCAAACAACTTTTTACAAATCAATGTTTCTCAACTTGTTATCTGCCTTTGATTTATTTCCAGTCCCCTGAAATTCTTATTTTTGACAGTTTCATCCAGTTTTCTGTTTACTTTTGCAAGGGGAAATCGTCAGTCTTTCACAGTATCATTATATGAAATCTTCATTGAACTCATGATATTTTTCTCCCTTTTTAAAATCTGTTTCAAAGCTACAGATTCTATTTTCTATCCTTTCAGAAGTTATCTTTTCATATTTAGCATTTATATATAACTATATCTTTTTTATAAGGTGTGAAGTTATTCTAGTTCTTCTTGTATTTTCCTCTTGAACAAAATAAAGATCTTAGCTTGTTTTAACTGCTTTTTCTTATTGTTGTTGTTGCTTTGAATTTTAGTTTTCTATCTTTATAGCAAAACTTTGTATTTTTAAAGTCAGTAATTATTTACATTTCCTAGTGTTTTTTATTGCTTTGTTTCCTAAGTCATTTTCTTCTTGTGATGATATTAGGACTACTCAAAATTTGGTTGCTGAGCCAGTAGATACTTTAGCCCAGGACAAGTTAGCTTGACTTTTTCTTTAAACCATTTATTAAAAGCTCTGTTCCTGGGTTACAGACTCTTTTAGACTCTTCCTGTGGGTCAAATAAAATTACTTAGTTGATTCACACAATGTGCTGGCTTGTGTCCCTACCACTCATGGTTGTGTGGGGTGTTCACTGCTTCACTTGACTTTGAAGTAAAGCGTCAAATTTCCAAGCATCTCTACCAGTTTCTAGAATCAGGCCCAGAAAATTTACACTCTGCCTCCACTAATTGTTCCATTGTCATTTATCTGTTCTGTGTAATGTCTATGGAAATGCTTTTGGTATTGCTTTGTTATTGAGAGTAGCTATATCTTTGTATTTGGCCAACCCAATATCTGGACAAATTTTTGGCAACCCAACAAATGAAATATAATTGTATATTCAATATACATGTATATTCAATATATGTAAATATGCAAATATACATGTATACAAATATATATGTATATATATCCATACATGTATCTTTTCTTTTTAAAAAATTTCTTTAAAAATATAATTATGTAAAATATTGTGTAAAATGTTTACATGGGTTCCAAAGTCAAATCTGCAAAACAAAGTAATGATGTCTGCCCTCTACTCTTCCACCCTTACCCCTGCCCTTTTGAGCCATAAATAGCCACTTTGTTGGTTTTATGGTTTATCCATCCATTCATTATCTTTAATAAATATATATATAGTGAGAGAGTGAAAGTGTTAATCTCTCAGTCATATTAGATTCTTTGTGACACCGTGGACTGAAGCCCATCAGGCTCCTCTGTCCATAGGGATTCTCCAGGCAAGAATACCAGAGTGGATAGCCATTCCTTTCTCAGGGGATCTTCCTGACCCAAGGATCAAACCAGGTCTCCTGCATTGCAGGCAGCTTCTTTACTGTCTGAGCCACCAGGGAAGCCCTATATATATATAAAGCATAAATAGCAAATGAAGTATATATACTTTGAAATATATATATATATATACACATACAGATAAAGTACGTATACTTCATCTGTTATTGCTGTTATTGCTTCATTTGAAGCAGAGGAAGATTTAAGGAAATTACAGCACCCTAGTCAGTGCCAGGCTCACTTACCCATCCCTTGCCAGTCCAGTCTGGCAATTTGGAGAAAGGAATGGGTTAAGAGCTCTGCAAATGAAGTACGGATGATGATGATGCTGATAATGGCAAAGATGTTGGTTTTCCTAGATCTAGAAGAGAGGACTTTGTCAAGAGTATTAGTTGACCTTCTAATGGCTCAGCTCTGGGATACTGTGTTTTAGATAATGTGTTAGATAAAACTGTGACAGGATATTAAAGATGGGGGTCTGTTCTTATCTCAGGTGAGGCAATAGGATAATAGATGCCATCTTCCAAAGTAAGGTGTCAGAACACAGTGAAGAATTTTTAAAGAAAGTTTCAGAAAATTGGTTTAGTACACATCTAAATCCAGCTTCTCTGGTGACTCAGATAGTAAAGAATCCTCCTGCAATGAGAGAGTCCTGGGTTCAATCCCTGGGTTGGGAAATCCCCTGGAGGAAGGCATGGAAACCCACTCCAGTATTTCTGCCTGGAGAATCCCCATGGACAGAGGAGCCTGGCTGGCTACAGTCCATAGGATCACAAAGAGTCAGATATGACTGAGCGACTAAGCACAGCAAATCCAGCACACATCTCTTGCCTATAAAAATAGATTGTAGTGGTTAAGAAAAGTATGGTGGTGGTGGTTTAGTCACTAAATTGTGTCCGATTCTTGTGACCCCATGGGCTGTAGCCTGCCAGACTCCTCTGTCCATGGGATTCTCCAGGCAAGAATACTAGAGTGGGTTGCCATTTCCTTCTCCAGGGGATCTTCCCCACCCTGGGATTGAACCCAGGTCTCCTGCATGCAGGCAGATTCTTTATCAACTGAGCTATGAGGGAAGCCCTAAGAAAAGTATAGTAAGAGTTAAAAGAGAAGAGTTGTATTTTCTTGAATTTGTCTAGTGTTGTGCATTAGAAAATGAGCTCCATGGAAGCAGAAATTTTTACCTATCTTCTTACTGTTAGGGATGAATGAATGTGCAAATATTTAGAGGAAGCTGTCTTTGTGTTCGAGTTTCTGGAGGAGAGAATGAGAATTGCATTACCTCAAATGTAGGGTGGCTCCCTGGTGGTTTAGACAATAAAGAATCTGCCTGCAAAACAGGAGACCCAGGTTCAATTCCTGGATGGGAAAGATCCCCTGGAGGAGTGCAACCCACTCCAGTATTTTTGCCCAGGGAATCCCATGGACAGAGGAGCCTGGCGGATTACTGTCCATGGGGTTGCAGACTCAAACACGACTGAACGACTAACACTCCCAAATGTAGGGGAAATATGCTTCAAAGGGGCCACAAAGAAAGGTGAAATAGTGTTCTGAGAAATTTAAAGGGGGAGCACCTAGCTAGTGGCTCCTACAGAGACTAGAATAATAAGAGAGGCTGTGTTGGGAGAGCTTGCGCCCTTGGTGTTCATTTGTTGGGATAAAGGTGACTGAGCTTTTTCCATGAATCATTGTAGACTAGACATGTGAGAGTGAGAGCTGGAGTGGGGTCATTACAGATGATGTCCAAGAGGCTAGGAGGAAAGAGGCAATCCAACACAGAGATGAGCCTCACTTTCAGGGGCTAGGAAAGGAGTTGTGGGTGAATACCACCTTGCACCCACAGGAAAACACATAAGAAGTATATATTTTTTTGTCTCATTTTGCATAATATTTGATTTTTAATGTTTAAATACCTAAAACTATAATTTTAGAATTTATCATTTTCTTCTAAAGTAAGTTTATTTAAAATATATTTTTTATTGAAGATGTATTTTTGACTTTAAAGGGAGAGTTTTTAAGATCTTGTTTTTCAACCCACAGCTACACAGTCCATGTATAAGGAGCTAAAAAACAAAACAAAAAAAATACAGAACCCAAAACCAAAAAGGTGAGTTCTCTGACTCATGGAAGAAAGGAATTTCCTTCAAAGACACTGATAAAGCTGTAGATAAGAAATAAGAATATGGCAAAAACTGTTTTTCCTTAAGCTTTATAATTGTCAATTATTACCTTAGTGCCTTTTATTTTTATTTACTTAATCTTTTTGCTGCACTGCATGGCATGGGTATTGTAGTTCTTTGACCAGGGATCGAACCCATGCCTTCCACACTAGCAGTGTGGAGTCTTAACCCCTGGACCATCACAGAAGTCCCTACCTTAGTGCTTTTCATGCAACAGAGCATTCTCTAATAACATGTGGTGACCCCTCAACTGCAGCTTCATACTGGGACTAGTGTGCACAGTATAAAGAAAAATGAATATTTTAGACATACATATGATGAGCACTTTAAAATCCAATAAATGCATATCACAGCTTTTCAAACTAGAAATGGAAAAGCTACTGAAGCACCTTACAGGGTATGGTACCACATTGCTTTGGCCGGAAAAGTACACACAATAGCAGAGGGACTAATAAAATCTTGTGTATTTGACATTGCTGAATGCCTGCTGGATGAAAAATCAGTGAAAGAAACCACAGAACTGTCACCTTTCAATGATTCAGCAACTCAGAATAAAAATCTAGCTGCAGACAAAAGACTGAGTTAATATTGCTTCTGCAGAACTGAACTTTTGCCTTAAAATGAACAAATCTACCAATGTGCCTGGATTTGGAGTTTTGCTTATGGTTGTTCAGGATTAGCACCAACTAATCATGAAAGATCTTCTTTTATGTGAATGTAATTAACACAAGTAGTACCAATATTTTCAGAGTGTTAACATTTTTTAATTGCTTGGTTTATACTGTAACAACTTTGTTGGCATTTGTCCTGATGGTATAAAAGCAATGGTGGGTAAAATTGCTGGTGTCTTAACATGAATCAAGGCGATAGTGCCAAATTATACTACTAGTCATTAGAACCTTCACCACTAATCACTTGCAGGAAAAAAAAAATTAGTTTTGCTAAAGAACATTTTTAATGAAGCAGTAAAAGTTATTAATTTTATAAAATCTCACCCCTTGAGTATACATGCTTTTAATATTCTGTGTTGAATGGGAAGTACATATAAAGCACTTCTGTTGCATACAAAGTATGATAGCTGTCTTGAGGAAAAGCACTTTCAGTGTTTGAAACGAGGGCTGACCTCACTGCTTTTCTCATGGAATACCAGTTGAACACAGTCGGTTCAGGAAAAAGGAAGCACTTAAAAAAACATTAACACTTCGAAAATATTAGTACTACCTGGGTTAACTGTGTTCACATAAAGGAAGATCTTTGATGGTTAGTTGATGCTAATCCTGAATAAATACAAGCAAAACTCGGAATCATTCGACTGGCAGACCAACTTTAGTTATTCAGATTTGGGTATGTATTTAGTAAACATTTTCTAAAAAATGAACAAAGTGAGTCTGTTTGACAGGAGGTATTTGTAAGCTATTTCTAGACAATAATAAAATTCAAGCTTTGCTGCAAAACTTAGAATTTTGAAAAACTTTCATCTGCCTCCATGAGCTTTACAGCTTTTCAACACTTAAAGACTTCTTTGCTTTGTTTTGTGTTTGTTAAATTTTTTTCTGGCCACGTTATGCAGCACGGTATGTGGGATCTTACCCTGACCAGGGATCTAAGCCCATACCCCTTGCAGTGGGAGTGGAGTCTTAACCACGGGACCACCAGGAAATTTCCCAGTATTTCAAGACTTCTGATGAGATCAGTGGTAATACTAACATATGTGAATGTGTCAGTGTTTAGAACTGCATAACTTTTTGAACCAATACTTTCCAAATGACCAATGCATGGTGTTACAATATTACGCATGAGTAAAAGATCCACTTGAAGTGCAAGATAAATCAATAGATTTTAACATAACAGAGCATAAAAAGTTGATTTGGTGTGGTTTTAAAATTCACATTGCAACCACCCTTTAAGAAATTATCACTTGTCAGGTTTTTGTGTAGTATCAGTGAAGAATATCCTCAATTATCTAAAGAAGTTATTAAAATACTCCTTTTTCTAACTACTTATCTATATATATGTGAGGCCAGGATTTTCATGATATACTGTAACAAAACTTATATAACAATTTGAAAGCAGAAGCAAATATGAGAATCTAGTCTTCTATCTGCTCTTTCACCAAACATGAAAAAGATGTGGCAAATATGTAAAGCAGTGCTTCTCTTCTCACCCAAAATTTTTTGGCTTGGAAAATACAGTTCTTTTCCATGAAAATATGTTTTCTATGTTAATAAGTAATGGGTTTATTGTTACTTTTGATAAAATTAATAGACAAATATTTTAAATTTCCAAGTTTTTCATTTTAATGTCATAGATATGGACAAATATAACCTATATTTACACAATAGCTCTCAGTATCCTCAATTTTTAAGAATTTAAGGGACTCATGGAGCCAAACTATTTTGAGAGCAACTAGACTTGAGTAAGGGTTTCCCTGGTGGTTCAGTGGTAAAGAATCCTTCTGCCAATACGGGAGACATAAGAGACTCAGGGTCGATCCTTGGGTCAGTAAGATCCCCTGGAGTAGAAAATGGCAACCCACTCCAGTATTCTTGCCTGGAAATGGACAGAAGAATCTGGGAGGCTGCAGTCCATTGGATCACAAAGAGTTAGACACAAATAAGCACGCATGCCTGGATTTGAGTAAGGAGGGCAGAAGACTGCTGGAGGTTTGAAAGGACAAGAAGATGTGTGAGATAATTCTGGTTATTTAACAGGTTGGGAAAGTGACTGGCCTAGGCAATGTAGTATCATTGTCTACTAAAGGCCCACTTGGAGTAGTAACATTTAAGGTGAGACAAGTTTGTGTGTGGTGTGGCTTTCTGCAGCTATATTCAAGTGCATCATGCCAGCTTAGAGCAGGTAGAGACTTGGATTTACCATACATAGGCTTTTCCAGGCTGGTGAAAAAAGGGAAGACTAAGATAGAGGGTTTTGTATACACAAAGAAATGATTACAGTGATATGCTATAGAATCTAATCTGATTGAAAGACTAAAATGCATGAAGGAGGTAAGATATAGTGAAAACTGGGAGGAATAATGAATTGTAGGCTCTGATAAGATGGCAGAATTGTTGGAGTTCTGGGTGGAGTAAGCTTAAAGGACAGGAGGTGGCAGTCTGAGTAGGATGCTTACAATTTAAATCACAGAGGGGATGCAGTTACCATTTATGGGTCTAGAATATGACAAATGGGAGTGGGTGGGCTGAGGTGGAGTAGAGGATAGGGCCACATGAAGAAGAGGGCAGGGAACCTGGGAAAATCACCTTCACTCAGAGCCAATGTCAACTGGTAGGAGGTATGGTCTAAAATTTTAAGTTGTTGAAAAAATATAGAATGGGAAAGATTAGAGATCTCTTCAAGAAAATTAGAGACAGCAAGGGAATATTTCACGCAAATATGGGCACAAAAAAGGACAGAAATGGTATGGACCTAACAGAAGCAGAAGATATTAAGAAGAAGTGACAAGAATACACAGAAGAACTGTACAAAAAAGATCTTCACAACCCACATAATCATGATGGTGTGATCACTCACCTAGAGCCAGAAATCCTGCAAAGTGAAGTCAAGTGGACCTTAGGAAGCATCACTGCGAATAAAGCTAGTGGAGATGATGGAATTCAGCTGAGCTATTTCAAATCCTAAGAGATGAGGCTGTGAAAGTGCTTCCCTCAATATGCCAGCAAATCTGGAAAATTCAGCAGTGACCACAGGACTGGAAAAAATCAGTTTTCATTTCAATCCCAAAGAAAAGCAATGCCGAAGAATGTTCAAACTATCGCTCAACTGTGTTCATCTCACATGCTAGCCAAGTAATGCTCAAAATTTTCCAAGCCAGACTTCAATGGTATGTGAACTGTGAACTTCCAGATGTTCAAGCTGGATTTAGAAAAGGCAGAGGAACCAGAGATCAAATTGTCAACATCTACTGGATCATAGAAAAAGTGAGAAAGTTCCAGAATAACATCTACTTCTGTTTTATTGACTATACCAAAGTCTTTGACTGTGTGGATCATGACAAACTGTGGAAAATTCTTAAAGAGATGGGAATACCACCTGATTTGCCTCTTGAGAAATCTGTATAAAGGTCAAGAAGCAACAGTTAGAACTGTACATGGAACAACAGACTGGTTCCAAATTGGGAAAGAAGTAGGTGAAGACTGTATATTGTCACTCTGCTTATTTAACTTATATTCAGAGTACATCATGAGAAACGCTGGGCTGGATGAAGCACAAGCTGGAATCAAGATTGCTGGGAGAAATATCAATAACCTTAGATACGCAGATGTTACCACCCTTATGGCAGAAAGCGAAGAAGAACTAAAGAGCCTCTTGATGAAAATGAAAGAGGAGAGTGAAAAGGTTGGCTTAAAGCTCAACATTCAGAAAACTAAGATCATGGCATCTGGTCCCATCACTTTATGGGGAAACTAGATGGAGAAACAATGGAAACAGTGAAAGACTTTTTTGGGGGGGCTCCAAAATCACTGCAGATGGTGAGTGTAGCTGTGAAATTAAAAGATTCTGGCTCCTTGGAAGAGAGCTATGATCAACCTAGACAGCATATTAAAAAGCAGAGCCATTACTTTGCCCACAAAGCTCTGTCCAGTCAGAGCCATGGTTTTTCTAGCAGTCAAGTATGGATGTGAGAGTTGGATTATAAAGAAAGCTGAGCATGGAAGAACTGATGTTTTTGAACTGTGGTGTTGGAGAAGACTCTTGAGAGTCCCTTGGACTGCAAGGATATTCAACCAGTCCATCCTAAAGGAGACCAGTCCTGGATGTTCATTGGAAGGACTGATGTTGAAGCTGAAAGTCCAATACTTTGGCCACCTGATGCGAAGAGCTGACTCATTTGAAAAGACCCTGATGCTGGTAAAAATTGAGGGCAGGAGGAGAAGGGGACGACAGAAGATGAGATGGTTGGATGGCATCACCAACTCAATGGACATGAGTGTGGGTGAAGCCTGGGAGTTGGTGATGGACAGGGAGACCTGGAGTGCTGTGGTTCATGGGGTTGCAAAGAGTCAGACATGACTGAGCAACTGAACTGAACTAACTGAAAGAGACAAAAGAACTGTACACAGAAAATTATAAGACACTGATGAAAGAAATCAAAGGTGACATCAACAAATGGAGAGATATTCCATGTTCCTGGGTAGGAAGAATCAATATTGTGAAAATGACCATACTATCAAATGCAATCTACAGATTCAGTGCAATCCCTATTAAAATCCCTATTAAAATTCCCAATAGCATTTTTCATAGAACTAGAACAAAAAATTTCACAATTTATATGGAAACACAAAAGACCCCAAAGAGCCAAAGCAGTCTTGAGAAAGAAGAATGGAGCTGGAGGAATCAAGTTTCCTGACTTCAGATTATACTACAAAGCAACAGTCATCAAAACAGTATCATACTGGCAAAAAAATTGAAGTATTGACCTATGGAACAAGATAGAAAGCCCAGAAATAAACCCATGCACTTATAGGTACCTTAGTTTTGACAAAGGAGGCAAGGTTATACAACGAAACAAAGACAGCCTCTTCAATAAATGGTGCTGGGAAAACTGGACACCTACATGTAAAAGAATGAAATTAGAGCAGTTCTTAACACCATACACAAAGATAAACTCAAAATGGATTAAAGACTGACATGTAAGACCAGAAATTATGAAATTCATAGAGGAAAACTTAAGCAGAACAATCGATGACATAAATCAAAGCAAGATTCTCTATGACCCACCTCCTACAGTAATGGAAATAAAAACAAAGGTAAACAAGTGGGACCTGATTAAACTTAAAATCTTCTGCACAGCAAAGGAAACTATAAGCAAGGTGAAAAGACAGCCCTCAGAATGGGAGAAAATAATAGCAAATGAAACAACTGACAAAGAATTAATTTAAAAAATATTCAAGCAACTCATACAACTCAATGACAGAAAAACAAACAACCCAATCAAAAGGTGGGAAAAAGGCCTAAACAGACATTTCTCCAAAGAAGACATACAGATGGCTAACAAAAACATGAAAAAATGCTCAACATTGCTTATTATTAGAGAAATGCAAATCAAAACTACAATGAGATATCACCACACACTGGTCAGAATGGCCCTCATCAAAAAGGCTACAGACAATAAATGCTGGAGAGGGTGTGGAGAAAAGGGAACACCCTTGCACTGTTGGTGGGAATGTAAATTGACCCAGCCACTATGGAAGACAGAATGGAGATTCCTTAAAAAACTAGGAATAAAACCACCATATGACCCAGCAATCCCACTCCTAGATACATGCCCTGAAGAAATCAAGATTGAAAAAGGGAAATGGATCCCATTATTCATTGCAGCACTATTTACAATAACAAGAACACAGAAGCTACCTAGATGTCCATTGACAGATGAATGGATAAAGAAGTTGTGGTATATATACACAATGGAATATTACTCAGCCATAAAGGGAACACATTTGAGTCAGTTCTAATGAGGTGGATGAACCTAGAACCTATTATACAGAGTGAAGTGGGTCAGAAAGAAAAAGCTAAATATCATATTCTAACACATATATATGGAATCCAGAAGAATGGTACTGAAGAACTCCTGTAAAGGGCAGCAATAGAGAAATGGGGGTTTCCCTGGTGGCTTAGATGGTAAAGAATCTTCCTGCAGTGCAGAAGACGTGGGTTTGATTCCTGGGGAGGGAAGATCCCCTGGAGAAGAGAATGGCAACACACTCCAGTATTCATGCCTGGAGAATTCCATGGACAGTGGAGCCTGGTGGGCTACAGTCCATGGGGTCACAAAGCAACTAAGCAGAGCCCAGGACACAATAGAGAAACAGACATAGAGAATAGACTGATAGACATGGAGAGAGGGGAGGAGATATATGTATACTTATGGTTGATTCATGTTGAGGTTTGACAGAAAATAACAAAATTCTGTAAAGCAATTATCCTTCAATAAAAAAATAAAAAGAAAAGAATAAAAATAAAAAAGCTTTAAAAGTTCTTGTTTTTGATCATCATTAAAACAAAAGCTACAGCAAAAACCAGTCAGTAACTTTTTCATGTTTTTGTAACATTAGTTTAAAATAAAATTATAATTCTGTTATTTTCCATCCAATAGTTAAGTCTCACTAGCATTAAAATGATTTTGATAAGGGCAAATCATTCAAGTCATTGTGTTTTCTACATTGAAAAATACTATGAATGCTTTTTATCCTCATGTACTGGTGCCTGGGGATATAGCAGTCCTGGAAGTTTGTCACCCACCACCTAACAAGGTAGGACTAGATTCAGATGCATTGACAAAAAGCCCCCAGGTACCAGTGGCTTAGACGATGGAGACAGCTGTAGTAATGGCCTCCATCGCATCACTCTCTGCTCTGTGCCTTTGAGTGACTTGAGTAATCCAGTCAGACGGTAGCATATGTCACACAAGCAGAGATCTGAAAAGAATGTGCATACTGGGACTTGCTTTCCCCTTTTTTGGAACCCTGAGACTGCCATGTGAAGACCCTTAGGCTGACCTACTGTAGGATAAACCAAAAGGAGCTAATGTGAGCCATTCCAGCTGAGGTCCCCGAGACCCAGCAGACAAGTAAAGCCAGCCTAGACTACCCAGCTCCAGCCAATATTCCAGCCAATATTCCTGTAGAACCAGGAGCTACATTTGGTAACTGTCATCTTAAGCCACTAAGTGTGAAGTAGTTTGTTATGCAGCAAGAGATGCAGAGATATTTAATATAGGAACTTGCTTTCTTTCTCTTATAAAGGAGAGATGTGAAGTTGAGGGTGATACAGCGCTCCTTTGTGTCAAGGACTAAAGCTTCTTCCATCTTCAGTCGACAACTTGCACATCGTGATCCAAGATGGTTGCCCAAGCTCCAGCTGGTGCAGCATGACCTTTAGCCAGCAGGAAGCAGTGAAGGGGTGTGATGGATGAAAAACATGCCCCTTCTTTTTGCAAACACTCCCCAGAAGTTTCACATAGCATTTATGCTTGCATCTCATTGACTTAGTCACATGGCTGCAGCCAGATGCTAGAGAGCTCAGAAGTGTAGTCTTATTTCTGGGAGCCATTAGCGCAGCTAAAAATCTGATTTTTTTTTAAACTGGAGAAGAAAAGAAACAAAATTGTGGGGGAAATGAACAGCTTCTGTCTAACTTCACTGTGCTACGAACTACTGCAGCATCAAAACTGCAGCACCAAACAGGTGTTCAGTAACATCTGTAGAATGTTGCTGAGGGAATTAAGGGTGGTTTATTCCCCAGACCACTGAGGGAACTCACAAGTTTAGGAGTTGCACCTCCCCTTCAGGAGATGGTTGGCATCATTCTGCTGTGAGTGATTAGATATAGAGAGGCTTCAGAATGTAGCAAGAAAACCATGAGCCTTAAAGTCAGGAATCCTGTCTCTGTTACTTGTTTTCTGGATGACCTCGGGCATAGGGTCTAATTTTAAGTATCCTTGTCTTTAAAGTGAAAGTAAAAATTTCTACCTTAATGGGAAGTGATTGTTTAATAGGTACAGGGTTTTTATTTGGTGGTAAAGTTTTGAAAATAGATAGTGATGATGATTGCACAACACTGTGAATGAAATTACTGCCCCTGAAATGCACACATTAAAATGGTTCACTTTAAAGCTTACCTTGCAAGCTTAGCATACTTCTGTGTGTGCCTCACATGAGTTCACAGAGGAATTAGGCAAGAGAAACATTTAGAGGGCCAAAGTAAAAGGCAGTTGCAAAAGGGTGGTATGGGATGGAGCAAGGGGTTGAATGACAGTGGTTGGAAGACAGTAATTACATTTTCCAGGAATATTTGATTTTTGTAACCAGAACTCTCTGTGGTCTCCTGGCATCATGCAGACACAGAGAAATGCATGACATGCAGAGTTAGTGATGCAGTGGTTCTCCAGTGGCCTTCTATGCAGAATTAATAGTGCTTATGTCTGCAAACTCTCAAAAAGTTTATAAATTGAGCTGAGTGAGATGAAGTTCACTCACTGTGGTCAGAACTGGTCATTTAACCTCAATTCAATCAACACGAAAGGAGCACCTATGTGCAATCATTATGGCTATTGATAAACATGGTTCTTGCTTCAGAACATGAGGTCAGATTTCATTCCCCCACTGCCTTTGCTTTGGCAGAATGATTTGTGTCACACTGGATGAAAAGAGCCCCCTTCCCTTCCCCAGGCTCAGTGACTGCAGAAGCACACGGAAGATGAAACCTCCGTCGCCTGTGTCTATGACTACAGTGAGCCGCGCCGGCCACTCTGCACGAGACTGTAGCGCGAGGGAGAAATGTACTTTGCTGTGCTTTGTCACTGAGATTTGGCACTGTTATTGCAGATCTCCTAGCCTAACCTGACTGACGCTGTGTGTCTCTCCCTGGACTAAATGAAGATTTTTACACAGAGCTTAAACTCTTGAACTAGCCAGTTTCTCCAAGCTGGCTACTTTCTTGCTGTGTGATCTTGAACAAATCAACTAACTCCTCTGTGCAGATTTTCCCACATATAGAAAACATGGATAATAATGGAAACCACATTATAGACTTTTTATGATGACTCTATTATATGAGCGATGTAGCCCAAAAAAGTCCTCAAAAGTGCTGAATGATGCTACTGCTGCTGATCATCTCACTTAATTCTCATAACAACTCTATATAAGATTTGTGGCTGTGCCAAGTCATCGAGGTGTTGGCACCGCTACTGCAGCATAACCCGGCCCTGGACACAAATAAGAAGAGAAAGTTTTGAGATTAGAATCGAGCATCGATCCGGCAACCCACCTCTGGGGGCACACTTCCATGTTGCTGGGAGCTGTCCAGATCTGCCATGCAACTACTCATTCTGTCCTCATTTGTTTTCTAGAGGACATAGTCACTTACTCAACCTCCCCAGTGACCAAATCCACATAAAAGACACCCCAGCCCCCAGCAGCCCTGCCCCAGGACAGAGGCTCAGAGCTACAGCCAGTCCTATTTTCTTAGACTGTCCTGCTCTCCTGCCTGTAAGGCAAGCTGGGAATCAAACCGTTAGACATAGCATCTGTTTGATTCCCTTCTATTTTTTTTAACTGGAGGATAATTTCTTTATAATACTGTGTGGGTTTCTGCCATGCAACAATGTGAATCAGCCATAATTATATATATATACACACACACACACATATATATATATATATATATATCTCCTCCCTCTTGAGCCTCCCTCCCCCTTCCCATCTCACCTCTCCAAGTCGTCATAAAATGCCAGGCTGGGCTCCCTGTGTTATACAGCAGCTTCCCTTCTGTACCAGACTCATCTCTTACTCTGCCAAAGCCCAATGGCTGATTGATTTTGTTACTATTTTTGGCTGCACCGGGTCTTTGTTGCAGCACGAGGGCTCTTCATTGTGGTGCGTGGGCTCTCTAGTTGTGGCGAATGGGCTTAGTTGCCCCATGATGTGTGGGATCTTAATTCCCCAGTAGTGTTCAGTTTAGTTGCTCAGTTGTGTCCAACTCTTTGTGACCCCAATGGACTGCAGCACACCAGGCTTCCCTATCCATCAACTCCTGGAAGTTGCTCAAACTCATGTCCATCCAGTCAATGATGCCATCCAACCATCTCATCCTCTGTTGTCCTCTTCTCTTCCTGCCTTCAATAGTTCCCCAAAAGTGAAAGTGAAGGTTGCTCAGTCATGTCCGACTCTTCACAACCCCATGGACTAGTCCATGGAATTCTCCAGGCCAGAATACTAGAGTGGGCAGCCTTTCCCTTCTCTAGGGGATCTTTCCAACCCAGGAATTGAACTGAGGTCTCCTGCATTGCAGGCAGATTCTTTACCAACTGAGCTACCAGGGAAGCCAATCAGGGGTCAAATCTGAGTTCCTTGCATTGGAGGCAGATTCTAAACCACTGGACCACTAGGGAAGTTCCCCAGATGATTTATTTAGACCACTAACATAATTAATTGAAATAAAAATTTGTGTACAAAATAAAAATATTCCAAAGATGCAAATGTGTATAAAGGAATATCTCTCTCACACCCTTCTTTCTAGATTTCCAGTTCCCCTCCCCAGGGGAAAGCATGGTGACCAGCTTCCTCAGAGTGGTTTTACAGTGATTTTTTGTTTCTTTCTCTGACTGCACCATTTCTGAGACTAGCATCCTTCCTGCCCTGTAGCTGCACCCACTGCTCTCCCCCACCAGCAACGCCCTCCTTCTGGTCCCCTAATCCTGCACATCCTGCTGTCTGTTCAAGCCACCTTCTCCAGGAAGAATTTTATTTTAATTTTTAGTAATTCCAGCTGTTACTCATCTCTTCTTCCTGATGTTACTATTTCTGTCACTTACATGGACATTTTTTCACATCCAGTTTATCAGTTGCTAGTTTCCAATTGCTTGGTGTAGGCCACCCTCACTTTCTCAGCCAGCCTGCTGGTTGATTTCCGTTCACATGGCTTCCTCTACCACCTACACCCTGATAACTCAAACCCACTTTCCTGAGCTTCAGACATATTTGCAGCTGAGATTGGGCATCCTCCTAGTTGTCCCCTGGGAACCTTGAAAACATCCTTTTGGCCTTTAACTTATTCTACTTTTCGTATCACCTCTCTCAGTGAATGGCATCAGCACCTATTCAGTCGTGCAAACTTGAAACTTCAGTCCCCTAAGCTCTGCACCCTGCAGCGCCCCTCCAGCCCTCCAAGAGAATAATCTGAAGGGGAAGCTGAGACAAAGCTTATCCCAAATCTTGTCAGTTGCATATCAAAAATGGCTGTCAAATCAATCCCTTTTCCTCACTCTCTCTGTCTCTGCCTTCTCATTTTATCTCATACTATAAATGGGTATCTTTACTCACAATATATTTAGTGTCACTTTTTCTGTATTTTTATGCTCTTTGTTGGTGATTCTACTGTTTAAAATGGCCCACAAACAAAGTGCTGTCTAGTGTCCAAAGTAGCCTTACAGAGAAAATACCTGTTAGATAGGCTCGATTGGATTCACGCTGATAGAAAGTGAAAGTGAAGCCGTGTCCGACTCTTTGTGACCTCGTAGACTGTAGCCCACCAGGCTCCTCCGTCCACAGGATTTTCCAGGCAAGAGTACTGGGGTGGGTTGCCATTTCCTACTCCGGGGCATCTTCCCGACACAGGGATCGAACCCAGGTCTCCTGCATTGTAGGCAGACGCTTTACCGTCTGAGCCACCAGGGAAATCACAGTTCACACTGATAGTTACCGTTAAAGGTTATAGTACTGTTGGCCATGAGAGTAATGTTGATGAATCAACAATATATTGTACATAAGATGTCTTTAAGGGGTTCCCTCGCGGCTCTGACTGTAAACGATCTGAGTACAATGCAGGAGACCTGGGTGCGATCCCTGGGTCAGGGAGTTACCTTGGAGAAGGGAATGGCAACCCACTCCAGTAGTCTTGCCCAGAGAATTCCATGGACAGAGGAGCCTGCTGGCTACGATTCATGGAGTCACAAAGAGTCCTGAGCAGGCATGCAAGTTGTCTCAAAACAGAAACACACATAAAACAAGGTTGATCCATTGATCTACTGATGAAAATTTGGTTACCAGAGGCTCACAGGAACTCAACCTGCATTTTTATTAATGCTAGGAGCAATGGTTTCATACTCACTAATTCAGTCTTCATGGTGATTTTCTACAACATAACTACTAAAAATAACGAGAATCAAGTCTATTATTTGCTTGTTACCTGATTCACAGCAACAAAGAAAACTCAATGAGGACAGAAACTTTGTCTATAATTAGAATAATGTATAGGACACAGTAATTTCTCAAGAAATATTTATTGAATGAATGAATGAGTTAGGAAACATTTTGTCTGGATCTTAGATGATACCATATTTATTTTCATTACTCTCAAAATGAAACGGAGCAGTTTCTTCACTCATGAATATAGGAACAAATCACAGTAGAAATAGCAATATCTGTGATGGTCACAATAGAAATCACGGGTATTTTCAAATCACAGTACAACTGTTGTAGATAAACTGAAATGTAGTGTTATACTCATCAATACATCGGATTAGAGTAGGTGTTTTACCCATCAGTAGATATCATTATTATTATTTCTTTTAATTGAGATATAGTTGATATATAATATTATATAAATTTCAGGCTCACTACATAGTAATTTATAACTTTTAAATGCTATATTCCACTTATATTATCATAAAATATTTATGTTGTGCTATGTATCCTTGTAGCATATTTATTTTATACATAGCAGTTTGTACCCCTTAATCCCCTACTTCTGTCTTGCCCCTCCCTTCTCCTCTCTGGTATCTACTAGTTTGTTCTCCATATCTGTAAGTCTCTTTCTTTTTTGTTATATTCACAAAAGTTTATTTTTTAAATTCCACATATAAGTGATATTGTATAGTGTCTGTCTTTCTCTGTCTAACTTATTTCACTTAACATAATACCCTTGGAGTCCATCTACATTATTGCAAATGGCAAATTTTCATGATTTTTCATGGATAAATAGTACTTCATGCATGTGTGTGTGACACCTTTATTCATTCATCTGTTGATGAACACTTATGTTGATTCTGTATCTTGGAAAGTATAAATTGTGATGTTACAAACATTGGGGTGCATGTATCTTTTGAATTAATGCTTCTATTGTTGCAGATAAATACCCAGCAGTGACATTGTTGGGTTATATGGTATTTCTATTTTTAGTTTTTTGAGAAACCTCCATATTGTTTTCCTTATACCAAATTATATTTCCACCAACAGTGTATAAGTGTTCTTTATTCTCCACATCCTTACCAACATTCATTCTTTGTGATATATTTGCCATAGTCATTCTGATAAGTGTGTCCACTTATCCTAGGTTGTATCAGTATTTCTTTAGTGCTGATTGTAACTTCTTTTTCATTTATGATTTTATTGATTTAGGCTTTCTTTTTTCCTGGTGAGTCTGGTTAAAGGTTTATCAATTTTGTTCATCTTGTCAAAGAACCGACTGTTAGTCTCATTGATCTTTTCTATTGTTTTTTTAAAAATAATTTTATTTATTTATCTTTCAGCTGTGCTGAGTCTTCATTGCTACATGTAGGCTTTCTCTTGTTGTGGAGAGCGGGGACTGCTCTCCAGGTGCCCTGTGAGTGCTTCTCATTCCAGAGGCTTCTTTTGTTGCAGAGCATGGGCTCTAGGGCATGCAGGCTTCAGTAGCTGTGGTCCGTGGGCTCAGCTGTGGCTTCCAGGCTTCCAGGCTCAACAGCTGTGATGCACTGGCTTAACCGCCCCACAGCACGCGGCGTCTTTCTGGACCAGGGATGAGCCCGCGTCTCCTGTACTGGCAGGCAGGAACCTCCAGTTGTTGTTCAGTCGCTCGGTCATGTTCGACCTGATGCACTGTCATGGACTGTAGCATGCCAGGCTTCCCTGTCCTTCACTATCTCCCAGAGCTTGCTGAAATTCATGTTCATTGAGTCAGTGATGCCATTCAAGCATCTTGTCCTCTGTCATCCCCTTCTCCTGCCTTCAATCTTTCCCAGCATCAGGGCCTTTTTTAATGAGTCAAGCCACCAGGGAAGCCCTCTATTGCTTTTCAAATCTCTATTTCATTTATCTCTGCTCTGATCTTTATGATTTCTTTCCTTCTACTAACTTTGGGTTTTTCTTTTTCTTCTTTTACTTCCTTTAGGTATAAGATTAGGTTGTTTGAAATTTTTTGAATTCCAGACAGAGGCTTGTATCACTATACACTTCCTTCTTAGAACAACTTTGCTGCCTCCCATAGATTTTGGGTTGCTGTGTTTTTATGTTTATTCATCTCCAGGTATTTTCTAATTTCTTCTTCAATTTCTTCAGTGATCCATTGATTGTTTAGGATTGAGCCTGCGTGTGGAGGCTCCATGTTACTAAACAACCAAATACAAACAGATATTATTTTAATGTGTTAACAAAGAAACACGTACAGCATACATTTTAACAACTGTGTTTGAGAACAACTGATTTCCTTTGAAATTCTGTTGGGTTTATTTTCCGCACTTAAAACATCAAACATTAAAACATTCTGAGAAGAGATCCATAGGCTTCCTCAAACTGTTGGTGAGGGCCACAGTGCAACAGAGTTTGAGACCCTTGCTCTAGCTTCAGTTCAAGACCACATTCAGGTAAGAAGTCCAGGGTCATGAAGCTACTTAGACACTAGAACTGGTGTCCTCACCCAAATCAGCCTGCAAGCATCATCACACAGAGGGGCCTCTTCATTCTAACGTCCTCTTCACCAAAATGCTCCTCTGTGCATCCCTAGACAACTGGAGGAACACTGACAGAAAGTTTCCAATGAATTCCATAAAGCATATCAAAAGAGGACCACATGCAGAGACTTTAAGCTGGGGCTGGAGGGCACTGCTTTTCCAAGTGTGGCCTGAGAAACATCATCATCATCTTTGTTACTGGACAAAGATGAGAGAAATACAAAAGTTGAGAGTAATAGTTTAGAAACATTTGCATAGCAATTTGAACCTAATAATACATATTTTATATGTCTCTTTTAAAAATTTCATTTTACTTTACCAAATTATCCATCTGTAATAGATTGGATATTTACAAAAACTAAACAAAGAAATATTGGTTTTCCCTCCATACAAAGTTTGAGAATCACCACTGTGGGACGATATGGTGAAGAGACATGGTTACAAGGGCATGAGCAAATGCGCTGAAGAACGTGAATAAAATGCTGGACGTAGAAGCACATCAGACCAGCAGAAGTAGGGAAAGCATAAGGAGGAGGAAGTATTTGAACTGTGTTTTGACCAATGTCTGTAGGTGGAGATGGTGCTTTTTGGGGTGTTGCAGGCAGTGGGCTCAGTAAGAACTGAGGCAAGGAGTATAGATTTTAAGGTGCATCGGAGAAGGTGATTGTCAGGCAAGACAGGGCAAACGCCTGTGTGTGTCTACAGTGAGTGGGTACAGGATGTAGTGAGAGGAAATCATGATGATCTTGGAGACATGCTGAAGATGTGGGGCTTTCTTGGCAGGCCCTGAAGGGCCACAGACTTATTCAGAGCAGGGAATGAAAGGATCACATCCGAGTTTTAAATGACAACATTTATTGAGCCAAACAAAATTTACAAACAAAAAAGTTCTCAGGCACTGACTCTCTCAGAGAAGAAAATTTCCCTCTTCCATTAGAATGTGCAAATATACAGACATTGATTTCCATGCCTGGATGAACACGTGCAGGGATGTGCACTATGAGGAATGCTCTGGAACATCAATTTGCCTCTTCTCTCCTCACTTCCCCTCACTCTTCCCTCTTTCCTTTCCCTCTCTTCTCTCTCCCTCCTCTCTCTCTCTCACTTAGAACTTTCCAGCTGTGCTTTGCATGATCAGGGAAATGGCCTGTCTCTGTGCTTGTACCCACTAGCCACATGGAGTCGCTGAGCCCTTGGAACACGGCTACTATGGCTGAGGGATTGAATCTTACATTGTATTTAATTAACTTTAATTTAAATAGCCGCATGAGGCTTTTGGCTACCATATTGGACTATGCAGCAACTTACATTACAATGAAAACAGAAGGAAAATATGCATGCCAAGAAGTTTTCAGACAGGCTGTCATGGCAAATATTGTTAGTGAGAGTAGTCAGAAGAGAGTGAAGATGGGAATGAATTCTTCTGCTTTTAAGCCAGAAATGTGTGCTTTAACCTATTAGTGTCAAATGGGTCTCTTGGGAAGGGACTTGGGGGCCAGGAGCTTAGGGCTCTCACCTTATTTTGATGGGTTACCTTAGACAAGTAACTGCTAGGGGGTGGATAAGAACTAATGTCCAATATACACTATCCTGTGTAAAATATACAGTTCGTGGGAAGCTGCTGTATAATACAAGGAACTCATCTCAGCGCTCTGTGATGACTTACAAGGGTGGGATGGCAGGAGGGTAGCGGGAGACTCAAGACGAAGGAGATGTACATATACATATAGCTGATTTACACTGGTGTACAATGGAAACTAATGCAACGTTGTAAAGCAATTATACACCAATAAAAAAAAGAACTCTTCTAATGTCCAGTGAGCATTCGTCAAGTACCAGGCATGGGATGGTAAGCTTCTTTACAGATGACCACATTTGCAAACCTGTGAAGCGACTTTCTTATTCTTATGTTGGAGATGAGGAAAGGGATCCTCTTAACCTTCACTTGGTCCTCTTCACCTTTAGAGGGCAAGATCAGAGAGGTAAGCCATTTGCATGTCTGAGACTCCATTTCCTCCCTAAGGACATAGACTAGAAATTTTCACCCTGTCCACCCTCCAAAAAGGTGAAGGGAACCAAGTGAAGGTTAAGAGGATCATGAAATTTTGACAAGGCAAAGGTGCTGAATGTGCTCAGGGGAGAGAAGTGATGTTTTCTGAGGATACAAACAGGGCAATGTTCTGAGAAGATTTTGCCCTCTCACTGATATTGGAAATACCTTAAATTTTCCATTTAAGAAATGCCTGAGGCCTATTTCAATAATGTGAAAACCAATATCAATTTGGAAAGGTTATCACAGCCTTTCCAATTCCAGTCAACATTAAAAATGCAAATATTTGCTACTTAAATATAGCCTTTGGTCACCAGCATTTGGGATGTAAGGTAAGCCACAGCCGGCTGCCACTGCCCACTGAGGGCTCAGCAGGAAAGAAGCAGAGATGCTGGAAAGTCCATGTGGTACCAGGCTGATGGAACCACTTCCAGCCCCATGAAGGTCTGGGTCCTCAGAGGTTGTCTGGTTTCAGTCGCTGAGTCAGACAACCATTCGCTAGGAGCTGGGACACTGTTCTTTTCTTTGTCCTTGTCTTCCCAGTACCTAGTCCAATGCCTGCTTCATAGTAAGAGCTCAAGGGATATTTGTTGACTAGATGAATTAATTCATTTACTGTCTCTTTTTTGGAAATCCTATCGTGTCCCAGGCACTGTTGGTATTTACTTGCTAAGTCATGTCTGACTCTTCTGTGACCCCATGGACTGTAACTGACCAGGCTCTTCTGTCCATGGGACTCCCCAGGCAAGAAAACTGGAGTGGATTGCCATTTCCTGCTCCAAGAGATCTTCCCCACCCAGGGATCAAACCCATGTCTCCCGCTTCTCCTGCATTGACAGGCAGATTCTTTACCACTGAGCCACCTAGCAAGCCCCTCAGGCACTGTACTAGGCCTATACATTGATATAGAAACAAGCCATTTGGAGAAATCAATCTCAAGTAATCTACCAGCTAAGGATGGTAAGATGTGCAAATAAATAATAATGGAATAAGCTAGTATCACATCAACCTTACCATAAGTATTAATTCTGGAGGTCTGTCAAAACATAGGCGTTTGAAAATGTGCCGGATGAATAATGCTCATGTAGTTGGGCATGAGGATTCTGGGTGGTCTGGGAGATGGAGTAGCTGGGCAGTGAGATCAGCAATGGGAGGGTCCTGGAGGAGGTGCCAAGAACCGCTCCTGGGATGGGCTCCTGTCCTTGGTGGTCCCCTCCACTCCAATTGTATGCTCCCGGAGGGCTGGACTGTAGCTTATTCAGCTCGGTACTCCAATACTTCACATGGGGCCTGACACATAGCAAGAAACAACAAATGCTGAAACGAATGAATGAAAAAGTGAACGTTAGGAACCCAAAGGAATCGTAAGAAGAAGCATTTATTGAGAGTTTGGTATGTACCAAACAAGCGATATGCATCTAAACACGTACACATGGCCTCTGTGTATACAGACACACACATATACATCACTGACAAGTCCCAGGAAACATAAGTAGAATCTGGACAATAAAATCTAGTTTTTTTCCCTTTTCCTTTGTGCTTAGTCTAGTTTCACCTGCTTATAGGGTACTGCATGCAGAGAGAGGCCTTATACCAGGCACTTTAGTTCCTTGTACAAAATGACTGCACTCAACACTTCGGCTTGGCAGGCTGTGTACAGAAGTGCCGTCCACAACAGCACACCTCAGGGGTGCAGCACCCAGCACTCAGTCAGGAGCACAGCTATGCCTGATCCGTGAGAACTCTGTCCTCCCCACGGACAAGAACCTTAGAAAGCAGCCCCACTGACAGCCCGTTGCAGGGACCATGGACTCTAAAGTACAGGCTCACACCTCTCCAATTTTTGATCAAAGAACAAAATTTGCCCTTGCTTCATTTTAATTTTTATTTTACTTTTAATTGGAAGACAAACGTCTTAAAACATTTTGTTGGTTTCTTCTGTACACCAACATGGATCAGATACAAATGTACATATAGCCCCTCCCTCCTGAGGCTCCCTTCTCTCCGTCCCTCCAGGTCTTCACAGAGGACCAAGCTGAGTTCCTTGTGCTAAACAACTGCTTCGCTCTAGTATCTATTTTACATTTCCTTTGCTTCTGAACTGAACTCTAATTCTGTTTATTGGGGCAAGCAACATAGGGCAGGAGAACCCTTCTTGGGGATTAACTCAAAAGGTAGCATATCTTTTAAATAATTATTAGCAGACAGGGTGAAATCAGGAGACAAAAACCACATTAGTTACTTGAACAGAGTGAATTCAAGATAAAGGACTGTTAGCTAGGAATAACATTGTTAACTAGATAACTGAACAGGTAAATTTAGAGTTATAAAGTGTAACAAAGATAGCAACTGCAGAAAGCAGCAGTCAGCCTACAGATGAGGGACCAGAGGGGAAAAAGGTCAGAATTATTAAAATATAGAGGCTCAGTAGAAGGATGCTATGAGCTGAAACTCAGACCACTGAGGAGGGAGCATTGCTGGGTTGGTGCTGACGTCTCTGATTGGATGTAAGAGAGCCAATTCTGTGTTAAAAAAAAATTGCAAACTGGCTTCAGCTACAGCGATGGGGAGGTTTCACTGCTGCCAGGGTGAGAAAGCGTGGCTGTGGTGATGGTCACAACCATCCAGAAACTCCTCTCCATCCTTATCCAGTTCAGATGTCATCTCCACTGAGAAGACTTCCTGATCTCTTCCTTCAGACAGGAAACCCACAGGAAGCAGACAGTAAGGAATAAATCTCGTCATCCCCCTCCAGCTATGCAGCCAACTGGCAGAACGCAAGTAGAAGTCAGCTGGTCTAGCAAAAATGCAATTTGCAGTAACCCAACCCCATCATCACAAACCAGAATACAGAGAGCTTTGGAGCTGAGACACCACAGCATCATACCTGGTACAGAAGTCCACCCATTAATGTTGTGATGCAGGAACTGCTATTATTGCCATTATACAGATGAGAAATGAGGGTCTAGAGAGGTCAGGGGACTTGTCTAATAAATCAGTGTGGCAGCACCCTGATTTGTAGCCAGGTCCATCTGCTCTTAACGGCAATCTTATACCAAGTTTCCTTCACATTTTTATGTGAAGAAAACGTCAGAGGATAAAACAGTCTTGAAGCCCCACTGTTGTTGGGTCGGCATCTGGGGATGAGTGAGGTGGGGGATTCAGGCATCACCTGTAAAGCAGGGCTGCAGGTGTGGGGTCATCCTGACAAGCGTCTCCCAAGGAGTGACTTTAATGTCTCACTTTACTGTCCTTTAACAAAGTTAAGATCTTTATTCTTTGATCAAAACTTAGCCACCCAGCAAACTCCTTTCCATCCTTCAAGACCCAGCTGAGATGTCACTTCCTCTGAGAAGCCTTCACGATCTCTGCACAGCTAGCCACGCCCCCACGGTGCTCCTGCAGGACCTGGCGCAGACACCAAGGTGAAGTTTGCGTGTCTGTGTGCCCCACTAGACTGTGGGCTCTTTGAGGGCAGGCCTGGGTCTATATAGGCTCTGCTTGCCGATACTAATAAAGGCTTGTTTCTTCCGGAAGTGTGCTTCTGTGAGAGCGCTGGCAACTCCAGGACTGTATTTCTGACTCATTTTTCTGCTTTTCAGGAGTTCTCAATCTAGCAGCGAAGATATGTTGAAAAAGTTTTGAAAAACAAAATCCCCCAGGTTTAACTCTTTACCTCCAGTCTTTTCCAACTCATTCTTCTCACATCAGTCAGATGCAGTCGTAACCATCTGAGGCCCCAGCTAAATCCTTCCGAAGGCTTCCATTGCTCTTAGGATGAAGACTAACTCCTCAGCATTGTTACATAGTCTCCTGACCTCTGTCCCCTGCCACTCAACAGCCTTGCATCTCCCAGTTCCTCTTCCTCCTGCTTCCACTCCACCCTCCCAGCTTGAACCTCTTCACTTCCCCAAACTCACCAAGCTCTTTGCATTCTGGTGTTTGCAGGCAGGGATTCCTCTACCCAGAACCCTCTCTTCCTTTGCCTGTGTCCCTCTGACTTATCTTTTAGGTCTGGGCTGCTGAGTCACTCCCTCCAGGAGCTTATTGGCAGGGTAACCTGATGCTCCCACAGGCAGCCAGTTCCCCACCACGTCTTCACCTACTGAATTGCAAAGGCCTGCATTTGTTCAGGAGGGCAGCACCTTGCACAGGGTAGGTACTCTGTAAAGTCAAATTTGAATGAATTAATTAAAAACTTAAAGACAGGGAAAAACTAAGAGCAGTCTCTCCAATCTGTTTTAGAAGTCATAGCTGCCTAAGACATGGTAAAATAACTCTTCCGCAGTGTCTAGGGGCCTTGTGAAAAGAGGAAGTCTGGAATGGAGTCAGGAGATTGGGTTGAAGCCTCAGTGATCTGGGGAAGAGCCAGTTATTGTTGGTTAGTGTCTTCATCTGTATAATAGGTATTGTAGGGAAGGAAAAGGGCTTCTCTGGTGGCTCAGTGACAAAGAATCCGCCTGCCAATGCAGGAAATGTGGGCTTGATTCTTGGGTCAGGAAGATCCCCTGGAGAGAGGAAAGGGCAACCCACTCCAGTGTTCTTGCCTGGGAAATCTCATGGACAGAAGAACCTGGTGAGCTACAGTTTATGGGAGCACAGAGTTGGACATGACTTAGCGACTGAAAAACAAAAACAACTAAGGGGAGGAGAAAGCTTTTTCCTCTATCCTCCTAGGTTCTGCAGCTGGGGCCCAGAAACTGATGAAAAGACAGATAAACAAGAAAAAATTAGCACAGCTTATGAATGACTGCAGCATGCATGCATGTGGGAGAAACTCAATGATGAGTGCCTCAAAGGGGCATATACAGCATCTTAATGAAGAACAATAAATTTGTAGAGCAGTAATAAGACAAAGAAAGCCTGCATAGGCAGATACATGGGAAATCAATGGAAGATAAGGATTATTTTAGTAAGATGTGTAAGTCCTCCTGAGCTGAAAAGAGCATAGAGTTGTCTCCTGC
This sequence comes from Antilocapra americana, assembly GCA_007570785.1. NCBI lineage: Eukaryota > Metazoa > Chordata > Mammalia > Artiodactyla > Antilocapridae > Antilocapra > Antilocapra americana. The sequence goes on along the minus strand of ML661344.1, from coordinate 163,199 downwards.
AATTAAGAGTATAAGAAGTTGTCCTCCTGGGTCCTCATCTTCCTAGCACAGGAGAGGGAGACATCTTTGCCAATAGGAATTCATGTTCTGCTTTTAGGCAAATAGAGGGTGAGATCATGCATGCTCGTTAAGTTGCCTCAGTTGTGTTTTACTCTTTGTGACTCTATGAACTATAGTCTGCCAGTTTCCTCTGTCCATGAAATTTTCCAGGCAAGAATACGGGATCAGTTTTGCAGTTCAGTGCTCAGTCATGTCCGACTCTTTGCGAGCCCATGAACCGCAGCACACCAGGCCTCCCTGTCCATCATCACCTCCTGGAGTCCACCCAAACTCATGTCTACTGAGTCGGTGATGCCATCCAGCCATCTCATCCTCTGTCGTCCCCTTCTCCTCCTGCCCTCAATCTTTCCCAGCATTAGGGTCTTTTCCAATGAGTCAACTCTTCACATCAGGTGGCCAAAGTATTGGAGCTTCAGCTTCAACATCAGTCCTTCCAATGAACACCCAGGACCGATCTCCTTTAGGATGGACTGGTTGGATCTCCTTGCAGTCCAAGTACTGGAGAGGGTTGCTGTATCTCCATCTCCAGGGTGTCTTCCTGACCCAGGGATTGAACCCGTGTTCCCTTTGGCTGCAGCACTGCAGGTGTTGTCTTCCCGTCTGAGCCTCCAGGGAAGCCCAGAGGGGAGGGCGGAGAGAGTTTTTGGTATCTGCTGTTTCTCAATTGTCTTCAGTTCAAAATAATCCTTCTGCCAAAGTGGCATATTTTGAGGTGACATATTTTGATCCCCTATAGTCTAGACAAGCCTATCCTTACTGACATACAGGGCTGTGAAGTGATGGCACATATGGAAACTGGGCAAACTGTAAAGTACTGTACAGATATTAGGCATAATCAGTTCCGTGGTCATCATCCCCAGAATGCTGTCCAGGCTGCAGCCTCGCTGACTTTGTTCACCACAGTCCAGACCCAGACCTTAAGCTTTCCATCATCTTCTTCCCCAGGGCCAGGCTGAGCTTTTTACAGAGAAGACACATCAAAGCCGCAACCGAGGATTTTTATAGTTCAATGTTGCACAAGTTTCCTTCTTGAGAGATAAGGAGTCTGGAGGAAAGGAGGGGAAGCTAATCAAAACTTCCTGCTTTCCAGTCCCGACTCCCACCCCCAACCCCGTGCCTGACTCTTTTAAGATGAAGCCTGTAGCCTGCTGCTGACTTTGGTTTATATCATTCGTGATCCCCCTGCCCACAGTTTTCCTTTATAGGACTTTCTTACTGTTCTCTGTGGAGGTCAGAGAGACACGTCTAATAAAAAGGACACAGGCATCCAAATAACCCCAGGTCCCCAGAGCCATGAATCAAAGGACAGAGCTCTTTGAAAATTATCCAGCTGCAAGATTGGGACATTCCAAAGAATTAACATCCCCCTGAAGCTGACTCCTTAACTAGGCAAAGATATCGTGGAATAAATGTTAATGCACCCACTATATGCAGGTACTTAACATGTTTGCAACACTCAAACCTTACATTAACTATCCTCATTTTATAGATGAATAAACTGGTGCTCAGAGGGGTTTTAGTTAGATGGATAGGAAGATGCATAGGTGGTTGTATTAGGTAGTTAGAATAGGAAACAGGAGTCCAAAATGGCGGTGGCTAGAAGACAAGGAAAGGAAAAGCCCGCAAAAATAGAACAAGGAAGGTCCGAGGACCTGAGTGAGAACTGCAGGTAGGACAGCGCTCTTGTCTAAGCCCAATTTGCATAGGAAGGGCCCAGGGGGCAAAAATAAACATATAAAATAGGAGCCAAAGTGCTCGCTCTCTCTCTCTCTCCTGCACCTCGAAGATGGACTCTCCCTCCCTCCCTCCCCCGTGAGCTACGGTGTTCTTCTCTTCACAGCCTTGGATCAACATGCCCTCACACTTCGAGGGTGAATTCTTCAGCTATCATCTTCTAAATATATAGAGCTATAACACTGAGCTGTACCACTAGTTTATTTATGAGCTATAACACGGTCTGTTCAAGACCCGAGAGCTGTGGCCCGCCAAGGGCTTCAATGTCCGTCACTCCAAATCTTTGTTGTAATGAGACAAGAACCGAAGAACATACTCTTGCGTGACATCTACACTCGCCTGACAGTTGGATGGGTAGACAGGTAAGTGGATAGGTAGGTGGCTGGCTGGCTGGAGAGGTTTTTTGCCAGAGACAAGAGAAAGTGCTTGCATCTCCCCAGAAGTCAGAGCTGCCGAGTCACATGTGGTCTCATATCAAAGCTCATCACAGGGAAGGTCATGTGTGTCACGAGACCAGGCGAGGACAAGGCCGTGTGATGGCCAAGCTGCTCCCTGAGCCTAAGGCTCCAGGGAGGGTCTTTCAATTCTTAGTTGCAGTTTTAGAGTCAGGAAAATCTGAATATTGGCCCTACAATGTCCGTAGTGTGTGACCACTGACAAGTCAGTGAACAGTGCTGCGCTCAGTTTTCTCATTTGTAAAATGGAGGGCCACCCATCCTAAAAGTGCTGCGAGGTTTAAATTATATTTCTCGAATATAAATATTTGTTAAATGTTTTAAACAGGGACTTCCCCGGTGGTCCCAGTGCCTAAGACTGCATGTTCCCAATACAGGGGGCCCAGTTTCAATCCCTGGATAAGGAACTAGATCCCACATACTGCAACTAAGACCTGGCACAGCCAAATAAGTAAATCAATAAAAATTAATAAAAATAGCTTAAACAAATGTTTGTGTTAACTATAAGTAAGTTTTCTCCCCTCTGTTGTGTAGGCAATGTGAGAACCACTGCAGAGATGAGCTAAAAGTGGGTAGACACTTCCCTGAGGGGATCCCAGACAGACCTGAGCTGCTCTATAGCAGGCCTATCTATGTTCCTCTGGGACTGAGAAAGGAATCATTTTTGTCCAGGGAGCCGAAGAGGAAATGAGCTTCCCCCTGTTATGAGGCCCCTGAAGGTGATTCCAGCTCTGAGAGCCTCTGAACTAAGGCTTCATTTCAGTGGCCCCTGAGAAACTCAGTCCAGGCCTCCCAGGGCTGCTCTTTACACTGAGACAGGAACAAGCAGAGGGAAGCGGAGGTGGGGACAGAAAGGGATGACGGTTGGGGACTTAAAGCAGCCAGGAAGCTCATTTTCTTTTCCTAACTTACCCTAAAGAAGGATCTAGAAGGAAAATACATTCCTTAGATAGTATCGGAATGGGAGTGTGTGTGTGAGTGTGTGTGTGTCAGAATAGGTGTGTAGAGAGGGGAGTCTGGGAGGGAAGTGGATGTGGATATGTGTGAGAGGCTGTGTGTGTGCTTGTGGGGTATGGATGTGTGGGAGGGTGGGGGGAGGAGATGAAGTACAGGTGTGTGCAGAGGTGGGTGGTGGGGTGGGTCAGGGTGTGGGAAGGGGAGTGGCCATGGGGTGTGCAGATGTGGGTAGGTTTACGGGGGTGGGGAGAGTGTGGGGAGGGGAGTGGGCATGGGGTATGTAGTTGTGGGTGGGTTTATGGGGATGGAGGTGGATTTGGGTATGACCTGGCCCAACACACTGAAGGAATGGGCCTCAGCAAATACATAAAATCATACAGGTCTTACCATGGTTAATAAGATGTTCTTCACTGGAGCTTTGTAAATAAGTTTGTTTTCCAAGCATTCATTCACTTATTTTCCAATTATCAATACTGATGTACCATGAGAAAAAATGTATTGAAATCCCCAAGGAACTTACACTCTTGCTGGAGACGGTAAGAGGCAATGAGTTCTTCAAGGACGGTGAACACAGTGCTGGATGCCAGGTGCTGTTCTGAACACTTTGCATGCATTATCTGATGGCCTGTCACAGTGACCCTACATGATATGTCCTCTGGTGACTTCTGTCTCACAGATGAGGACACCGAGGTTTGTACTAACTGGTCCAAGGTCACACTGCTGGTGAGTGTGGCTAGGATTCCCATGCATGCGGTCTGGCTCCTGAGAATGTGCTTTAAGTGTCACATCAAATTTTACCACCTGCTCCCAGCTGACGTAAAGGGCTAGGCTATGTCCCTTGTAAAGGACTGGCTTCCGGAGAGAAATCACCCCTAAGATAATTGGTGTCCTAGCATCTGTGAATGCTCAACTCATTACCCTAGGTCCACTGTTGTCTGGGCCCGATCTCTTCCCCCGCTCCTCTCCCTGCAGCTCTATCCTTCTCTGTATTTCACCTCAAGCCTAGGCAGACAAAGGTATATAGAGAGGAGACCAGTGTAAACTTTCCCAAGTCCATCTGCCCACTGCCTACCCGCTTCCCCGTGAGTTCTGGTGCAGAGTAATTGTCCTGCTGTACTTTTCACCCCAAAGTCCTCCGTCGTGTTGATCCTGGAAGGCAGGGTCCGTGACAGCCACCTGTCAAGCGGATTCTAAGCCAAGTCAGACCCTGTCCCAAGTCTACTAGCCTGAGAGACCAGGACTCCCTGGGGAATAACTCAACTGCAGGTGACTGAATGGAGACTGATGCGGAGAAAGACCTGCTACCTCTCCTCAGCTTTGCCCCAGCCTGTTAGCCTCCCTCTTCCCCCCACACCCTTGTGCCTGGGTCCTGAGCAAAGTGGCCTGAGAGGACAGACTGGAAGAGCAGTTGCAATCAAGAATCCCCAAGCCGTCAGAGGTCAGAGCATGAGGATGCCCTTAAGTAACAGGTGACATAATTAGGACAAAGAACACCCCCTGTGGTTGTTCCTTAAATCACTGCAAGGCTTAGGTGTGCTGAGGGGACCAGCAGAGGCAGTGACAGCTGCAAAAACACCAGTGCCAGAGGTGGCAGGGCCAGCGGTGCGTGGGGCAGGAGGAGAGAAGGCAGAGGTCACTGTCTGAGAGCTCTTGAAGGCAGAGAGACATTTTGGTGGGGGAGCGGTTTGAAAGAGCGCAGGACTGCTGAAGCGAGAGTCGGTTTACCCCATGTCATCATTTCTAGCAGTTAAAGCCCTTTCTTATAAATGGATGTGAGAGCTGGACTGTAAAGAAAGCTGAGCACCGAAGAATTGATGCTTTTGAACTGTGGTGTTGGAGAAGACTCTTGAGAGTCCCTTGGACTGCAAGGAGATCCAACCAGTCCATCCTAAAGGAGATCAGTCCTGGGTGTTCATTGGAAGGACTGATGCTAAAGCTGAAACTCCAATCCTTTGGCCCACTGATGAGAAGAGCTGACTCACTGGAAAAGATCCTGATGCTGGGAAAGATTGAGGGCAGGAAGAGAAGGGGATGACAGAGGATGAGATGGTTGGATGGCATCACCGACTCAATGGACATGGGTTTGAATAAACTCTGGGAGTTAGTTGGTGATGAACAGGGAGGCCTGATGTGCTACAGTCCATGGGGTCGCAAAGAGTTGGACACGACTGAGCGATTGAACTGAACTGACCTGATACATGACTCCAGAAGCTGACAGTCCTGCCACAGGGCCCATGGAGGTTTCAGCAGCAGAGTACAAACGTTAGCCATGGTGTCTTCTAAAAGGAACAATTCAACAAATGGCCCTAGCTGAAAAAGCAGAGGGACGTTCCTCGGCTCTGTTTGTCCCACTCCTGGTGTTCAGTACAGCAAGGAAGTCATCTGAGCCAACTCAGGCTGACTGTTTGCCTATGACCTGTGGCCCAGCCCATAAAGGGAGCCGGGCCAATCAGATTCCCACCCCCAGGAATCTGAACCAAGAAGGCTGAGGCGTTCAGGCAGTTAGCAGTGGGCTGGAGGACAGGAATGCGTTGGAAGGTTCTACGTGGTAGAGTCGGAGCTGCCATGTGAGGGGAGACCAGGAGGAGACCTGGGCAGGAGAAGGTATGCCGTGAGAAGTGAGACTCTAGAGAAGGCAGTGAAACAGTCAGTGACAGGTGGCAACCACAGAGAAGCTCCCGGAGCCCTTCAGTCTCAGCTCCAGCCCTGACTCCTCCACGCTCCCTCTCTCCTGAGAGTCTCTCTTTTTCCCTTGAAATCAGGAACCCAGAGTGTCTGATGGACGAGGAGTGACCTCCCTGCAGGATGGTGGGGGCGTCTGGGTTGAAGGAGACCCGATTTTCTGTCCACAGTGGCTTTGCAGAGTATAGCTAGGGCACTGAAGGATGGCCTGAGCAAGACACAGTGGATGTGACGATCAGCTGCCTCCTGACCTCGTCTGAGCTGAAGCAAAGGGAAGGTGACTTTGAAAGCTTTCACACAACTAAATCGTGCCTCAGAGTGCATGCATGCATGCGACCTCATGGACTGCAGCCTGCCAGTCTTCTCTGTTCATGGAATTTTCCAGGCAAGGATACTAGAGCAGGTAGCCATTTCCTACTCCAGGGAATATTCCTGACCCAGGGGTTGAACTCATGTCTCTTGTGTCTTCTGCACTGACAGGTGGAATCTTTACCACTGGGTCACCTGGGGTGCCCACCTCGTGCCTCAGGAAGGCAGGCAGATGGCAGAGAAGTTATTTCCCCAGGTGTGGCAGCTAGACTGCCTCAATTCCCAGCTTCTCTAACTGTGAGAACCTGGGAATGGGGGGTGGAATGTACTCTTCTAAGACTCAGTTTCCACATCTGTAAAATGGGCATAGAACAGAACCTGCTCCCCCAGGTTGTCGGTAGTCTCACAGAGGGGTGTCCAGGAAGAAACACGCTTGATCTCAGGTGAACTCTCTCCTTTAGCTGCTGTAGTTATGTGCATAAACTCCTTCACAAAAGGCCATGCCTTGTAGAATTTTCTACCTGTAATGACCAGCAGGGGCTTGTCTGGTGACAAGGGCATACCCTTCTGTCACTCACAGGGCCTCTGTGGGGAAGAGGCTTTCAGAGAAACTCTGGCCACAGGCAGGCCTTACTTAGTTAGCCAGGCTTATTAATAGGAGCGTGTCCATTTCTGTCTTAAAATAGGCATAGAAAGTTATTTAAAATGAGCTTCCAGGTGGTTGGTCAGATTGCTTTTTATTGTCTTCCTCTCAGGAGAGTTCAAGAACTCTCACATTTTTCTGGTTTATTTATAGCAGAACAGTCATAACAGGAAGATCCATTGCTATGTGTGACTTCCTGAGCCAGAGATGCCCAGGCTGTCTGAGGGGTCTCACAGCCAGGTGCGGCCCCCACCACTGCCTGCCGCCCCCCTTTACAGAGTTCTTGGAAAACAGTCATCTGCCAGGCCTGGGGGCTTCCTGGCTTCAATGGGAGAGGCCTGCCTGAAGGAGGGGCACTGGACTTGGAGGGCAAGAACCTTGATCTAGAACAAGGCCCTCACCGCCTACCTAACACAGGCGCCTACCTCTGTTCTAAATGCTTTAAGAGAGTCTCTGCCTAGAACAAGGGCCTTGTAAGTCTCTTCCCTGACCTCAGATTCCAGGTCCCCCTCACTCCCACTGTTTCTTGTCCTGATGTTTCTGACTCTCTCTACTCTCAAACCCTATTTAGCCATTGCACCCTCAGGAGCCCTCCACCCACTGTGAACACATGCTCCCTGTATCCCCAGACCCTGTAGAAGGCTCTCATTACCTTCTGTTTTAATAGAAGTCTTCCCTTTCCATGTGGCCCTTCAGGACAAAGTTGCTCACCCTCTCAGGCCCATACCCTATGCCTCTGAGGCAGACGTGGTGGTCGCATTGTCCTGGCTCTCCACTGTCACGTCCACACCACTGCTTGTCAGACTCATGACCCTCTTAGAGCCTCATGCCATCTAACACCTCTCCTTCCCAGCCCTGAAAGCTGTCCTGTGCTCACTCACTGAATCGCTCACGGCCTGGCTCTCAGTATCCCTCTCCTGTTCAGGTCCTCTGTCATCCTGAGAGATTTCAGTGCCCAGGCAGACAACTGACTGGACTCTTACTTCTTAGATCTCTTTGGTACCAAGGGACTTCACCTCCACTCTGCTTCAGCCATCATTCCCAGGCCCCATCTTGGATCTTACAAGACCCAGGGCTGGGTCATTCAGATTTTAGTAACCTCCTTTATGGTTGCATTCTCCCTGTCTTTTGGTGATTTCATGAGCTCATACCCATGATACCTGTACTCTGACCTCCAAGAAATGCTGACCCTTTGATTCTTCCATTTCCTTCAGTCAATCATCCCCTGGGTTGGAAGTCCAGACCCGACAGATGATCCTGTGAACTGCACTCACACCAGTACCACCATTTTCCTTGCATGCTATCCTGCTATGCTTTCCTGCCCCAACAAATTCCAGTTATTTTCTTCCAGTCTCCACAGAGACCATCTAAGTCCAGCTCTTCAAGTGTGCCAGGACCTCCCCTGCTATCTCCTCTGTTATAACCTCTCTTCTCTGCTTTGACTCTTATACTCCTCTGATATTTTTCTCTTATCCTATAAATCTGTCCAGTCTACTCCAGCTAATAAGCACTCTCCTAAGCCCTCTTCCACCCTCCAGTTTGAGCTCACCTTACTATAACCTATTCATGTGTCCTCACCTCTTACACATTCCCCAACCCACTGCACTCTGCTGTCTGTCCTAACCACTCCGTGGAAACGACTTTCTCTAACAGTGATTGTTCTAGGTATTACTGTGTTGTTCTAGGTACTATTAGTATTGTACTAAGTGGTGTTTGACTCTTTGCGACCCCATGGACTCAAGCTTGCCAGGCTCCTTGATCCGTGAGATTTTGCAGGCAAGAATACTGAAGTGGGTTGCCATATCCTTCTCCAGAGGAACTTCCCAATCCAGGAATTGAATGTGGATCTCCTGTTTGGCAGATGGATTCTTTACCACTGAACCATCTGGGAAGCTCTCTATGTACTGTCACTGTGAAATAAATTACAAATTACTCCAAAACTTAGTGGCATAAAACAACCATTTTATTATGCTTTTGCATTCAGAGGGGTAGGAGGTCAGACTGATCACACAGTATAGCTCGTTTCTGCTGCACGATGGTGACCAGAGACCTATACATAACCTCTCTATGTGATTTGGCTTCCTCGCAGCATGGCGGCCTCAGAGTAGTCTGGCTTCCTACAGGGCATGCTCTAGTGTTTCAGGAAATGAAGTGGAAGAGGCATTGCTTGTTATGACTCAGAAATTGTGAGTTTTATAGCCTCAGAAGTCCCATCGCGTCATTTCCACCATGATTGTTAGTCAAAGTGTTCACAAGACCTCCCAGAATCAAAGGGAGATAATATTTACCCCTTCTCTAAATGGGACAAAGGTAAAGAGCATGTGGAATGGGAAATGTGGTTATAGTTATTATTGAAAGACACAATCTTCAATTCCAAGGGGTGTTAATATCTTGATCTCTGTTCTTTTTATTATTATTGATCATTACCTGTTTTGTGAAGCCATCAACATCCATGCTTCTGGGTTACCACACTCTTCCTGTTCTAGACACACCTCTGTGCACTTCCTCTTTTTCATGAGGATGTTCCCAAAGGGTCTATTCTCAACCCAAAAGCTTATCTCATTCTTTGGTCTCTGTCTTAGGGCTTCAGTCACCATCTACATGCCATTAACTCTCAAATCTGTCCTGCCACATACCTCTAAGCCGCAGGCTATAACACATTAGTCTGCTTGACATGTTCAAAAATACCTCAGTTTTGCCATGTTCAAAGTTGAACCCACCATATTCCACTGTAAATAGGCTCCTCCTCTGGTCCTCTTTTTTTTTTTTCTCCCTTAGGAACATCCAGTTGTCCAAATTTTGACTCTTGCTTTTCCCTCACCTCTCACATCTAATTATTTACCAGGTCATACTCTTTTTCTCTCTTAAATCATTCTACAAATTTTATTTATCACTTTACAAATGAAAACATTAAGAATCAGACAGGTTAATCCCCAAGGTTAAACAGCTATTATCTAATTATTCTTCCATGTGTTAATCAAACATTTATTGAGTACAGCTAAGTTCTAGGAACTGGAGAGATGATTGGCAAGGAAGCAGTAGATCACCATAATGTGTGATAAATGCTGTGATTCTGGGAAGTGTCTGGTACAATAGGGACAACAAATCCAGCCTGGAGTGGAAGAAGTGAAGGAGGGGGTAGATTAGTCATCTATTGCTGTTTAACAAATCACACCAAACTTTAGCTGCTGAAGGGTTTCTCTGATAGCTCAGTTGGTAAAGAATCCACCTGCAATGCAAGAGACCCTGGTTCAATCCCTGGGGTGGGAAGATGCCCTGGAGAAGGGAACGGCTATCCCACTCCAGTTTTCTTGGGCTTCCCTGGTGGCTCAGCTGGTAAAGAACCCACCAGCAATGCGGGAGACCTGGGTTCAATCCCTGGGTTGGGAAGATTCCCTGGAGAAGGGAAAGGCTACCTACTCCAGTACTCTGGCCTGGAGAATTCCATGAACTCTATAGTCAGTCCATGGGGTCACAAAGAGTCGGACACAACTGACCAACTTTCACTTTTCACTTAGCTGCTTAAAACAGCAAACACTTATTAGGTCACCATTTCTGTGGGTCAGAAATCTGGGTACTGCTTAGCTGATTCAGGGTCTCACAGGCTGCAGTCAAGATGTCATCGGGGACTGCAGTCATCTCAATGGTCAACTTGGGGAGGATTCATCTTGAATCAATACTCCACTCACCAGGCTGTTGGCAGGCCTCAGGTCCTCACCGTCTGTTTGCCAGACATGCCAGTTTCTTGCCATGTGGGCTACTTACAGCAAGGCACTTGACTTCCTTGAGCAAGGGTTCTGAGAGGAGAGTGAGGGTAAGGCAAGAAGACAGGGAGCCGTGAGGGAAGCCACAGTCTTTTTGTAACCTAGTCTTGCAAGTGATGCCCCATCACTTTTGTCATATTTTACTTGTTAGGAGTGAATCACTAGATGTAGGTCACACTCAAGGGAAGGGATTGCACAGGGCATGAAGACCAGGAGAAGAGGCTCACCGGGGACCATCTCAGAGGCTGGCTATCACAGGCGCCCGGTGATACCTGACTGCACTCAGGAGTTAGCTAGACGAAGAGCTATGTAAGACAGTCTCAGGCAGAGAATGGTAGAAATGAAATAACCTGGAGGTCGGAGAGAGAGAGATCCTGCGGTTGGAGGAATTGCACGTTCAAGAATGTTGGAGTGGAGGCCGCTATCTATATGGAGATTAGAATTCAAGCAAATGCTATTGAGATGTGTTTGACAACTAATTCTCCCATCTAACGGATCATCTGTGCTTCCCAACTTAATGACAAATTCCTTGCCTAATGTGCTATTGCCCACTCTATGATTTAATCAAGTTTTAAATAATCAACATTGAATGTTTCACATATAAGACAATGCTTCATTATTTAAAAAGAGGGATTGAACTTGTAATTTCTTCTTCACAAAACCTCAAAAATGGTCAGAACAACTTTCCAGTAGAACACATTTATAAATCATTACAAATGTGAAAAGCATGACTAGTATTTCCAGTTATCAGTGGGTAAAGATGACTTGACACTCTGGAATGTATTTATTTAATTTTTAAATAAAAATTTACATTTAAATATAACACACACAGAAAAGTGCACCAAGTACAAAAAGTAACACAGTCTTACAAATATCATCCAGATTGGAAAAAGAAAAAGGACAAATCACCCTTCTCAAATCTCCCTCGTGTTACCTCCTACTTGCTCTCTTTTCCAAAGATACCCAGTACAGTGATTTCTTTCATCAGACCAATTTTTCCTCCATTTGAAATTTATTAAATGGAAACAAACAGTCTATACTTTTTGTAGCTGGTGCTCATTGTTCATGTCTGTGAAACTCATTCATGTTTCAGTGTAGCAAAGTTTGGTTCATCCTCACTGCTGCATAGTATTCCATTGCCCTGACTAAACAACAGTTTGTTTATCCATTCTTCACTGGATATAAGTTTAAACTGTTTCCAGTTTGGGGAAATTAAGAACAGTAGTGCTGTAACCATGCATGATTATGCCCCATATTGTGCATATGGACACATTTTTTATCGGGTCTATGCCTATGAGTGGACTGACTTCCTGGGCCATTAGAGTCTGACAGTTTTCTTTCTTTAAAAAAAATTATTATTTCTATATGTCACTGTACTGGGTCTTAGTTGCAGCACTCAGGATCTTCAGGTGTGTCATGTAAACTCCTGGTTGTGGCATGTGGGATCTAGTTCCAAGACCAGGGATAGAACCTAGGCCCGTGACATTGGGAGCTTGGAGTCATAGCTACTAGACCATCAGGGAAGTCCTCTGATAGTTTTCCGGGTAGTTTTTAGCAACTTACATTTCAGGAGCAATGTTTATGAATTCCATTTGCTCCGTATCCTGGCCAAAGCTTTTTATTATTAACATTTTAAAGAAAAGTTAGTCTGAAGAGTGTGCAGTGAGACCTCAGGGAGGCTTACTTTCCATTTCTCTATAATTGCTCTGGCCGCTAGCTGGGCGCAGTCGCTCTGGCCCGCAGAGCAATCAACGGAGGTTCCGAAATCCACCTGAAAACAGATGAAAGGGTTGGGACAAGAGGCGCAAAGAACGGCAGCAAGACAAAGGTTCTGATCAAGCTGCAAAACTTTATTGAGCGCAAGGCGATTATATATGGGGAGGAAGGGAGGGAGGGGAAAAAGGAAGGGGGGAGCTCTGACGGGCATGTAGGGAATACGTGTCTTGTGGGTGATTGGCCTGTCAGGTATACGTTCGCCACATGATCCTTCAGCGCCTTATATGGCAGCAGGCTTGCAGTGCTCCGACCGTAATGGCTCTGGCTGATCGCATCAGCCGGCCGGGCCCCAACATATAATTAGTGATTTTGAGCATTTTTTCACATGGTTGACCTTTAAATATCTTTTTTCTTGGAGTGTTAAACTTTTGCTCATTTCTCTGATTTTTTTTTATTGCTTTGTAGACATTCTTTATATATTACACTAATTTCCTTGGGGAGTCATAACAAAGTACTACTAGCTGGGAGGCTTAAACAACAGAAAAGTATTGTCTCACAGTTCTGGAGGCTAGCCGTCTGAGAGTAAGGTGTTGGCAGAGTCGGTTCCTGCTGAAGGCTCAGAGGAAAAAATCTCTTTCACAGTTTTCTCCCGGTTTCCAGCGGTTTACTGGCTTGTTAACCTCTGGCTTCATCTTCACGTGGTGTCCCCCCAGTGTACACGTCTCCATGTCCAAACCTCTCCTTTCACAAGGACACCAGTCGTACTGGATTAGTGACCTACCCTAATATGATTTCATCTTAACTAATTATATCTGCAATGACCTTATTTCCAAATAAAATCACATTCTAAGGCACTAGGGGTTAAGACCTCAACATATGAAGTTGAGGGAGAGGAACACAAGTCAACTGATAATGTTTTTTTTTTTTTTTCTTCATTTTTATTGGAGCATAGTTGCTTTACCAACCCACTCCAGTGTTCTCGCCTAGAGAATCCTGTGGACCGAGGAGCCTGGTGGGCTGCCGTCTCTGGGGTCGCACAGAGGCAGACACGACTGAAGTGACTCAGCAGCATCAGCAGTTGCCTTACCATGCTGTGTGGTTTCTGCTGAAGAGCAAAGTGAATCAGCTCTATGTAATCCCCTCTTTCTTGGATTTCCTCCCCATCTAGGTCACCACAGAGCCCTAAGTAAGGTACCCTGAGCTCTACAGTAGGTTCTCATTAGTTATGTGTTTCATACATAGTATCAACAGTGTATATATGTCGATCCCAACCTCCCAGTTCATCCCACCCTCTCTTTTCCCCCTTGGTGTCCATACTCTATGTCTGTGTCCCTATTTCTGCTTTGCAAATGAGATCATCTATACCATTTTTCTAGATTCTACCTATGTGCATTAATATATGATATCTATTTTTCTCTTTCTGACTTACTTCATTCTGTATGACAGTGTCTATGTGCATCCCAACTGATAGCATTTCTGAACATTAGTTCTCATCATCTGTGGCTTGCTGTTACATTCTTAATGGTATTGCAGTAGATTAAAGATGATTATAAATTCTTTTTCATTTTCCCATTGAGAATTGGTGTTTATTACTCCCTCCCTCTGAATCTAGGCTTGCCCTGTGACTGCTTAACTGATAAGACATGTTGAAAGCAAGGCTGCACCAGTTCTGGTCCTAGCCTTTGAGAAGTTGGGCAGTTTCTACTTTTTCCCTCTTGGAAGACTTACTCTTGAGACTCCAGTCTCTGAGAAGTCTGAGTCATGTGGAGGGGCCATGTGGAGGCATTCTGAAGAAAATCACCCTAGTGAAGCTCCCAATCAGTAACCACCATGGATTGACCAGTCATGTAAAAGAGCCATCTTGGATGTTCCAGCTCAGATGAGCTTTAGACACCTCAACCCCAACCAGCATCACATGGAGCAGCAGATTTGCCCAGCTGAACCCAGTTAACCCATTCCCTAAGAGGGAACAAAATGGTTGCTATTTGTGTCAATAAGCTCTGATGAGTAGAAGTTCTTAAATTTTATGTATTCTAAGTTTTTTTTACTTAGAATTTTTTCTAAGTAGTAAGTAAAACCCTTACTTTTCTTAAGGGTTAGTGCTTTGTTTAAGAAATATTGGCCTCCTTCTAGGACATGAGTCTTCTCCTATGTTATATTCTAGAAGCTTATTGGTTATCCTTCACATTTTAATCTACATTTTCTAAATGATTTTTATGACTGCTATAATGTAGTAGGGATATATTCCTTTTGGATTTAATAATAATGACAACTTTTATGAATTTATAATTATTAATAAGTGTGTGGTAGAGAATCCCAACATACTAGTAACAACATCACAAGGAAGTAAAAGAAAATCTGGAATCCCCATAATTATTTTGATTGTTCAAAACCTATCTGCTATCTTGTCACTCCCCAATGGGTCTCAAGACAATGGAGATTTCGTTACTTATTCATTCATAAAATATTTATTGAGAGATTTACATTTATATGTGCCATATTCTGAACTAGATGATGAAATACATCAAAGGAGATACATACCTCTCTTCATGTAATTACAGTCTTGTGGGAGAAATGGGCAATAACACATAATTTAAATTGTGCTGACTGTTATGAGAAAAGTAGAGATGCTACTGGAGACCAGGAACTCTTAATCCAGCAGGAGGCTGGGGTCCATTGGAGAGATTCCTTATAAAAGCGATGTTTAAGCTGAGACTCATGCTATGAGTATTAATTATCCAGACAAAGAATTTGGAGGAAGGAAACCTCCAGGCAGAAGAAAACACAATACATACGGAAAACTCCAAGCAAGGAAGAACCTGGGGTGTTTGAGATACGAAGAGGAGTCTCATGTGGCTAGAGGAGAGAGAATGTCGGTGACACAAGATGAGCATGGAGAGGTAGGAAGGGGCTAGACTTGTAAGCCTTCTTGAAGGAATCTAGATTTTTATCCCAAGAGCAGTGGGATGGCATTGAGGGGTTTAAGCGGGAGAGTGGCATGTTCAGAGTTGTGTTTTTTGAAGATCACTAAGGCTGCCTTGTAATACAAGGTAGATGTTAGGCTGTACCTCTTAAATCTGCAAACCTTGTAATAGCCCAGCTGCAAGGTCAAAGAAAGAACCTAGAGACAATGACAGAGACGTTAATGATACACTGGATAGCATGTGTTCTTGTGGGTTCAGTTGTGTCTGACTCTTTCGATCCCATGGACGGTAGCCCGCGAGGGTCCTCTGTCCGTGGGGTTTTTCAGGCAAGAAAACTGGAGCAAATTGCTATGTGCTACTCCGGGGGATCCTCCTGACACAGGGAAACCTGCGTCTCCTGCATCTTCTGCACTGGCAGGCAGATTCTTTACCACTGAGCCACCAGGGATGCTGTATTGGAGGAAATTGTACAAGCCCAAAATGAAGTCTTGGTGTGGCACCCCACCATATACAGCAGACATAGGCGGGACAAAAGAGCTGTCTTCTGGTTTGGGGAGGGAACCTACCAGTTACGTGAAGCTCATCAGTTACCAGGGAAATCAGCAACTGGTTTAGGGGAGGGGGAGGGGTAAGTGCTGCAGGTCATTGCATGAAGCCCTACGATTAACACGATTGAATAGTCACGTGAGTACGGTGTAGGTGAAGCAGGGACTGGACAGCAGGGGATACACAGAGAGCAAGACAACAGCCATCTTGAGTGGCCTGACCACACAGTAGAACATGAGCGGTGTCTGATGTATACCACTGTGGTCCTAAGGATGGAGAAATCCCATTATTGGGGCATCAGGAAGCCCTTTATGGTGATGGTACAGTTGCATGGCTTAATTATTCAGACATGGGAAGACAGTGTGTGTGTATGCGTTGGTAGGCAGATAATAAAGAGTCCAGGTATAGGGAGTGGCCTGCACTCAGTTACAAGCTAGATAAGTGTGAGACATATTTGGAAAATGGTTAACTGTCCAGTTTGACTGGAGGATAATGGAGGATAAACCTGGAGAGATAGCTAGCAAATATTAAGGTTGGAGGGCATACCCGGATATATATGTGTACAGCCATTCCTCATCATGTGTGTATTCTGTATGTGTGAATTCACTTACTTGCTAACATTTATTTGTAACCCCAAATCAATGCTTGCAGCACATTTGCAGTTATGTGCAAAATTTTTACCAAAATTTTGAATCACATTCCCAGCAGAGGTTGCAAGGTGACCCTCTGCTTTCATATTTCACTCTCATGCTGTAAGCAAGCATCCTATTTGTGATCTATTTGGTGGTGCTTTTGTGCATTTTCATGCCATTTGCCAGTGATTTCAATGTTTAAGACAGCACCACAGCAGAGTGCTAAAGCTACCAGTATTTCTAAGCATAAGAAGACTGTTTCTTGGAGAAAATATGTGTGTTGGTAACCTTTGTTCAGGTGTGAGTTATAGCTCTGTTGACCATTAGTTTAATGTTAGTGAGTCAATGATACATATTCAAAATACATGTGTGTATATATATATATATATATATATATATATATAATTTAAAAAACATAAAACAAGGCTATGTATTGGTCAATTGATGAAAATGTGCCCTAACCTTGTATTTCCCCTATTTCCCCTGGGATCAATTGTTCAATACTAGCAATTTCAGTGTTTGCTGCCACTTTACAGAACTACCTCAAGTAATGAGAATTGACTGTATCTATGCACACATTTTCCCCCTGGGAGCCAGTTACTAAGCATTATCAACACACCATTGACTGGGGTGTCCTTTCTCAAAGAAGGATCTGAGTGACCCATCTCCAGGTTGGCTGTAATTTCCAGTCCCCCAGTTAGAGAAGATTTAGTCTCTGGAGTCACCAAGACCCATGTTTAAACCCCATCTCCCCATATTACTAGCTGCTTCCTCAGGCAAGTGATACTGTGTCTCAGCATCCTTGAGAGGAGAATAATATTAATATTAATAATGTTAATGGCCATTTCGCAGCATATATTGTCCCAGTGAGATCATGTATGTAGGATCCTCGACCCAGAGCCTTGCATATTCAAGGCAGATGATGAATACTTGGTAATTCTCCTACTGTGTGTCTGTGTGTTAGTTGTTTAGTCATGTCTGACTCTTTGCGACCCCATGGACTGTAGCCCGACAAGCTCCTCTGTCCATGGGATTTTCCAGGCAAGAATCCTGGAGTGGGGTGCCATTTCCTTCTCCTGGGGATCTTCCTGACCCAGGGATCGAACCCGGGTCTCCCGCATTTGCAGGAAAATTCTTTATGGTCAGAGCCACACCTCTTCAAATTCGAGCAAAAGGTGGGGGCCAGGAGGCACTCCATTCTCTGCCTGTTGCTCAGCTCCTTGATTATGGAGCTCCAGAATCCAGCAGGGTGGTGTTTTCATTCTAAATCAGATTTTCAGGCTCACTATATGAACGGCCCAGGTTGGGTCTTGCAGTGGAGATGCCCAAACCTGAGATTCTAGAAAACCTGCTGTCTTCAAGGGATCCTCTCTCCCCAGGACTGCCAAGGGTCCACTTTTTAATGTAACCCTTGTTGCTTTCCTAGTCATGACAGGAAAAATAGGCAGCACTCCAGCCAGAATCTCTGTGTCCATAGCTTCTGATTCTGTAAGGGGCTGGGGGGCGGGGGTGGATGTATTTGCTTAGTTTGTTTCTCATCCTGTTTCTCAATCTAATCTGGGATTTAGAAGCCACGGCTGTCCCAATTCAGGCCTTGTTTTCTCTGACTCAGCTTTACCCTCAAGACACAGCTTCATCTCTGAGTCATCAGGCTGAGCTTTCGAGGACAGCAGTCTGGCACTCCAGCTTCATCTTCCCAGGAAAGGTGCTATGTCTCCACATCCTGGTGCCAGCCCCATGTTGGCTCACAATGCCTAGAAACCAGGTCGGGGGTGGGGGTGGGGGTGAAAATCCTGAGATCAGAGGATGCAGAAAGAAAAGGCTCCAAGATAGTCAGAACTCAGACTGCCTAGCTGTCACTTTCAACTCTAGCAATTAGCTTGTGCAACTTTGAGCTACTTAGGGAAACCTCCTGCACTGGGGTTTCCTCTTGCATAAAATGGAAATAGTAATCTGTGCTGGGTCCATCTTATAGGGGCCATGGGAAGCCTAAATGAAATCCTGTAAAGTACCTAGGGGGGCACCAAACCCTGCTCCATGGGCTGAATCTGTTCCATAAGCTAATTTCATTTGATTTGAACCATGTTGACCTATGGGCTTCCGAGGTG
Source organism: Antilocapra americana (assembly GCA_007570785.1). Taxonomy (NCBI): domain Eukaryota; kingdom Metazoa; phylum Chordata; class Mammalia; order Artiodactyla; family Antilocapridae; genus Antilocapra; species Antilocapra americana. The sequence goes on along the minus strand of ML661344.1, from coordinate 144,669 downwards.
ATGCTAGTAGTAAAGAACTGGCCTTCCAGTGCAGGAGACTTAAGAGAGGTGAGTTCGAACCCTGGCTTGGGAAGATCCCCTGGAGAAGGAAATGGGAACCCACTCCAGTTTTCTTGCCTAGAGAATTCCATGGACAGAGGAGCCTGTCTCTGTCCTATATGGGCTACAGCCCATGGGGTCTCAAAGAGTTGGATACGACTGAAGAGACTTAGTATAGCACAGCGCATGCTGACCTCTAAGTCAAGTGCTTAGCGTTTTCAAAATGTTGTTGTTCAGTTGTTTAGTTGTGTCCTACTCTTTGCGACCCCATGGACTTCAGCACTGCCAGGCTTCCCTGTTCTTCACTATCTCCCGGAGTTTGCTCAAGCTCATGTCCATTGAGTCCATGATGCTGAACAACCATCTCATCTTCTGTCACCCCCTTCTCCTGTCCTCAGTCTTTCCCAGAATCAGGATCTTTTCCAATGAGTCAGCTGTTTGCATCACATGGCCAAAGTGCTGGAGCTTCAGCTTCAGCATTAGTCCTTCCAATGAATATTCAGGGTTGATTTCCTGAGTTATCAATAAATTGGGAAACTTGACTTAGATATCTGGATTTACATCTTCTCTGTGTCTATCCGGTCATATTAACTTGTTGCCCTGAGTGGCAAAAACTGGCAAGAGCTGGTTAGCAGCAGCAAATTCACCACCCCCTGTCATGCCTAGTACTGAGGGCAAGACTGCATCATTTACTGTGACTCCAGGGTCATGGATTTGTTTATAAGGGCGCCCTAGAGGAAGTAAAGCATTGTTATAACCATGTTTCCATCAAAATGTGAAAAAGTCCCAGAAGTATCCCTTGCCCCAAATTATCTCCCCCGCATCACAATTTCAATCTCAAAAATGAAACACCTTTGGTTAGGTTTTACCTGGCACCAATGGAGCCTTCAGAAGGTGTGCATAGTGGGTCAGTGCTGGGGTCTGATGCCCGACAGACTCATACATCCACCCCTACCATACCCGCAAAATGGGGCGGTAACAGCTCCTTTCTCCTGTTTGTCGTGCACAGTATCATACTCAGTGAGCAGGTTATTCAAGGTTAGTGACTGAAATGCAAATATTTCGAACTGATAGAAGGTGTTGTGGGCAGTGCAAGTGTGAAGTGAGAGAGTGGGGCTAAAGCAATGGCTGGAAAGCAGAAAAGGAAAAGGAAATGACTTAGGAGACAGAAAAGTTGGGATACATTCACTCCCACCTTGCTTCCACTTCTGCAATGAGAAAACCCCAGAGCGATGTACATTCCCTGGCTGTACTCCGTTACCCAGATTGGGTTCTAGTCCTGGTGTGGGCAAATGATTACCCTGTGTGATGGTGTCTTCCCAAACCTAAGAGGAGAGAAATGCCCTAAAAGTTAGTTACTGCTGTAGTGAAGATGAACTAAGATAAACACTCATAAAGGCACTTTGGAAATCTGCAAAGCGTTATACATAGGTTAGGAGTTTTCGGGTCTTTTTTCAAAAAGTTTTTCTTCCAAACTCCACCCAAAAGCTTTTTGAGTTTCCCAAGGCTAAGACCCTCCCCTCGGCTTCGCACGCCGCCCCTTCCTACACACCAAAGCCCGCGCCGCGTCAGGAGTCTTTTTTTCCCCCTAGCGAAGGCGGAGACTCGGGTGGTGCTGGCAGCCGGAGGCGCCGGGCGCAGCTCGGGCTGCCCGCGCCTGGCCAGTCCCGCAGCGGCCGCGGTGGGTGTGCCCCGCGGCGTGTGCGCCCCGGCTCAGGCCGAGCCCGCCGGCGAGAGGGCGTCGGAAGTGGTGGGCGCCCCGGACGACGAGGGTGCGCCAGCCTGGGGGAGCGCGCCCGGGACGCGGACGGTGCACCCGGAGGCTGCGTGCGCCCCGAAGCCCCAGGCGCAGTCGGCGCCCCCCGCAGGACTCCCCGCGGCTCAAGGTAAGGCGCTCGGCCACCCTGGCCCTGCCCGTACCGGCCCGGCGCGACCCGGGGCTTGGCCCTGGAGCTCGGCCGCCCCTCGCTGTCTCTGCCACCCGCCTCGTCCCCTCTACGCGCCGCAGCCCCCGCTCCCCTAAAGCAGAGGCTGCGGCAGCCTGGGCCAACGAGGCGCCCCCGCCCGAGGTCCGAGACCGCGCGGGAGGGGGCTGTCCAGGTGCAGGCGCCACTCGCCTTCCGCCCCCCGGCTCCGCGCGCCCCTGTGCCGGGGACCCGGGAGATCGACGGGGATGGGGGAGGCCGCGTTGCCCTTGCGGCTAGGATGGTGCAGCCCCCGCCCAGCGCCCTCGAGTCCGGCCCTGCGGTCCGGGATGCAGCGTGCCGGACCGGAGCGCCCTGCCGCCGGCTCCTTCTTGTACCTGGACGCGAGCTCTTAGCCTCCCTTCTTCCGTAAAAGCTGGCCCCCGGCCCCTCGGCCCCTGGCTGAACTTCCCAGCGCTCCCGTAGGACCACGACCTTGGGTGGAGGCAAGGGGCCTCTTGGGCGGCCGGATGTGCTGGCCGCCTCCCCGCTGAGGTCGCTTTAACCGAGCCTACACGCCGCTTGGTGAGATGCCCTCCCTCTCACCTCTCCCTTAAGGTCAAACTTTTGACCCCAGGTACTTTGAACCTGCCGAGGGGCCAGTTACTTAGCATGGGACTTGGGAAGTAAAACCCCATGGCCCCTACACCAGGTCTGAATTTGCCCTTGCCCTGAGCATCTGCTGGGGCTGCAGGAACCAGAGATTTAGGTTGTCAGACGCCCTAGGGTTCCGACCTGGAGGGTCAGGAGGAGGAGGAGGGGCAGAGGGAGGAGACCCATCCTCCTTTCGGAGGCTGACCCGTTGAAGCAGGACAAGGTCCTGTTGACCAAGTAGGTTCGGGGAGAGTCGGATGCAGCCAGTGACTGATTGAGGCTTGGAGAGAAAGCATCTTAAATAAGGTCCCCAGGGATCATCCTTGGTAAACCAAATGTGGGTTCTTTTAGAGGCTTTCAAGACAGGACACAGGAGAACACAGAGCTACACTTGGAACGGAGGCAAAGTTCACTCTGATACTGCCTTTTCAAGTCCAACCTTCCTGCCCCTCTCCAAACCTCCTCTTCACTGGACCAAAATGTGAGTTATGGGATATGTTAAAGGCAGTGAGAATGCAGAATGGCTCATGGTCCACACCAGTCTATAATTCAATCAACATGTACTTGCTCTGTGCCAGGCACCGGCAAGGGAGTAAGATACAGAAATGTCTGGTCTCATGGAGCTTGCAGTCCAGAGCCAAGAATAAAATCACTTAAATAAACATAGAGTTACAAACTGTGCTGAACTGGTTGAAAGGAAAGGATAAGGTGCCATGAGAATCTGTGATACATACTGTAGTCACTCACTCGGAAGGCTGATACAAACTTTGTCTACATATAGCTGATTCACTTGGTTGTAGCCCAGAAAGTAACATAACGCTGTAAAACAACTATATTCCCATGAAAAGAATAAGTAACTACTTGAAGAGGGTGGAAAGAGCCTTCTTGGCAGAAGGAGCAGCCTGTGAGAGAGCCCTGAGGCAAGTAGCAGAGTCCTTTAGATGGGTTGAAAGACTGTTTACCAAGTGATGACCTGGGGCCCAAAGGGGCACGTGCTTTACTTCTGAACCCCATCATCTGGGCCAGTCACTACCTTCCTTTCTCAGCTATAATCACCAGCAGCTGAAGTCACCTAGTCTAGGATGGAAGAAGAGACTGACATGCCAGTGCAGAAAAGGCACGGAGGGCGTGGGGTTCTCTCTTGCTGCCACTGGAGCTCTGCCTGCCTGCCTCCTGCTTTCTGCAGCAAGACACGTGCTTCAGGCAGCTGGGCCCATGCAGTGCCTTCTTATCTGCAGATCAGGATCTTCAGTGATTCACTGACTCATGCATTCATCAGAACTGCATTGAGTCTCTGCTGTGCCAGGCGCTGTGCTGATTGCATTTATAAGGAAGGGTCGTGGAGGGTGAGTCATGCGTGCACCGACAACCAGCACCTTTGCAGGCAGCCCATGCCCACTCGGATTGCCAGGAGGCAGCAGTTCTTTCCTCTAGTTGTTTCCTGTTACCCACTCTGCTCACGAAGGACTAAGGCTTCTGCTAAAATTCATGAGGATTCATTCTGATCATGGTAGTTCATCCTAGACTTTTAAAACTAGAATGAACTCATTGGCTACCATGTAAAGTTTTCTAGGTTGATTTATATGGCATTTCTTAATCTGAACCCTCCTTGCCTTTCCAGCCTCATTTCTGGCTTCTAGCTCTCCTTCCACCCACCCCTTCCCTCAGTGAGCATCTTCTTTGTCCTACTCACAATTAGACTTCAGTTTCTGAAACAGTTGCTGCCCTTTTGCTAAAATACTCTTCCTACTTGTTCACCAAGGGAATGTACACTCAACTTTCAATATCAACATTTAACCTAGGATTCCCCCAGGACCCAGAAGGCCTTTTCCGGACCAGAGTCAAATGCTCCCTCTTTGTTTCTTAAGCTTCTGTCACATTGAGCAGTAAAATGCTCTGAGCTTCCTAAAGACAGGACTTTCCTGTCATAGTTGTGTCTCGAGTACTGAGCACAGAGAAGGGCACATAGAAGGTGCCAAGTAACTGCTTACTGGTTGAAAACCATCTAGCCTAGTATTTCTTAACTTTTTTGTGCGAGCTGGGTATTGAATGTTACATACATCTTTGAGATTCTGAAGCAAATTATGGATCTGCTCTTCCAAATGCATATAACCTAAAATGTCTTGCACACAGTATCATGTGATTCACAGCCCTCCTCCCCCCTCACTGACCCCACTTTCCAGAACTTTTGAATTTTATAGGAAATGGAGGCCCAATGAGGGCCAGTAACTGCCTGAGTACCTATAGCTGGTCAGAAGTATGGACACACACCCCCGTCCCTGTCTCCACACACACCCGATCATGCCCCCCTCCCTCCACCTCTTGACTCTCAGGCCAATGCCCCTTCCAGCTGTCTCTGCTTCTTGTAGTCAAATAGCCTCTTTTTGTCCCTGGCCCTTCATGAAGGCCGCTGCTCATAGCTGGAAGATGGATATCTTGGTTTTGCTTCAGTTCAGTAGCAGCCTAAGGTGTGACAGGGAGACAAATCTTGTTATGGGCAGAGTTGACAATTAGGAAGACAGATGGGCCATCTCCCCGGCCTGTTCTCTGCCCTTTGCCTGCAGTGTTATTACATCTATTTTAGCTGGAGGAGGGTCACGTGTGCACCACAGTTGTCTTCTGGGCCCTGGCTTGAGTCATGCAGGCCAGGTTTGGAAACACTTTGGACAGGACTCTTGAGATCAGGAGCCCACCTCTCCATCTTTTCAAAGGCTTCTTCCCTGTACAGCTGGCTGAGGGGAGGCATGGAGGGAGTGGGGTTCTCTCTCCCTGCCACTGGAGCTCTGCCTGCCTGCCTGCCTCCTGCTTTCTGTGGCAAGACGCGTGCTTCAGGCAGCTGGGCCCATGCAGTACCTTCTTATCTGCAGATCAGGATCTCCAGCGATTCAGTAATTCACTCATTCCTCAAAACTGCATTGAGTCTGTGTCGTGCCAGGCAGTGTGTTGACTGTGGTTTGTAAGGAAGGGTTGTGGAGGGTGAACCAGGATTAGATGGTGCTGCTCTGTAGGGAGAGGACAGAGGCAACCCTTTCCTCAGGCGATGTGTGAGGAGGACAGTGAGGGCAGCTAGGAATGTGTTCACTTCTAAAACTCTCTGGTCTCACGCAAGTTAGGTCATCTCTGGGGACACTAGGTTTTCTTAACTGTAAGGTGGATTTGATAACAGCCTTTTCTTGCTAACCTCTGGGCAGCTGTGTGGGTACAGTTATCACATTTGGATGGCAGATACACTTACTTCTGTATGTGAGACAGGAGCAGTACAACCTGATAATAGGGCCCATGTGTGTCAAGCCTTGGCACATTTCACGTGTGTAGTAATCCCAGGGATCCTTGCAATCATCATCTCAGATGTACAGATGACGAAAATGAGAGACGTTAAATGACTCGCCCAGGTGTACAGAACTAATACATTGTAAAATTTGGGTTGACAGAGTTCTCTGTCTCTGGAAGTCCCTTGGTACTATTCTGTAGTAGAGTATGTGGGAAGATACATACATTCTGTAGTAAGGTATGTGGGAAGCTCCAGGATTAGAGCCTCGATCTACTGCTCACCAGCTTACTTACTACCTTGCTGGGCCTCTGGGGCCTGGGGCTTGTCCCTCACTTAGCTTTCTGGGGACACAGGCACTGTGGGAAAAGACACAAATCCTGATTCTCTTTCCCCACCCCATGTTTTCCCCAAAGTAAATAGAACTTATTGGCTGGGGATTATGTGTATATATATATATATATATATATCTGTCTTCTTTTATATTACTGTGGCTTTCCCTCCATTGTGTGGAAGGATCTTGGTGTCTCTTTTGGTGTGTCTATGTATTTCTAGCTTGTTGCTCTGACGTCAAGGGACAGGGGGAGAGAATGATGACATTGGGGAGAATTTGCTCCATGCAAAGATAAAAGAGCAGCCTTTGGTGCGGGTTCTCCTTCACAGCTTGGTTTCTGCCCAGAAGCCAGAGATCCTGGCCCTTAGTGAAATCGATTTGGATTTTCATAGCAGGGCACCAGGCAGCAGGGTTGAGTGTTCCCAGGTGCTGTGTTCATTGGCTGGTCCTTAACACCCCACTGTCATCCGCCTTGGGAAATATAGCCATCCTGCAACTGGGGAAAGGTTGAAAAGACAAGGAACTTCAAGCTGGCTGGTGGCTGAGCAGAGCCTACTGGGGTCAGGGTCTGTACTTCTTAGGGCAGTACGATGTGTAGCAGAGGACATTTCAGCAGTAATGGCTATGTTTTTTAAGAGATTGTTTTCATTTATCATTTGTGAGATTTTACATAGAGAAGTAATAAAGGCCATCACCTCTCTCTTCCTCAGAAAAGGATTAATGGCCCTGTGGGCCCAAGCGAGTGACTCCTGTTGACGAAATTGCAGCTTCCTCATCTCTCTTTGCTGTCAATGATACCGATGCAGGGCTATTCTGATAGGGAAAAGAGACTCCTAGCTGGTTCTAATGAAAAGAGTGGGGAACCATGAAATGCAGTATGATGTCTAAGCAGAGCCCTGGAAGGAGGTCAGGCATCCTCAAGATGTTGGGGTTGGGGGGCGAGGCTCTGAGTTTGAGGTTATCCCCCTGGTGCTGCTGGTCACTCTGAGTGCCATTGGCTCAACTCAACACCTGCGCTGCATCTGTCTCCCCCACCCTCACCTCTCCGTACTATCACAGGATCCTCTCCTCTCTCTCTGAGTTCACGTTCTGGGGAGGATCCTATTGTCTGAGCTTGATTCTCTGGAAGCTGAGGCTTTTTCTCCAGGCAAGTCTCTGGTCAGTTTTGGCCAATCACCTGGGAGGGGAGGCCAGAGGAGGGTCATATGTGCATAACTTGACCTTCCGAGGCAGGAAGGGCTGTGTGGGTAAAGATCCCTGGAGAAGGAGATGAAAGCTAGCAAGAACTCAGAAATATACCCAGTGAGATACCTATTGAGTTATGAAGGCTCTAATAGAGATTCTTAACTTGGGGTTAACAGCCTCAAGGGGCCCATCTGTTAAATTCAAAGGAGTCTGTGAACTTGGATGGGGAAAAAAAATAGCATCTTTATTTAGCGTTTTCTTCGATGATGAATGTAGGCAACAAAGCAGAGTATTTACAGTACCTGTGACATTGTCACCAGGAGAAATCACAGATAATTTCATATCACATTTCAGCTGCTGCAGATATCTGGAACTATGATTTATGCTCATCGCAGCTTTGAAATTATAGCAGTTATTACACCTGCTGCTAGAGCTTGTTATTTAATGCATTAATAAAGAACATATACCACTGTATTGCACACTCATTTTGTAAAAATTAAAAGTTATATTTCATTGTAATTGGTTTCTTTGTGGTCAAGCTATGTATTTTATTTTATATATTTTAAAACGTTCTGAGAAGGGGTCCAGCTGAGGCTTACTTAGTCTGCTAATGAAGTCCGTGGCACAAACATGGGTTAAGATCACCCCCTCATGGAAAGCCAGTAAGTTTTAGTTTCCAATTTCCCACCCTCCCTTACCTTAATCTTTCATATACCCATCTATCTCTGTCTAATTAGTACAAGACATTCTTGAGCAGCAGTAAATTTCATTTAATAGTTTGGCAAATTTGCAAAAGCACATAATTTGTGGTTTGGGTAGAAGGTTTTAATATATATCCAAAGATAAATTTACAAATTGCAGGCACACATGGGCAAGTAGTTCAGTAATTCCTATTAGCAGACCCACCAACCTGAGCTTTGATCACCAATCCCATGCAAACCTGTCCACTGAAGCAGTCACAAAATGGACAGTTATGTTCTTGAGAAGTTAAGGAGCTTGTGTAGATTAAGTGATGAATCATTCAATCAAATGCAAGCTAGGATCCTAGGAAGAAAGAGAAGCAGTGGGAAAGACAGCTTTGAAGTGGGTTCTGAAATGGCAGGAATAGAAGGCTGAATGGAGGACGGAGGGAGTCAGTGAGGATGTGGGAGGACTGACCAGATGTTGATTTTGAGGAGGAAGCCTGGAGGAAGGAGGGTCACCAGGAGCCACATTAGAATAGTGGTTGGTTTCTTTGCTATCTTTTATTGAATGCTTACCATGTGCCAGACACGATGCCAAGCCCTTTAAACAGAGCCATGATTTAATCTTTACCAACTGCTCAGTTCAGTTCAGTCGTTCAGTCGTGTCCAACTCTTTGAGAGCCCATGAACTGCAGCACGCCAGGCCTCCCTGTCCATCACCAAATCCTGGAGTCCACCCAAACCAATGTCCATTGAGTCGGTGACGCCATCCAGCCATCTCATCCTCTGTCGTCCCCTTCTCCTCCTGCCCCCAATCCTTCCCAGCATTAGTGTCTTTTCCATTGAGTCAGCTCTTCCCATCAGGTGGCCAAAGTATTGGAGTTTTAGCTTCAACATCAGTCCTTCCAATGAACACCCAGGGCTGATTTTTCTTTAGGATGGACTGGCTGGATCTTCTTGCAGTTCAAGGGACTCTCAAGAGTCTTCTCCAACACCACACTTCAAAAGCATCAATTATTCGGCACTCAGCTTTCTTCACCGTCCAATTCTCACATCCATAAATGACTACTGGAAAAACCATAGCCTTGACTAGATGGACCTTTGTTGGCAAAGTAACGTCTCTGCTTTTCAATATACTATCTAGGTTGGTCATAACTTTCCTTCCAAGGAGTAAGCGTCTTTTAATTTCATGGCTGAAATCACCATCTGCAGTGATTTGGAACTCAAAAAAATAAAGTCTGACACTGTTTCCACTGTTTCCCCATCTATTGCCCATGAAGAGATGGGACTAGATGCCAAGATCTTAGTTTTCTGAATGTTGAGCTTTAAGCCAACTTTTTCACTCTCCTCTTTCACTTTCATCAAGAGACTCTTCACTTTCTGCCATAAGGGTGGCGTCATCTGCCTATCTGAGGTTATTGATATTTCTCCAGGCAATCTTGATTCCAGCTTGTGCTTCTTCCAGCCCAGCGTTTCTCATGATGTACTCTGCATATAAATTAAATAAGCAGAGTGACAATATACAGCCTTGATGTACTCCTTTTCCTATTTGGAACCAGTCTGTTGTTCCATGTCCAGTTCTAACTGGTTGCTTCCTGACTTGCATACAGGTTTCTCAAGAGACAGGTCAGATGGTCTGATATTCCCATCTCTTTCAGAATTTTCCACAATTTATTGTGATCCACACAGTCAAAGGCTTTGGCATAGTCAATAAAGCAGAAATAGATGTTTTTCTGGAGCTCTCTTGCTTTTTCGATGATCCAGCAAATGTTGGCAATTTGACCTCTGGTTCCTCTGCCTTTTCTAAAACCAGCTTGAACATCTGGAAGTTCCTGGTTCACGTACTGCTGAAGCCTAGCTTGGAGAATTTTGAGCATTACTTTACTAGCATGTGAGATGAGTGCAATCGTGCAGTAGTTGGAGTATTCTTTGGCATTGCCTTTCTTTGGGATTGGAATGAGAACTGACCTTTCCCAGTCCTGTGGCCACTGCTGAGTTTTCCAAATTTGCTGACATATTAAGTGCAGCACTTTCACAGCATCATCTTTCAGGATTTGAAATAGCTCAACTGGAATTCCATTACCTTCACTAGCTTTGTTCATAGTGATTCTTCCTAAGGCCCATTTGACTTCACATTCCAGGATGTCTGGCTTTACGTGAATGATCACACCATCTTGATTATCTGTGTCATGAAGATCTTTTTTGTACAGTTCTTCTGTGTATTCTTGCCACCTTTTCTTAATATCTTCTGCTTCTGTTAGGTCCATACCTTTTCTGTCCTTTATAGAGCCCATCTTTGCATGAAATGTTCCCTTGGTATCTCTAATTTTCTTGAAGAGATCTCTAGTCTTTTCCATTCTGTTGTTTTCCTCTATTTCTTTGCACTGATGGCTGAGGAAGGCTTTCTAATCACTCCTTGCTATTCTTTGGAACTCTGCATTCAGATTGGAATATCTTTCCTTTTCTCCTTTGCTTTTCACTTCTCTTCTTTTCACAGCTATTTGTAAGGCCTCCTCAGACAGCCATTTTGCTTTTTTGCATTTCTTTTCCATGGGGGTGGTCTTGATCCCTGGCTCCTGTACAATGTCACGAACCTCCATCCATAGTTCATCAGGCACTCTATCAGATCTAGTCCCTTAAATCTATTTCTCACTTCCACTGTATAATCATAAGGGATATGATTTAGGTCATACCTGAATGGTCTATTGGTTTTCCCTACTTTCTTCGATATAAGCCTGTATTTGGCAATAAGGAGTTCATGATCTGAGCCACAGTCAGCTCCTGGTCTTGGTTTTGCTGACTGTATAGAGCTTCTCCATCTTTGGCTTCAAAGAATACAATCAATCTGATTTTGGTGTTGACCATCTGGTGATGTCCATGTGTAGAGTCTTCTCTTGTTTTGTTGGAAGAGGGTGTTTGCTATGACCAGTGCATTCTTTTGGCAAAACCCTATTAGCCTTTGCCCTGCTCCATTCTGTACTCCAAGGCCAAATTTGCCTGTTACTCCAGGTGTTTCCTGACTTGCTACTTTTGCATTCCAGTCCCGTATAATGAAAAAGACATCTTTTTTGGGTGTTAGTTCTATCCTTTACCAACTACTCAGTAAGGGATAATTGTTGTCTATCCCATTGTATTGATGAGTAAAATGAAGCTCCAAGAAGTTGAATACTTGCACAGGGTATTAACTGGTGGAGCCTGGAGCTTAGCACTTATCTGCCTGATTCCAGAATCATGTGCCCTTAAAAACCACTCTAGGCAACCACAGGAGAGTCTGTTTGGAAAAACTATGGCTGCCAATTTGTTTTGGTAAGAAAGTGCTTACTATCCATTCCTGTCTTCCCCACCCTTGCCTGGCCTCTTGCCTGTTCTCACACCTCCTTCCTTCCACTTTCCACCCTGAATCCACTCACATGCACACATGCTCCAGGAGTGAGGACAGAATGAAAATTAAGAGGAAAGCTGTGGGGTCAGGCACAACTGTGTTCTAACTCTGGCTCTGACTGTGCCAACTCTTGGTTTTCCTGTCTGTGAAATGGGGGTAATGGTGCACCCTTCCTAAATTTGCATGTCTTCTTTCTAGTGCTTCTCTTTGGCTAACTGCCTCCTCTCTCTGCTTACAGCAGGACATTGTCCCCATCTTCTTTACACATGCGCTGTTCTAGAAGGGCTTCCTTGAAACCCCCAAACCTGGCCTGTGGGCAGCAGGCGTCGCTTCTCTTAGTGGAGAATTCTTGAGTGTTACTTGTGAGATACTTGAGTGTTCCTTGGGCATACGCTCCTTTCCTCATCCCCGTCCTTGGTGCAACGTCTGGTGCAGAGTCCTTTTCAGTAGAGCCTTGGTGAAAGCCAGTGACTGTTGGCCTTCGGTCCCCTTTTCAGCATCCCGTTTCCCATCCCTAACACTCCTCCTGGGTTCCCTCACCTAGAGCTGGTCTCTAGGAAACCTCAGTGTCACCTGGACCACCCCCTCTGCTTGCAGAGAGGGTACCGAGGACTGGGGTGGGCAGGTTGTAGGCCCGGGGGTGCGGACCTGAGCTGGGATGAGAACAGCCCTCTTACCCCAGTGCACTGCCTGGTCCTGACACTAGCGCTGGAAGTGTCTCTTCCACGCTGGTGTGCGGGCATGCTTGCTAAGTCGCTTCAGTCATGTCTGACTCTTTGTGACCCCACTGACTGTAGCCTGCCAGGCTCCTCTGTCCGTGGGATTCTCCACGCAAGAGTACTGGAGTGGGTTGCCATTCCCTTCTTCAGGGGATCGAACCCACGCCTCAAGTCTCCTGCATTGGCAGATGCATTCTTTCCCAGTGCCACCTGGGAAGCCCTTCCACACTGGTAAGCAGGCTAGTATTTTGGGGGTGAGGGGACATTTTCGGAGCACCTGGAATCACTTGCTTCTGCAGTTGCTTGCTTGCCCTGCACTAGTCCCTGCCTCAGGCCTGGCCTTCTGACCTCATCTTCTCTCCTATTCTACCCCCTTGCCCTGGGCTTTGCCAGCTGCTGAATGGAGCCTCGTGTTAGCCAGGCCCGTAGGTGGCCGCCTTCGGGTGATGCCTTGTGGTGCCAAAAGGCTCTTGCTCTAAGCACTCTGCCCACTGGCAGAGCTGAGGCCCGAAATTCCTGGCATTAGAGTCGTTTCATTCCTTTGGATTACTTTGTCTTCTCCAGAGAGCTATTGTTAAAATGCAAATATGGTACTCTGAAGGGTAACCAGTTACCCACTACTGTGGCCCCTTGGAGGGGCAGAATGAATGTCCCAGGGCTTTGGTTAAGTCACTTGGCCTCCAGTTTCTTATCTGTCAAATGGAGACAATAACAGACTGCTTATGGGGTTACCCCAAGAATGAAATGAGTTAGTACCCGTAAAGTGCTGGACACGTAGTATAAAATTAGGGGGCGGAGTTTGTTTTGTGTTTTAAAGCAGTTAGGATTATTTGTTTAGTTCTCTAGCTAAAGTTTCGGCTCTTATTTGTTTGGTTTTTAAAGTATTTTGTTTTAATGTAGTCTCCTTTCATTTTAAGATATATTCCCCCTTTCTAATTATAAGATGGTTTTGACCTTCATTTTCTTACTTTTAAAAACAGGGTGAAAGATCCTACTTTACAGGTTTATTGAGGATTTACTGAGATAAAGTGCTCACTGTGGGTGCCAGGCCTGCCTAAGGCTCTCACTTAAACTGGAGGTGGGGTTGAAAGCCCCTGAGGGCTTGGGGGAGCGTCTGGGTGGGTCACTAGGGAGGAGATGGAGGAGAAAGGGGAAACGAGGGGGGACTCTGCTTCCTGTGCCCCAGGTGCCTGGGTGTGGAGTCTGGGTGGGAGGGGCCCTGGGAGAGGTGGGCCCTGTGACCTTTCCCCTCCCTGGATCAGAAGATCCTTTGCCTTCTAGGCAATTTCTCTGAGGGTACGCATTCCCAGGAGTGGCATCCTGGGCCTCCCTCCCTGGCTCAACTTTGGTGGAGTGGTGGTGAGGAGACCAGAGTTTTCTTCCTTACCCATCTCGTCTCACTGAGTGGTGTAAACTGAGTGGGTGTCACTGGGAGGTATACCCAGTGACAGTTGGGCTTCTGAGAGCCCGGGTGAGATTCTCTGCAGTGTCTCTGGAGAGCAGGATAGTTCTCTTTGGCCTGGGGTAAGGGAGAGGATCCAGGAGCAGAAGCAGCTTTGGCCCAGCCTCCTGGCCTGTGAATGAGGAGGGGTGAATCGGTGGGGGGCACAGGAGTTTCCCAGCAACTCCCAGAGCGGGGCGCCATACTTCCAGGGTTCTGGGAACAAAGATGGCCCTTTCCCCCTTGTCTGCCCTGGGCAGCGAGGATTGTCAGCCCTTCCCCGTGCACTGGCCTTCTCCAGTGTGCGTTCCTGCCAGCTTCTGGGGAAGGCTCTTTCCCACTCTCAATCCGTCAAACTGGAGTTATCCTTCCAAAGCAGAGACTGGCTGATGCAGAAAATTGCTTTCCCTCGAGCTGGAGGCCAGGATTGAGAAGTGGAGGTGAATGCTGGTTCTTGGGACCCCCGAAGCCAAGCAGCAACCTGCCACCTTGCCACCTGCCTGCTCTACTGTGGAAGCAGGAAAGAAGGGGCTGTAATGGGAGTCTTCCGCTTTGAGGCAGAGCAAGAAAGAGCCAGCGTCAGTTCTAGCCCAGAAGTGGGGCTTGCAATTGTGAAGTTCCATTACTGCCCCCATGCGTTGGTGGTCTATGGCTGTTACTATCCTTTTTATTCTCTTTCCCTTTTTCCTCCTTTCTTCCATCATCCCTTCCCTCCTTTCCTTCCAGCCATCCAATACATACTGATCACTTGCTCTGGACTAGGTGAGGTGAAGTGAAGTGCAAGGCGCTCAGTCATGTCTGACGCTTGGCGACCCCATGGGCTGTACAGTCCATGGAATTCTCCAGGCCAGAATACTGGAGTGGATAGCCTTTCCCTTCTCCAGGGGAATCTTCCCAAACCAGGAATCAAACCCAGGTCTCCGCATTGCAGGTGGATTCTTCACCAGCTGAGCCACCAGGGAAGCCCAAGAATACTGGAGTGGGTAGCCTATCCCTTCTCCAGTGGATCTCCCCAACCCAGGAATTGAACCAGGGTCTTCTGCATTGCAGGTGGATTCTTTACCAACTGAGCTATCAGGGAAGCCCCAAGTACCTGGTCTAGCTACTGGGCTGGATAAGAAGTTGCCAGTTCAATAGAGACAAAGAATTAGTTAGCTAATGGCAGGACAGTTTGATGAGTGCCCTGATGGATGTTCTTACAGGATGCTCTTGGTACATAGAATTTGGGGAAGCGGGAACCCCTCCTGATGGGTGGGTGGAGAAGGGAAAATGCTGGTAGGTAAAGCATTTTGAGGGCTGAGTCGGAGTTACCAAATAGAGAAGGAAGGAGTAAGATTTTATGTAGAGGGAGCAGAAGGAAGTCTAGAAGATGCACAGCTAGAGGATGTACAGAGAGCTCAAGACAATCAATGATTCACTGAGTTTTGGTTCTCTCTCCCGTAAAATGAGAATAGTACCAAAGTTTTAGCTGGCACACACCAAAAAAGTCCTCCCTTTCTTCCAATTTATTTTATTTTTTTGCTAGAAAGATTTAACCATGTGGGAAAAATGGCAATGAGAGGCAAAACATACTAAGTGCTGGAGTCAATGGAAATACGATGGCAGGATGTAGCATTTTGGAGGATGGGGAATATTAATTGAGATTGATATTTAAGATTGGCAACAGTTGGCACAATCTAGGCAGATCCTTGAAGGGTGGGAAGAGAAGGCAGAGAAGGGTGTGTTAATGGGTTGGTACAAGGTGAGCCAAAACGCGGAGGTGTTCGGGCACAAAGTGAGGTGTGGGTGCACTTTTCAGGGCCAGAGCAGTTGAGGGTGAGGCTGGAAAAGTGGGCTGAGACCACTTTGATCTCTGACTGGTGGGTACATAGATGATATCTGGTTTGCACGTGAGTCTGTTGGATCTGCACAGTATTAGTCCGTTCATAAAGGGATAGTAAAGATCAGATTATACATAAATCCACATTCCTGACTTCTTTTGAAAGAAAAAATCAGACCTGGCAACACTGGCCCCACATGGCAGCACCTGGCTGGAGGGTGAGTGGTGGATGTTCAGGATGGCAGCCGTCAGCCCCAGGGTGCATCTCCTGCCGGCCGATTAGCCTGAAAGTGCCCTCATTCCAATCTTCAAACAGTATGTTCATAAAGCTCCTAATAAAATGCATTACAAGGAAAGAAAGAGAAACTAAGCCACTGTAGTTCCTTACTAGATTAGGGAATGAATTTTACCACTCCTTGGGTAAATTTTAATTGTGGAGTAGCAGTTAGGTGGGGAAAACGTGATGCTTGAGAAGGAAACTCTAGGAAGTGAAGGGTGGAAGTGGACACCTGAAAAGATGGAGATGGTGGGGCCCTGGTGTGAGCCATTGTACCCACTCCTCTCAGTCGTGGCAAATTCTGTCTTTGCTGGGGAAGGACACCAAAACACCTGTCCTTGTCAAATATTTATTTGCATTTTAAGACATTTGCTACCTTATTTTATTGACTTTAAAAAAATTAGACTCTTGAAGGACAAGGTGAAATTTGTGTGGTTTTTTAAATTGATAAAGAAAAAAAGGGGAAAAGAAAAAAATTTATTCTATTTTTTGAATAATTTTTGGAGTGTATGTGTGTGTATGTATGTGAGTGGGTGATCTTTATAATTTGAAAGACTCAATAAACTCTACTGTTAAAGTTGTTATTTTTCAGTTGCTCAGTCATATCTGACTTTTCTTTTTAATTAATTTTTTAAAATATTATACCAGTTAGTAGTAACATTTAAAATAATGTAAAACCATATGAAGGAAAAAACTCCATAAACTGTCAAAGAATGGCCATGAGGACATATGGGAGAATTTGGAGTGTATTGTTCTAGACTTGGACATGGCTATAAATGAGGTACAAGCTTCTCGGGTGGCTTAGATGGAAAAGAATCTGCCTGCAATTCAGGAGACCCAGGTTCAATCCCTGGGTTGGGAAGATCCCCTGAAGAAGGGAACGGCTATCCATTCCAGGATTCTTGCCTGGAGAATTCCATGGACAGAGGAGCCTGGCAGGCTATAGTCCATGGGGTCTATTGTTCCAGACTTGGATGTGATTATGTATGAGCTATAGGTATGTCCTTGTATATATCTAGGTAAATGCTCACATAGATATTTGGATAGAAATTTTTAATAAACTGAGATGAGGTTTTTACATACTGCTCTGCTGTGTTTTTCTCTTAAACCTCTATCTTGAGCATGTTATAGGTCATTACATCACCTCCAGGCCTATGTAAGGAGAGTCTGCAATGGAAAAGACTGCTGGATAGAAAGAGCTAGTTTTGAGTCCCCCTGCTGTGTTCCTCTGAACCTCACTACTCCCCTCTATAAAACAGGGATAATAATTCCTTCCTTCCAAGAATGGAAAGAGGGTTAAACAGAATGCTAATGTACTCAGCACAGTTTATTGGATATCAGGTCACCATTACACCACTGAGAAAATGTCTTTCATTCCTTGGATTCCTCATTCTCCACCCTTCACCCCCTTGGGAGAGAAGTGGTGGGGAGTTGGGAGAGATGAAGGTGAATCTGGGGTGAATTACAGCTTTTCTCAGTGGAGTTTAAAATCCTCTTTTCAGTGCTGGGTAACATTAAAATCTCAAACAGTTCATTAGCGGATGCATTCCAGTTTTGTTTAGGAAGTTTTCTCTGGACTCATGTTTATTTATTCAGCTGCAGGAAAATTCCTGAAGCCAGGTATGTTGGTAGGAGGGTATGTCTGATAGGAAGGCTGTGACCTGCGCCTGCCCTTCATGGGGGCGTCCTCTTGCTAGTGGGGAAAGTCTGGCCCTCTTGGTACAAGAAGGATTCATACCTTGTCTTTGCAAATGGCATGCCCTCCTGCTGCTCAGTTCTCTCTTCCACTTCTCTCCTTCCCCTTCCGGCATTAGATTACCATATTCTCTTTCCTTTGTGTGACACATCATTAACAAAGACTTCTTACTCTCAATATCTCATGAACCCTCTAGCAAGTAATACATTTAGGTCGGTATAAAGTGACAAATGAAGCAGCGGAGGCCCAGAGGAGCTGCGCTGTGACTCAAGCTCACACAGCAGAAAGGATTTCTTGGCTTGCAACCCATGCGAGTCGTGCTGTATCATGCTGCCTGCTCGTCTGTTGTTGGCAGGAAGCTCCTGAAAGGCGGGGGCTGCGGGAGGGGCTCTCATTCTGGCCAGTGGGGAAGACTCTTTGGAATGCATGCGTCCTGGGGCTTAGTGTACTGGGAGGGACTGGGGAGAGCAGATGAAGGGGACAGGTTTGGAGGTCACCCCAAGGTCAATGGAGGCTGGGAGTTGGCGGGTTGAGAATAGCCTGGTGCAGAGCCTGGATGCCAAAAGGGAGGCTGGCCTTCGTGGTCACTTGCAGGTTTGTGGGCTTTTCCAACCTGAAGCAGTCACATTTTGGGTATTTAGCCCCTTTTTTTTTTGGCCTCAGTCAGTAGTACACCATAAAAATCCTCTTCCACATCCCACAGAGGATCCCTTTCCTAATTTAGCTCACACCTCCCAGGCCCTCTATTCCCATATCCAACAGATCAAAACTTATCAGTTCTGTTTCCTATTCTCTCAGAGAATAGCTGAGAGAGATCTTCAGATAACCTCATTTGCTTCAATGAGGGTACTGGCTGGTTCCATTAGTGTCAGAGTAGCTTTATAGACCAGCTCTTCCCAATAGAAATATAATGCAGGTCACATTTAAAATGTGCTAGTAGCGTATTAAATGAAATAAAAAGGAAACAGGTGACATTGACTTTAAAAATATATTTTTATTTAACCTAATACATCCAAAATATCATTACTTTAATATGTAATCAATAGGAAAAAATTAATGAGATATTTTACATTTGTTTTCTCATCTTAAGTGTGCATTTTACATTCACATCACATTTTAATTCAGACTAAGTGTTTAGGGTTAGTCGCTCAGTCATGTCCGACTCTTTGTGACCCCACGAACTGTAGCCCTCCAGGCTTCTCTGTCTATGGGATTCTCCAAGCAAGAATACTGGAGTGGATTGCCATTCCCTTCTCCAGAGGATCTTCCCGATCCAGGGATCGAACCCCGGTTTCCTTCATGACGGGCGGATTCTTTACTGTTTGAGCTACAGGAACGTTTTTAAATTCAGACTAGCCACATTCAAATGCTCAGTAGCCACGTGTAGTTTGTGGGGATGGTTTTGGCAAGTGTAGTTATGAGGCTTCATTTACTATTAAACCGAGAAGGCTTATTTTGTGATGGGTAATGGGATGCTTCTGAGCACTGCCCTATCTCTCCTGCATTCCACTGAAGTAGTGAAGAGTAGCCCCACCTGCTGCTTCTACCCTCTTATCAACTCTGGGCATCTTCCCCCTGCTTTGCTGACACTGAGCTCATGGGTTTTCTCAAGACTTAACACCTTTGGGTTTTTAGGATGCAAGCTACACTGGTTCTTCTTCCTCCCCTGCTCCTCACTGGACTTTTCCCACATTCCTCTCCTGCTCGCTTTTGCTCTTCGCTCCCACCACCTGTGTAACCATCACACCAATCATACCGATACGGATGACTCTAGAATCTACACTATTGTCTTCAAGCTTCTCCCCTGCTCCAGGCCCACTGTCTACTGGGTCATCCTTGCAGGATAAACCCTTTTGTTTGGGTGAACACACTAGGCAGACACATTCATTCCCTAGGACAAATGGTCCAGCTTCCAAATGGACCGTTAATAAATGGTTAAGTTGCTTCAGTTGTGTTGACTCTTCACAACCCCATGGACTGTAGCCTGCCAGGCTCCTCTGTCCATGGGATTCTCAAGCCAAGAATAGTAGAGTGGGGTAATCATTCCCTTCTCAAGGGGATCTTCCTGACCCAGGGATTGAACCAGCATCTTCTGCATTGACAGGCAGGGTCTTTAACACTCATGCCACCTGGGAAGCCCAAGCATTGCTATACTTCATCCCAATTCATCTGTACAACCTTGTAAGGAGGAATTGTGGGTGTTTGCTTTTGTTTTTGTTTTTCTGTTTTCTGTTTGTGGACACTGGGCCTGGCGGAATTTAGGGAATTTGCTGAATGTGTGCTGGTAAGTGACAGAGCTGGGAATCGAACTCAAGCCTGCCTTATTCTAAAGCTCACATTCCTGATCTTCATGCTCGCCTGCGTCTAGCAGTTCCAGCACTGGGCTATGCTGTTTTCAGAATTGAATATGTGCTGTGTATGTACATACTCATCCTTAGAAGAACACATCCTTCTGTGCCTATGTTGTTTGCATGTTGTAGTTCTACCTACTGTTATCCAGGCTCATCGCTGGTTTATTTCCGAGTCTGTGCCTTAACCTTTAGTGTTAGCACTTGAAAACCTTCACTGAGACCAAGTCCCTTGCTGTGAAGTGTCAGAGCCTAGAAGCAGGAACGTGAACACATCTTCTAAGAGGTTACCTGTTTCCCTTTCTGAGGTCTTAGGCTCCTCATCTGTAAAATGAGAGAGTTGCTTCAGTTAATTACAAGAGCCTGTCCCGCTTTTATGCTCCATGAATCTGTTTCATGGTTCTGCTTCCCGGGGGCCTACTGTGTGCTCAGCACACGATGGATGCTGTGGGCTGTGCAGAGAGACCACAGAGACATCGCCCCAGCTGTCAAGGAGTTGACAAAACTATTCTGGAACACAAGCCAACATTCAGGAAACTGCCAGCAATATAAGACATTATGTAATTATGCCTGCAATCTCAGATTATATACATTTGTGATGGTTCAATAAAGGAGAAGAAAAGTGGCTATTCTCTTAAAAGAAAAAAGAATACATACATAAAAGGAGCAGTTAGTGGAAAGCATGAGGTCTGGCCAGCCTGCTCGTCAGATTTGCTCCTCTCTCTTCCCTCTTGAAATCATTCTATAAATATTTACTGTCTACTAATGGGCCAGGCTCCGGGGACACACACCCTCCCTCACTGTAGCTGGAGTTGTATCTGAAACCCAGCCTTCATCTGGTTTCTTCCCTGCAGAAGAACCTTTGCAGGTTTCCAGCTCTCTAGCAGAATAAAACGAGCTGACCTCCAGCTCCTGCCTTCTCCCTCCTGGGCGCCTCACCCCTGCATGTTAGGCCAGGGGCACTGGTCATTCCTCAAGCCCACTGTACCTGTTTTCATCTCTGGCATAGAGGGCTGCTTTCCCAGCTTGCCTGGCAAACTTCTATTCATCCCTCAAAACCCAGCTGAGATATTACGCTGTGATGCTTTCGTGGTCCTCCATCATGCCTTTGCCCACTACAGGGATGCCATGTGTCTTTGTTTAGGTCTTCACCTCTTGTTTTGAACCATGAGTTCCTTGAAGGATCTTTATTCCCTGTCGTCTTCATCTGTTAATCCATAGAACCTGTCCCTGGGCCTGAAGAATAGTTCTGATCAGTGGCTAATTGAACGTCCTCCATAGAGGCTGGATGTTTGAACAGGAAACTTCCCTTTCCTTCTCTCAAGCTGCTGGGCTGTTTAACTCCATGCCTTGTGGTCTGCAAAGCAGACTGGATGGTTGAGAAAGCATCACTGCTTCCTGTCTCCACACAGTAGTGGGGACACCCCACCACAAGAGCCTCACTATAGCCCTGGAGGGGGCCTTTCAAAGGCAGCAGCTGCTGACACCGCACCCAGCAGAGGGCTGCGGTGAAGGAGGCATTTGTGTTGGGCTTGGCAGGCAGGGGGCTTTGTGCTTCAGAGCACAAGTGCGCAAGTATGTCGGGCAGGCTCCAGGCTGCACTCGCCCGCCCAGGGCCTGGGCCTCTAACGCCTCCTGCCCTGGGAAGAAAAGGAGGCATTGTGTGCGCTGGCTGCCCTCCAAGGGAAATATTCCTGTTGTTCTTCTATTTTGAACTGCTCCCCTTTTAAAGGGGAAAAGTCCAGAAGTGAAAATCTCTCTCCACTCTAACACATCCTGTCCACCAATTCCAAATCAGTTGCTGCCTTTGAAATATTAATTCGTCCATCAGTTGATTCATGTCACTGTGACATCTTCAAGGAGCATAGCTACGGGTCGTCACTGTCCTGGCCATGAGGGGCACAGCCCTCATCCCTCTGAGGCTCTGTTCCTGATTGAAGTGAAGTGTTACTTGCTCAGTTCTGTCTAACTCCTTGTGACCCCATGGGCTGTGGCTCTCAGGCTCCTCTGTCTGTGGGATTTCCCAGGCAAGAATCCTGGAGTGGGTTGTCATTTCCTTCTCCAGGGATCTTCCCGATCCAGGGATTGAACCCGGGTCTCCTGTAATGAGGCAGATTCTTTACCATCTGAGCCACCAGGGAAGCAAGTTCCTGATTGCTGAGTGTCCACATCCTTGTGAAGCCCGACCCCACTCCTTCTCTGGGGCCTGATGTCCCTCCGCAGCTCAGCACTCCCATCGCAAGGACTCTGTCTGCCCTGCCTGTCCGCCCCCTCTACCACCTAGTCCTGCATAGCGTCACCCCCCAGAGCTGATTTCAGCTCACCACTCTTCCCTCCACCTCGGCCTTGCAGGCAGGTGTGGACAGAGCCATGCCTTAGTCTGGGCATAGAAGCTTAGCAGGAAAACCTCATTCAGCTTTAGCTCTGCCTCTCACTGTCTTTGTGACTTGGATCAAATTCCTCAAGCTCTCTGAACTTCAGCTTCCTAATCTGCAGCACAGGACAAATGACACCTGACCTCACACACAGAACCGTCGGGGAGGAGGAAGTGGTATGGCGCTGCCTGGCACAGGGCCTGTCCTGCCACCTGGCCGCGCTCAATGAATAATAGCCAAACGGGGAACAACTATTGAGCACTTACTCGTCCCTCAGACACCAGAGCAGCCACAGCTTATGCTGGAGCGTTTTCTGCATGCCAGTGCTGTGTTAAGTCCAGGCATGTTGCCATCAGAACATCAGCCTCTAAGGTGCGTGCTACTTTCTATACCCTTTCTCAGCCGAGGAAACTGGCTCCGAGGTACAGTGATATGGCCAAGGTCGCACAACTTGCAAGCACAAAGCGAACAATCGTGCCGAGGTCTGTTGGATACCTTCCCATCCCTTCCCAACCAGACAGACACTCATCATAGGCTGGCTTCTTGGTGCTGGGCTCTGCAGCAGCAGCATCCTTTGAGAGCTTGTTGGAAATGCAGACTCTCAGGCCCTACCCCACCCGCACTGACTCAGCATCTGCATTTTATCAAGATCTATCGGTGTTGGGTGTTCGTAATGCAGTTTGAGAAGCACTGAACTGAGTCCCAGAGTGTTGTTTTTAACGTAAGTTAGATCAGGACTTCTCAAACTATAGAGTGCCTAAAAGTCACCCGGAGGGCTTGTAAAACACTGATTCCTGTCCTAGAGATCCTGAGTTTTGTAGTCATTGTTTGTTCTAGTCTTTAAAAAATTTTTTTTATTGGAATATAGTTGCTTTGCAAAGCTGTGCCAGTTTGTGCTGTACAGCCAAGCGCATCAGCGCCTGTTACCCAGATTGCTTCCCTTGTGGGTTTCCTTCCCATTTAGGCCATAGGACATTGAGGAGAGTTCACTGTGCTCTACAGTAGGTTCTCGTTAGCTATCTATTTTATACATAATATTGATAGTGTATATACACCAGTCCCAATATGCCAGTTCAGCTCACCCTGCCACCTTCTCCCTTGGAATCCATATGTTTTTTCTCTATGTCTGTGTCTCTTTTTCTTTGGAAATAAAACTATCTATGCCATTTTTCTATATTCCACATCTATGTGTTAATATATGATACTTGTTTTTCTCCGACTTACTTCACTCTGTATAACAGATGCTAGGTACATCCATGTCTCTACAAATGACTCAATCTCATTCCTTTTCATGGTGGAGTAATATTCCGTTGTATATATGTACCACACCCTTATCTATTCCTCTCTGGATGAACACTTCACTCGCTTCTGTGTCCTGACTTGTAAGCAGTGCTGTGGTGAAGATTGGGGTGCAAGGTGCATAGGGCTTTTGACTTATGGGTTTCTCTGGGTGCTTGTTCCATTCTTATCATTGATTTCACTTTGTGGGTTCCTCAGAATAGGTGTAATGGATGTGAGTGGGATCCAGGCAAACTTCTGGCCCACGTCTTGGCCCAAGGCTGCTTCTAGTTTGTATATGTGGAGCCATTAAGGGGAATCTGGGCTGGACTTGGGTCCTGCACTGAGTCTTTGGCAGTAGCATCCCACTGCTTTAGGGGGAACTGTTCCACTCTCAGGAAGGGCATCTCTCTCCTGAGCTATATGAGGAAGGAGCTGTGGGACTCTGCAGCTGCCACATCACCCCACCCCTGTGAACAAAAAGAAAGGAAATTAATTTGTAATCTAAAACTCTGAAAATACATGTCTGTAACGGAAATTTTGACAGAGCAATAGATCTGCAAAGAGCATTTTTTCTAAAATTGACATCTATGTAACTTGACTGCTGCTATCTGATTAAATGGCAATTAAATGTCTCAAGACTCCTTGGAACTTTCAAAAATTATTTGAAAAGTAATTGTATTGATTAAATAATTTTAAGTTAAGCAGAAAGGCACTGCATTTCTTAGTCTATTCCTTTGCAAATAAATGCATCTTATTTATAGACCTATTACATGCTCCCCAAATGTTGTTTTTATGTTAATAATCATCCAATATTTAATGAGCATGACTGGTGATGGAATTAAATGGTAAATTTGTTCCTTTGCTAAATCCTGTCTTGTTCCTTCTCTTTCTATTCTGACTCCATCAGCAACTCACTTCACAGACAGCTGTAGAACTAAAACCCAAAAGGCAGACAACACTGTGGTTTAACACTTGGTCTCTAGAGTGAGACATACCTCAATTTGAATTCCAACCTGCAGCTTACTAGCTTTATTTCCTGAGCCTATCATTTGTGAAAAGGATATAATAGTACCTACCAAATATGGTCATTGTGAAATTAAACATGATCACTGTACAACATTGGACGGTGTCTGGCTAATAATAATGTGTTATTATTATTGTTTATAATTTATTATTTATTACTGTTTATAATTTATTATTTATTATTAATAAGAGTAGTGGCTATGATGATGCCTCAGTTTTTGAATCTGTAAAATGGATGTGAGAGGCAATTGAAAATGTAAATGCATGAGTATTCAAAACTTCTTTGCTCGTAGAGCCTTCAAGTAATTCCCTTCTAAGAAGACTTCTGGCATAGCTTGCTGGGCTCTTGCACCTCTATTATTATGCCAGCTGGGGTCTTCCAGTGATGAGAAATCTCTGGACAAATGGAGCCAATATTAGGACTGTGACAAGGAGAGAGTGAGATGGCAGAGGATGGGTGAGTGGATGCCAGAGGTGAGGGAAGGCAGGGAGGGACGGCAGGTGGAGAGTTTGCTAAGGGATGCTGGGGAGCAGAGCACACGGCTGCTGGAGCAGTTGCTTCGCTGGAAATAGATACTGAGAACAGCAGAGACAGGAAAGAAAAACTTTAAGACTTTGGCTTTGTGCTAAGAATGCACTTCCCCTTTTGTGTTTTCTCTAGAGACTGCAGCGAAGCTTTGGACTGCCTCCAACTCATTTTTTTTAACTTAACTGCTGTTTCTTTGAACACATCCCGAGCTGAGGCCGGGCCATGAGGTGGCCATCTTTACTTCATTTATAGGGGAGTTGAGCTAGCACCATCCAGGGCTGAATGAGGATGGGTCGAGGACCCAGTACACAAGATGTGCCTAATTGCCAGTGGCAACTGTTTCCATTGCTATGCATCACACTTTGCCTGTGGCCAGAGGCTGTAAGCAAAGGTCACCAACAGGAGTAAGAGCAATTCACCTGCTCGATGTACCCACATCGGTGCATTATCCTCTGCCTGAACTGGGGACACCAGCCACACTGTTTTCAAGGAAACCATCAAGGTGGTGTCCTACAATGCTACATTGCAGACCAGGGCCATCAGCACGAGGTTTATAAAGGAAACCAGGAGGCTAGGAGGAAGTCTGACCTTGGCCTTGCTGTATGCTGTGGGCAACTCCTTGAGTTTGCCTGTTAGTAAATGCAGATAAGGTCCAAGGTCCTGTGCTGTGTTTCGGCCTCAGGTGCAGACAACAGTAGATCCTCAGAAGGACTAACTGCACACTCCACCTCCTGCATTGCTCTGAGCTAGCACCATAAAGGAGACCCAGAAGTATAAAAGAGGGGCCTCAATTTGAAAAAACACTCCTAAAAGCTGACTGGAAGAAAAAATGTGAACATCCTTGAGTTTTTTTTTTTTTAATTGGAGTTACCAATCAAACTCCAACCAGTCCATTCTAAAGGAAATCAGTCCTGACTATTCATCATAGGACTGATGCTAAAGCTGAAACTCCAGTACTTCGGCCACCTGATGCGAAGAACTGATTCATTTGAAAAGACCCTGATGCTGGGAAAGATTGAAGGTGAGAGGAGAAGGGGATGAGAGAGGATGAGATGGCTGGATGGCATCACTGACTCAATGGACATGAGTTTGAGTAAACTCCGGGAGTTGGTGATGGACAGGGAGGCCTGGCGTGCTGCAGTCCATGGGATTGCAAAGAGTCGGACACGACTGATCGACTGAACTGAACTGAACTGAATGGAAGTCTGGGCTTCGCTGATGGCTCAGATGGTAAAGAATTCACTTGCAATGTGGGAGACCCACACTCAATCCCTGGGTTGAGAAGATCCCCTGGAGAAGGGAATGGCGACCCCCTCCAGTATTCGTGCCTAGAGATTTCCGTGGACAGAGGAGCCTGGTGGACGATGGTCCATGGGGTCTCAAAGAGTCGGACACAACTGAGCGACTAACACTTTCACTTTCAATGAGTCTACCTGTCATATGCTCCCAACATGTAACCATTTTGTGACACCTTTGAGCTGCCATGGGGTGATACAAGCATGGGATATCAGTTCTGGAAACACCTTTCCTTAGTGACTTTAAAACAAAACACATCAAAACAAAACCTAAACCAGAATGGTGTATAATCTTCCTTTTTATTGCCAGGTGGCGCACTGGCAATGGACCAATCACCAAGGACATTTGAGGTCTATAGAAGTTTCTCGAGCCCTTCTTCTCTCACTGCCTCTCTCTGGTTCATCTTTAACGATGCCCAGCCTGTCTTCAGCCACATGCTGCTGAGGTTGAATGCTCATCACCCTCGGCTGACCCACATCACAGGTTCCTGCTCCTTTTTCAACTGTGTTAGCTAGAGGGCCAGGCAGGACCTTGCGAAATAATAATAAAAAGCCTTCCAACTTGCCTGAAAAGTTTGGAAACGTCACTGGCTTCACCCAGGTGTCTGGAGATTACTTATCAGGTTCAGTTTTGTTTAATGGACTTCCTTGTGCCAAGAAAAATCCTCCTCCCAACCCAGAAGGCAGAGGCCGCAGCCCACACGAGCCCTAAAGTATCTGCACCGCAGCCATGTTCTGAAGCCAGCCTGATGCCTATGAAGTCTTCCGCTGGCTCCTGAGCGACCTTCAGCCCTTGATTTTCCAGGGCACTGTCTTTCAAGCTGAGGCCTGGCCTGGATGCCTCTGCATGTTGAGTGCAGGTCCCACAACAGGGTCCTAGCTGTAAAAGAGGCTGGCACTGTAAATTCTGTGTTCTACCTTGAAGACGTGGAACTCCTAAGGAAGGAAATAACCCAGACATAGGAAGAGTGTTCACATGGTGCTGGGTAGCCCCCCAAAACACGGCAAGTATCTTTTGCAGTAATAATGAAGCACCCTTCCTGAAAACTGCAGGATTTCCAGCTCTTTGCCTACATGCGTACGCCTAGTTCTGCAGTATTGTTTATTGATGGATGGAGTTCATACTCTTTTGCAGAACAGAGAATTAATATTCTCAGTAAACTCTTCTAATAAACTAATTTTCATGTATGAATGCCAAGGTTTATTAATTCTCAATAATTCATTATGTTCCTAATTCCTTATAAAAATGAAATCCCATGTGTGAAATTTCCTTTGAGGGTAATGAAAATGTTCTAAAATTTGATTGTGGACTTTTCAATAATGAGTTCTGGGAATATTTGAATATTCACATTCCTAAGAATGAAACCGTTATCTTAAGCCTCAAAATGGTTCAAAATCCTAAACTTAAGAGCTAAAACTATATAGCTCTTAGAAGAAAACATTGAGGAAAATTTCTATGGCAGTGAATTTGGCAATAATTTCCTGGATATGATACCAAAGCACAGGCAACAAAAACCAATATAGATAAATTGGACTTCATAACCTTTGTGCATCAAAGAACACTGTCAAGAAAGCAAACAGACATCCTACAGAATGGAAGAAAATATTTGCAGATCACATATCTGATAATGGGTTAATGATATAGTGACACTACCCCATTACCAGATATGTGATAAAGAACTCTGACAACAAAAACAAACAACCCAATTAAAAAATGGACAAAGGACTTGAATAGACGTTTCTCCAACGAAGATATACCAATGATAAATAAGCACATGAAAAGATGCTCAATAATCATTAGTCATTAGGGAAATACAAATCAAAACCACAATGAGTTAACACTGCACACCTACTATACTTACTAGGATTCCTATAATGATTTTTTTTAGTTGAAAAAAAAGCATGTTGGTGAAGATATGGAGAAAGCTTCATGTGTTGCTGGTGGCAATGTAAAATGGTGCAGCTGGTTTGGAAATACTGTGGCAGTTACTCAAAATTTAAACATAGAATTAACATAGAACCCAGCAATTTCATTCCTGGGTATATACCCAAAATAAATGAAAGCAGGAACTTGAACAAATACTTGTACACCAGTGTTCACAGTAGCATGACTCGCAATAGCCCAAAGTTGGAAACAACACAAGTGTCAGCTCATGGATGAAAGGATAAGCAAGATGTGCATGTACATACGATGGACCATTACTCGATCGTCAGAAGAAATGAGATTTTGATGTTTGCTGCCACTTGGAAAGGCCTTGAAAATGTGCTAAATGAAATAAGCCAGACATAGAAGAAGAATATTACAAAATTCCACTTATAGAAGGTATCTAAAATAGGCAGGTTTATAGAGACAGAAAGTAGAATAGGTCTTACCAGGGCTGGGAGCAAGAGGGAATGGGGAGTTTTTGTTTAATAGGTTAGAGAGTTCATGTTGGAGATGATGAAAAAGTTTGAATTACAGATAGTAGTGATGATTACAGAGCATTGTGAAAGCCACTGAATTCTACATTTACAGATGCTTAAAATAGTAAATTTTACAGTATATATTAACATATTTTGGGCTTCCCTGATAGCTCAGTTGGTAAAGAATCTGTCTGCAATTCAAGAGACCCCAGTTTGATTCCTGGGTCAGAAAGATCCGCTGGAAAATAGATAGGCTACCCACTGTAGTATTCTTGGGCTTCCCTGGTAAAGAATCCATCTGTAATGTGGGAGACCTAGGTTTGATCCCTGGGTTGAGAAGATCCCCTGGAGAAGAGAAAGGCTACCCACTCCAGTTTTCTGGCCTAGAGAATCCCATGGACTGTATAGTCCGTGGAGTCACAAAGAGTCGGACACAACTGAGCAACTAAGCACACACACACAACATATTTTACCATGGGCTTCCCTAGTGGCTCAGTGGTAAAGAATCCACTTGCCAATGTAGGAGATGTGGGTTTGAACCCTGAGTCGAAAAGATCCCCTGGAGAAGGAAATGGCAACCCACTCCAGTATTCTTGCCTGGAGAATTACATGGACAGAGGAGCCTGCTGGGCTACAGTCCATGGGGTTCCAAAAGAGTCAGACACGACTTAATGACTAAACAACAATATTTTACCACAATTAAAAAAATTAGGTTGAGGCAATGTTTCCACAACTCTTGAGTATGCTACAGCTATTGTATAATTGTTATGGGTAAATTGTATGGTATGTAGATTATATCTAAATAAGGCTATTAAAAAATCCTTTCCAGCTCTGGCAGTCTCTATGATGTATCCATTAATCTGTTTATTTGTTCATTAATTCAACACATTTTTGTTGTGTTCCTACCGTGCCAGCTGTTAGGAACAGGGAGATAAAGAAAATAAATGCAATTCCTGGCCTTTCCTTGCTTAAAACACTGTGGGTTTTAAAAAGTAATCATAGCTAACATTTACTGAGTGTTCACTAAATCCTGAGCATTGGCAAAGGCACTTAAATATACCTTATCTCATGCGGTTCTCCCAGCTGTGTACTGAATTGGGCTCTTCTTGAATAAGGAAATTTTCTCAAGGTCACACAATCAGAATTTGAACCTGGTCTATCTTACCTTGAAATCCTTGCTCTTAATCATTCATCCCCATATGTGGCATCTGGGTTCCAGCAGCTGAAATTGGGGTATACCCTGGAGACCTGCCCATAGGCCTGTCTGACAGGCTGGCTCATCTGGGTAGCATTGCAGGGAGGGTTAAACTTAGAGATGAAATGATCTCTAGGAGGAAGTGGGTTTGGAAAATAAGGCCCAAGTCCATGGAATCTTGCACAGCCATTTACAGTAATCACTATAAATCAGGTATCACTGTATTTTCTAAATGTTACATGATAAAATTTTAAATACAAAATCAAGTTCATAATTAAATTTATATCATTATGTTAATAGATAATATATTTATTACTTATTAAACACAGGCTATATACCAGCCTCTCAGTTGTTGACCTTAATGTCATCTTATTTAATTCTCCTGACAGATCCATGATGTGTACACTGTGTTACTATTCCTATTTTACAAGTGAGGTGGCTAAGGCACAGAGTAGTAGTTAGTAGTTTAGTTGCTAAGTCATGTCTGACTCTTGTAGCCCGCCAGGCTCCTCTGTCCGTGGGTTCTCCAGGCAAGAATACTTGAGTGGGTTGCCATTTCCTTCTCCAGGGGAGACACAGAGACTTTAATTTGTTCAAGGTTGCACAGTCATTAGCAGAGCTGGGATCCTAGCCATGTCTTCTTGACTTGGAGTCCAGACTCTTAGCCACCATAGAAATTGCTCTTCAATTATGTTAAAATATGCAAGATAGATGGGCATGAAATGAGTTGTATCAAGAGGCTGGGATGATGGTCATTTCCCACTTCCCCCACGCCCCAGTAATTTATTGTTTTCCAAGAATACGTCATAATAGTGATGACTTTTTTAGACCAACAAAGAAACCGCAGGTCACTGGGACCTTTTTCACCTTCTCACTTCACTGTTCCGTTTTGTTGTGTTTGATTTTGCAGTTGCCTGTGTACAGGCACGGGCTAAGCCAGAGCAGTTGCACCCACAAGCCGGGTGCTGTGTGTGCCCCTTGTGGGCTGCCGCTGCCCTGACTCTGCTGCCATCTTCTGGGAAGGGGAGGAGAATGTCCCCTTACCACACGCTTCTCAACACTGAGGACCTCTCTTTTTAAAAAACTTGTTTTTCTAACTTGTGAGAGTCTGTGTCATACTGTAGTTAAAAGCAAAAGATACCTGGATTCGAGTCTTGGCGCTGATGGTCTCAGTATCTGGGCAACTGCTCTAAGCCTCAGCTTTGTCCTCAAATAATGGAAATAATCAGTACTACTGTGTAGGGTCATTGTGGGAATTAAATTGGCTGGTTTCGAAATGGACCTAGAGTGCCCGGCACTGTGTCTGGTAGATAAATAGTATGCCGTTCTGATGTTTCTCAGGCATCTTTTTGATGATTAATTTATGTGGTTAAACATTTTTCTAATAGTAAACACCAGTATTTCTTCTTTCCTGAATTGGTTGCCTGTGCCCCTTCCTCGTTTGTCTACTGGCGTCTCGATTTTACAGTGTGTTTGAGTCAGAGACTAAGAGCATTCTGGAAGGGTCTCAGTGAGGCGAGGGATGAGGAGCAGAGGTCTTTTCCCTGGGACCCTGATGCCTTTCTTTTTCTCCAAGGAGCGTTGTTTACTGCAGCCTCCTCACTCCCTGCAACTGGCCCTGTTTCCTCCCTGAGAATTTTTCACCTGCCTTAAAGGGTCAGTCCTTTGAACAGCTCTTTCCCACTGGACTGCTACACCCACCGATCTCCCACGAGTGATTTCTTTCTGCGTCCAGTGAAGTTGCGTTCCATCAGGACGGCTGTAACCAGTCTGCTCCGAGGCTGTTTCAGTAGCGCTTGTCCCTAAGCAGTGTGCCGCTCCCCAGCCTGTGTAATTGCTCAGACTGCTAAATAGCTGACCTCTCTGGGTAAAGTGCGAAAGCCTAAGGAACCACTTAGATAAAAGGCACATTCTTCAGATAGTTCCACCTCTTTTCCCTCTTGCCTGGTGCCATCTTGTCTGACTTGGAAGCCTACCTTTTCTTCATCATGGAGCAAAAGGGACCTGGGCCATAGAATTTGGAGGTTTCTAAATTGCGAAAGGAGTCAAACCTCCCCCCTGACAAATGATTCCTTACGGAAAGGTTTTCTTGGATCACTGTGTCTGGTCCAGGGGAATTTTCTGGGTAGCTTGGTAGTAACATGAAATTGGCTGCTAGTATTAAGATATGTGTCTGAGTGAGGTGTAGGGGTAGAGACATGTCAGTATCCCAACGTGGTAAGGGCCAAAGGCTATGGAGAGGAAGTTCAGATTTCCTCTCCAAAGTTGTTGGCTTTTCCCGTGAAGATCTTCCCTAAATGCGAGATCACCTTCTGCCTTGATAGCCCTAGCACTGAAGCATACATCCTGGAGTCCTGTGTCTCCTGAATTCACTTGAGTGCCCAGTTCAGGCTGTGTGGTTTAGAGAAAAGAGTATTAGAGGGGAAGACAGAACATCTGGGTTTGAACTGAGGCTTTGCCTATTCTTAGCTTTGTAACCATGGGAACCAACTTTGTTTTCTCAGCTGGAAGATGGGGATAAGATTCCTGTTTCTGCTTACCTCTATGCTTGACCATGGAGTAAGTTGTGTGTCCTGGGTAAGGGCAAAAGACAGAAAAGACAGAAGAATCTCCTCTCCTCTTAGAGACATAGGCAGTCAGCACCGTGCCTGAACCAGTACCTCGTGCGGAGCTCAGAGGTCTGAAAGTGCTACCTGTCTTCAGGAAGAGATCTGAAGGAGGAAGGGAGACTTGGTTCAAGGTGTGTGTGTGTGTGTGTATGTATTTTCCTGTGACTGTGGTCCTGGCACCTGAGCCAAGCTAATCTGTGGCACTGCTAGGGGCTACTATTTCCTTCCTTCATTCTGCTGAGTTTTTTCTTTTCAGTCTGATGAGAGGCCTGGCACCTGTTAGAAAGGAGAGGTGCTTTATTGGTACCTAAGGGGGTATCTGAAGAGGTCACCTGTGTTTATAGCCGCTGGTATCATGGATAAGTTCAGTTTGACAACCTTTATGGAATGTCAAGCTCATGATGCTGGTCTGGGAGACAGACACAGAGGCGGCAATTAGAATTCAGGTGATAGCTGCGGCAGGCGAGGGCGGACAGGAGCAGTGGAAACAGGAAGGCTGGCTGCAGCACGGGGGGGGGGGGGGGGGGGGCATACTGAACAGAGCTGGAGGGGACAGATGGAAACTGGCCAGTGTTCCCAGAAGAATGTCGGTTGTTTCAAGAAAGGCTCAGTTCTGCGAGTAAGCTTCTCACCATTTTGTCTCGAATAAGGAAGAATTTATCTTGGGAGAGGAAATGGGAGGGCTTACCTCTGTCACATAGAAAAATCAGAGAGGCAGAGTGGGTGGGTGGCTAGAAAGTCATGGGACCTGGTGAGTGGAGAGCTCTTTTTAACTCACCTTCCTGGTGAAATGTCTATGCTTCTAGCCTTTCTCTAGCCAATTCTGAGGGGATGGTTGATGGTCATTTAAAAGCTATCAGAGAGACAGTTTGCACCTCTGTATATTTTTTCGTATAACCACAAAGTGTATTTCTGATTTATTTTTAAGTGTTGATGGTTTGGTCTGCATGCTAGTTAAATACTTTTAACAGTTGAAACAAGTGAATGTTGGCATTTCCTAGCCTCGTGCATCACATCATCCCATGCCCTTCAGTAAGTTTGTTAACCTTTGCCTTGAGCAAGATGCTCTAGAGTCTTCCAAGGAAAGTAAGAAGTGTGATCCAGTGTAGTGGGAAAAACACAGAATTCTATCCCAGGAATCTTCATTTTAATCCAGATTCACTCGTGGGTGAGCCAGGGGAAGTCACCGTCTCTCACTTTCTTCAGCTGTCCAGTGGGGATGCGCAGCCCTGCCCGGCTGCCTTAAGCTGGAGATGAAGTGCTTTCCCAGTGTCCTGGGCTGGATGCAGTCAGCACTTCAGGGTGACACTCAGCTCTGGCATCAATTTCAGTGTGGGTTAGACAGGAATCTTCCCTGGCCTCGAGAACACATCTTGACAGGCAGTGTCTGCAAAGCTCAGAGCTGCTTCGGCATGTCTTCCTGATGGGCTTCATTTCCGAGGACAGCCTTCTTTGGCTGGAGCCACGGAAGGTCAAGGGGATAAGGTCCTCTAATCCTTTTTTCTGAGACTGTATACGGGAGCCCAGACGCTTTCCAGGCCCCGCTTTGACTGCACCCACGCCCCTGTATCTCCTTCAGGTCCAGTGGTGGTGCTAGATTTGCAGAGCGGCTGTGCCTGTGCCTCACACCTGCCTCTGCTCCAGAGCGCCGCGGCTGCAGTGGGCTGGCTGAGCCTCTTCACGGCGCCTGCCTGGGACACCCTGAGACCTTGCTCTTGCACAGCTGCCTTCTCTCCGGCTCCTGAACCCGCCCCTCTGAAGTCACTGGTCCCTGCTGCAGTTGGAAGCCCTGCCTGGAGCTGGATCCTTACAGAAGGTACTTCCTTGCGTTTCTCTTTCTGCCAGAATTGGGTGCTTATCAGTGCTGGGGCATCAGATTCCTAGAGCGGCAGGAAGCGGGGGCTGCCTGTCTGGCCCCAGGAGCTCACTGGTCATTGTTTCTTCCAGCTCTGCCCCACAGACTTGCAGTCGCTGATTGATGGGGGCAGTGAGCAGTCTGGGGATGGCTCACAGAAGCCTTGCTCTGCAGTGGGATCCAGGAGGCGGGTGGGCGGGGGAGGAAGTTTCTAAGACAGAGCCTGGGAGAAAGAGATGCACCACTGGAGGGTTTTAGCTCTTTAGGATGCTGTGTTCTCATTAGGAACAATTTTATTAATGAGCCACTCAGCTGCAGGGAGGGAGGAGGAAAAGATAATTAATTATGACCCCTGTCCCAGTTGAGTGCCTAGCTCTGGGAGAGTTCAGGAAGAAACGTGTGTACCATTTTAGCATCTTTAGATGCTTCCTTCTAAACTGCTAGCAGCTCTGGGAACGAACTTTCTAATCGAATGATCTGTGCTTTTTTCCACTTTCTGCAAGATCTAGTATCAGCTTATTGAGCATCAAATTCCTTTCTGACCCCAGTCCCCTCTTCCTGAGGGCCAAAGTTAAGTCAGTGTTTGCTTTTCCAGCAAGGTCACAGATCACCTGACCAAGTCTTTAACAGCGAGGGAGCCAGTGCTGCTGTGCTGAACTCAGGAGCGGTTAGCTCCGGTCCAGCAGCAGAGCCCCGGGGAGGAAGTGACTTCTCTGGCTCCAGGCTGGGGCTGGGGGAGGATGTACTGCGGTCACTGCTTCCCTCCTGACAGTTTTCTCTTCTTCATGAAGCTCCAGATTCAGCTGCTGCAATGCAGGCAAAAATGACAGACACGTGCAGAAAAATGTGGGAACAGAGTTAATGAGATTGTGTTAATGAGACTGTGTTAATGTGTTATTTATTGAGCGTGAGTTGTCTCTTTGTTTCCTGGGTCGATGGGAAGCGAGCCCGCTGGAGAACTCGGTTGGTGGAAGCTTTTCCAGGAGTGTGTCTCACTCCCTGGGTGCCTGGGCTTCAGCCCTCTTAAGCAGCTCTGTCAGACGCTGTCTTATTCTTAGTACAGGGGGCATTTCCACTTGGAGGCGTGGGGCCCTGGAGCGGAGAAGCGGGAAGCTCTCATCATTTGGGGAGATCGGTACCAGGTATAAGTAATATTTTTTCCTCGTTTGGAAAGAGCGTTTTTGTCTCTGCAAGAGGTCGTGCAGGGATTGACAGATCGCTGTTGGTGTACTACCTTGCTAAATATTTGACTTCGTTAGGTTGAATTCTCCAAGAATTCTCATGGCAATAAGGCTGTGCTTTGAGCCAAGTTTTCTTTTTAAGGAAATCCAAGGTGCTATTTATTTTGGCATGCAGCCTGTTCTGCGATGAAATACGGCGTTTTTATTATTGCAGAATAAAGAGACGTTTGAAAGGAACACAAGTACAGAGCTAGGTTTCAGTTTCAGGGCTAAATAGAGGAAGGTTTCTTTGTATTTGGATTTGAGGTTAAAAATGGTATCATCAAAAAGAATCAAGGTGGAGGGAGAGGATGTGGGGATATACTGCTGGAGTTGAGGTGACCCAAGGAAACCCATGCTCCTGGGCATGGGTCCTGCTGGAACCGTCTCTAACGGGGCCTGGTAGTTACACGTAGCCATCACTGCTGTCTGCCAGTGACGGCCTCTTTGGTCGGGTTTGCACTGAAAGCCTCAGTCCTCATCTCTTCACTCCATATTGGCTTTGAGAGGCAGGGTGGACCAGTGGAGTCCTGCCCTTAATTAACTGGATAAATTTGGATTGGCCGCACAGCTTTTTTGTGTCTTTGCTCCTTATCTGTAACTTGGAGATGATCTGCCATGTTAGGATGGAGGTGGATGGGGGGGGGGGGGGGGGAGTCTACAGAAATGAATTGTGTAGGAGTTCTGACCTTCACCAGCTTAATAGGGGAGAAAAACTAGAGAAAGATAAAGGTGTATATACTCAAAACATCTAGAATATGATGAACTTGTGAGAGAGGTGAGGAGCTGACTGGGCATACTTGATCCTGGGATAGGCTATAAACAAATGAAAAGTTACATAACACCACTAAGTATTACAAGGTTCGAGCACTGGGCAGATAGTTTAACAGAACATGTAATAAATTGCTTCTATGTCAAAATATTACATGCCCCAGGAGGTTGCAAAATTCCATTTTAAAGGGAAATTCTGTCCAATAGAGCTATTTTTTATATTCTGTTGTATTGCAAACAAAGTAGCGTGTGTTGATATAGCATTTAGTCTTTGATTCCACTCCCCTAACCACATCAAACATCCACTCACTTGAAGAAAACTCCCTTAACTGAATTCTGAGATGTCCGCAGTGGAGAAGCCTGGGGTGGGTGGGGCTGGAAGTGACATGATGTGCACATGACAGTTCCCCCTTTTGTTTAGAGCCCTTAAGAATGAAAGCTTGCTTGGCCCTTTTCTTCAGAGAGTTGAGATATCAGCTCCATTTAATTTCTCTTGCCTCGGACTGACCAATTTTAGCAAAATTCAAGTCTAAGAGAACAATCAGAGGTCTCTGTAGAGTTCTTTTTTAATGAAATTTGACCCCAAGTGTGCTGCAAAGTTATTTAAAGCTCTATGATCTGGTATATGAAGGACTGAATTGTAACTCGAACCAAGCGCAGCGGGTGTGACTGAACCCTTCGAGGTCACAGTGAGTTTCTGCAGCCGGAAGTTCACCTGCACCCTCTTGCTCAGGAGGAGCTTTGTTACTTGGTGTCCAGCCTAGGAGAAGCAGATCGCACTTGGCCAGAAGGCCTTACAAAGGGAGCCGTCCTACTTGTGCATGCCCAGAAGATGCGTCATCTGCACTGGAGGGAGAAGCAAAGAAGCAGACTCAGGAACGTTTCGCTCACAAAAGAGAGCTAGGGATCACTCATCAGGCTTGCTTACATTAGTGGACAGATGTTTACAAATCACTTTCATTCCCAGCACAGGCTTGGAGTCGACCTGACTTAAGAGCAAATCCTACACCAGCACTGGCTTGTTATGTAACTTGGGGCAGGCCTTTAAATTCTCTCAGCCTCAGTCTCCCATCCAAGTACTAACCGGGACCGACCCTGCTTTGCTTCTGAGATCAGACGAGATCGGGTGTGTTCAGGGTGGTATGGCTGTGGATAGCCTCAGTCTCCTTATCTGGAAAATGGGGACAATAATAACCCTCTTGGGGTTACAGTGAGGCTTGCATGAGGTAATTCGAGTATACCAAGTGCTCCAAGCTCTGCCTGTTACTCGGTAATGTTATGAGGTGAGAGGAAGAGGGATACAGAGGCAGAGGAGGCCGTGATGATGAAGGGGCCATGTATAGGGTTTTGTCCTCACCCTTTTCTTCTACAGTTTTCACCTTGAAGCTCCTGGGTCTCTCCTGCCCACCCCCTACTGCACCTGGGAGTCCCATCACTGGCCGTGGACTGTAGAGCTGGGGCACTGAGATGGGCATCAGTGCCCTCTGCCCGGGAACCTTCTCTTTCTTTTTTTCAATTGAATTATAATTGACATCTAACATTGTGTAGTTGTATAATTGACATCTAACACGGTGTCCAGCATGATGATTTGATATTTGCATATGTCGTGCAATGACCACCACAGTAAGTTTAGTTAATATCATTATGTCACCTAGTTACTTTTTTTTTGTGATAAGAACTTTTAGGATCTACTCTCTTAGCAACTTTCAAAAAATATAATACAGTGTTGTTGACTATAGTTACTATGCTATACATTACATCCCCAGGTCTTATTTATCTTAGAACTGGAAGTTTGTATCTTTGGAGCCCCTTCACCCATTTTGCCTACCCCTCACCTACCCAATCCCTGCCTCTGACAACCACCAATCTATTCTGTGTCTATGAGTTCTTTTTTTTTTTTAATGAAGTTTCATGTGTAAGTGATTCCATACCTTATTTGTCCTCAGATGTACCTGAGGATCACCTGAGGGCATTACAGTCAGTGGATTAAGTCAAAGACAAATACAGTACATATTCGTGTTATCACAAATGGCAAGATTTCCTTCTATTTATGGCTAAATAATATTCCACTCTGTGTGTATATACCTGTACACACACAACACCACATCTTCTTTACCCCTTCATCTGTTAACAGACACATAGGTTGTTTCAGAACTTCCTCTTTCTAGCGAGGGTGACCCTCCCTCACCCCTGCTTAGGACCTTCCCTGACTTTCCACTGTCTGCCTCCTTAGTGGCCTCTCTTAGCCTCCAGGACCATCCACAGTTATCTTTCTTCTCCCTAATTTCTCTACTCCAGCTCCATGCTGCCCCCCCAATTCAAGCACTTGTTGCCGCAAGGTAAGTGACTTAGTTTCTGTGATCCTTCTGTAAGGAGTGTCTCTGCCTATAGAAACCCTGCCTGCCCTCTCAGGCTCCATCACTCTGCAGCGACAGAGGCCCTCTGGCTGCTGAGTGGATGTGGTTATGGGAGAACCAAGACAGGAGCAGATGATGGCTTTGGAGGCAGTAGCCTCGCTTACAGAAAGAGAGTACACCGAACTTTCCATCAGGCAGACTTCAGACTTCCTTTAATTTGGCAGGCCTCATATTTCCCAGCCCTCTCTCCAGTTTGCTTGTTTGTCCCCCGCTTTTTATCCCGGGTTGCTGGGGGCTTCTTGTCATCCTTCTCTCACTTCCAATTTCCCCCAGCCTTTCCCTCATCCCTGGTACGTTTTTCTGATCTAGAGGTTGTGGTCAAGCACATCGGAATTCCTAAAACAACCCTGCTTCCACTGCTGAGGTGTCACAGATTATTTATTATTCTGATGTGTGTGGAGTTACAATCATAAAAAGCCAATTTCCTGGGTGATTTATTGTACTGGGGGCAGGAGTCAGGTTGTTTACCATTTGAAGAAATAGTTCTGGAAAAGGATTGAAACTTTGGGGAGAATTTATGATCCAACCTCAAGGGACTCTAATTCAGAGTCAGGAGAGTATTCTGCTTGCATAGTCACTGATGTCTTCTGCCCACCTAGGTCGTATGAACGCCTCCTTGTTCTGCCTATGGTTAGAAATCACGCTGAACTATCAGCTCCTCATCGGTCCTTCCAGTTAGTTTATGTTTGTTTTGAGTCTGATTGGGGTGTCACAGATCATTTGAAGGTTCTCTGGTTCCAACTTTTCCATAAAATGGTTTAAAATTTGTTCTCTGTGATGGAAGTGAGTAGATTTCAGCTCCTGATATTATGGAAAGCATACCTAGCTGCTTGTTGGAGCCCTGGGCCCAGTTTCTTCACTAATACGCTAAGAGGTATTGCACAGAACAATTAGCTTCTAAGCCTCGGTTTCCTCATCTGCTTTGGTGTCAACCACTGCTAACATCCCATGACGACACACCCAAGATTGGACTCTAGGTATTGTGTAAAGGCTTTTAACCTCCCTCCTTTGAGGGCTATGAGCTCACGGGCACCCTGGGAGAAAGGTAAGGAGGGGTCCTCTATACTTATTCTAACTGTAATGAGAATCTCCACTTTTCCTTCCTTCTTCCTTACAGAACTCTCCAACAAATTTTACAGACTTATCGGATGAAGAGTGCCTGAGAGACTGGTGGTCAACAATCCCTAAGATGGAGAAGACAGATGGTAGGCAGGCTCCTTTGTATTCCCTGGTCTACAGTGAGCACTTGGGTTGGAAAGAGATTATTAACATAAATCCTGGGTGGCTTAGGGGAAACATGGGAGACCTTCCCCACATAGGCGGTGCTGGGAAACCCAAACCATGTATTTCAGGCATGAACAAGAGAAGGTGGTAGGGAATGAAAATGAAGCCTTATGTTTATATTGGGCTTGTGTACTATCTGGAGTGTTTCTCATCTTTTCTTGGCACCAAGAAGGGAGCAGGATGACCTCCCTCATTAACCTCATTTTAGAGATGAGGCATGATATGGTAAAAGAGCCAGCATTCCTACCTGAGTGATCCTCCAAGGCATTTCACTTCTCTGAGCCTCACTTCCTTCATGTATCAGTTAGCTTTGATGCATAACAAAGCATTCAAAAAAAAATATCGACTTAAAGGTATTTCTTATTTCTCAGAAGATTCTGTGGGTTGGCCAAGCCTTTGTTCTGAGCTGGGCCAACGTGACAGGTCACTGTTGGACTTGTTTATGTGTCTATGGTCTTCTGGGCGACTTGTCCTGACAGTTTAGGATGGCCACACTCACATGTCTGGGGGTTGACTCCACATCGCCTGAGGCATTGGTGATGATTTGGCCATGTCTCTTTTGTTGTCCAGCAGGCTGGCTGAGGTATGGTCACCTGTTGACAGAAGGGTTTCCAAGCACAGTAAGAACAGACAAACTCCTGTGTGCAAGCAACTTTCAAGTCTCTGCATATGTCACATTTGCTGTTGACCCAGTGGCCAAAGCAAGTCACAAAGCCAAGCTAGGATCAGTGTGGGAGGGAAGTACACAGGGTGGGTTATAATTGTGGCTATTAATAGTCTGCTACACCTCATCTATAAGCAGATACTAATACCTGCTTCACAGGGATTGTAAAGGACTGAATGAGCTAATGCATGTAAGACTGTTGGGTAATCATTATCTAGCCCAACATATGTCTCAATGAATATTCCTCCTTTCCCTTCTTAGGAAATTTGCCAAATGTCACAGACTAGACCCCATCCCCTGACTTCTAATGCAATGGTTTTTCCAAATCACTGAATGACAGGAAACAGGAGAGCCTGGACGGCCCTTCACTGGCGCAGGGCTTAAATTCTGGACAGCAGCTCCAGCCCCATGGTGTTCTCTTTTCCAAATGCGGTTACCGTCTATTTCAAAGTCTGCCTCTCTCCCCAGAGAGCTGCCTTCTCAATGCACCCCTGGAAGTGGTCCCACAGAACACCAGCCAATTCCCTTAATGCCCCAGGGCCTGTCGTTTCTGCTTGCTTCGTTTGTCCCTGCTCAGCATCCTCGGCACTGCTGCTTGCCACGTGATCACCCACAACCAGCTAAGAAGGGCACCCCTCCCTTCAGGCCCACACATCTCACAAAATAAAGGCAGAAGAGGGAAAAGAGTTTCCGCTGTCTTGGCCTTTTGAGAAGGTTCGTTTAATTCCTCTTCTTTCTGATTGTAGTTTTGGCCATTTTCTCTCTCCTTTCTGTTTTTCCCATTTCCTTCAGAAACTAGTACAGGCTTTTGGACTTTTCCCCATCATTTTATTTTTTATTTATTTATTTTTTAAATTTTCTTTACTTTATTGTGTTGGTTTTGCCATACAGTAACATGAAACCGCCATGGATCTATACATGCTCCCCCTCCCTCCCCCCTCCCTCCCCCCTCCCGACTCCCTCCCCCTGGGACATCCCAGTGCACCAGCCCCGAGCATCAACACTGGGCTGTCGATTGATTTCACATATGGTAATTAACATGTTTCAATGCCCTTCTCCCATATCATCCCACCCTTGCCCTCTTCCACAGAGTCCACGTGTCCGTTCTATACATCTGCATTCCTTTTGCTGTCTTGCATGCAGGGTTCTCATTACCATCTTTCTAAATTCCATATATATGTGTTAGTATACGGTATTGTTGTTTTTCCTTCTGGCTTACTTCACTCTGGATAATGGGCTCCAGTTCCGTCCACCTGAGTAGAACTGATTAGAGCCACGTGTACCCCAAAGTTCATTGCCGCACTGTTTACAATAGCCAGGTCATGGAAGCAACCTAGATGCCCATCAACTGACGAATGGATAAGAAAGCTGTGGTATATATACACAACGGAATATTACTCAGCATTAAAAAAAATCCCATCATTTTAAATGCCTCTGATGGATTCACTGACCTGCCCTGCACTTCAGTTTGTCCCTCAGGGCTATGACAGTGGCACCTCCCTCCTTCCCTTGTCTTCTAATCTTCTTTCTCCTCTCTGTGTGTAGCTCTTAGGCACAGGACTGTCTGCAGTTTCCTTTCCAAGGTCTAGTGATTTGGGTGCTTTCAGACCAAGACTCTCTAGGGAATTCTAGGTGGCTCTGAGCCTCATATCTGTTGCCATTTAGTTGCTCAGTAGTGTCCAATTCTTTTGCAACCCCGTGGACTGTAGCCCGCCCTGCTCTGTGCATGGAATTCTCCAAGCAAGAATACTGGAGCCTCTTATATCCTACTTTTTCCTTCTCCCCTGACTCATTTTCCCAGTTTCTTCAGAGTTGTTTTCTTGGACTCTCACTCCCTCTTGAGGGTGTCATCCTAACAGAGTTAAATACTCCAAGAGAGAGCTCAGTCTCACTGAAAACCCGCTGCCCATTCAGAACCAGCTCATCCTTGTGTTTTGGCCCCTTTGTTCAGTACCTGAGTCATGTTCTCTGCTGCATCAGTGCCTACGATCACAATGACTGTTTGAATTAGGTATCATTATTGCTGTGCTACAAATGGAGAGATTGAAGCGTAGGGAATTTAAGTAATTTGCCCAGAATCACAGAGGTAGGAGATGACAGAGGCAGGATTCAACTCCAGCCAGTTTGGCTATGTGTTGGTATGTCTGATCTGAAATTCATTTTAAGAAGACAGCCCTCCTAATTAATTCTTGCCCTGGCCCAATGCCTGGAATTCTGAGCTCCTGCATACCTATCACCAGGTAGAATTAAAAGGGGCAGAGCTTAATGTGAACACAGATCTCCCAGGATATCAGATCAAGATCCTTCAGTCAAGGTCCAACATTCCTCTTGCACTGGGAGAAAGAGAAGGAGCACAGAGTTGTCGGCGGCAGGCACAGCAGCACAGCATACTTGTGTGTGTGTGTGTGTGTGTGTGTGTGTGTGTGTGTGTGTGTGAAAGAGACAGAGAAATGTACCCCTACCTTGGGAGGCACCTATTAAAGCCATCATCGGGGTAACTACTCAGTCTTACAGACCTCTTTGGTTCACCTCAATCTTGCTTGTGAATACTACCCTTTTGAATCTGCTGTCTCTCATTTGATGCCTTTTTTGTATTTGTGCTTTGGCCCTGCTCCCAGAGGCTGATGGGCAAATCACTGCATTTCTACTGAACTGAGGCAATAAGCAGATAAATAATGCAGTCTCTCCTTTGTAGTGTTCTTTGCCTTCTGGGTCATAAATCTGCTCCCTACTTAACTTTAGACAAATACCTCCTCTCTGATTTGGTTTGTTCCCAAAGTCCAGGAGGCTGCTAAGTTGACCAGTAGGCTTAAGAGTATAGCAGCATGCAGCTGGGAAACTAACAGAGAGCAGTTGCTGTCATTTAATGAGACTACCAGTGTGTCTCTTTGAGGAAAAGCAGGTTGGTAAAAAAAAAACAAAAAACTATGTGGGTGAATGGGAACTTAGTTGGATTTTTTTGGATGCTGGACAAGTATTTACTCCTTTTCTGCCTGGAGCCCAGGTATTTGCACAGAAGCTCTGGAAACCAACTTGGATGCAACCCTGTAGATCAGCACCAATGCCTTGTTCTTTTCCCTGTTGTGACTCAATCGCCCACAGACCCTGAGATTTTACTTAGCATTGAGGCTGGTGGGGTCGACTGTGTCCATGTTCAAGGCTTTGGACTTCGTGTGTCTACTTGACTTCTTTAGTTCTCTGGAGGTAACTGTACTTCCGTAAGCACAGTTCCTGTGCCCCAAGCACGTGACACTGGCCCGAAGGATAGGTCACACAGGCAAGTGGGGAGAGCTCAGCCCTAACATGTCACCACCTTTGAGGGAAAAGCAGTCCTCTGTGCCCCAGGTAATGCCATCTCCAGCAGCTCTTCTCAAACTCGCCCCTCCTCTCCATTTCCTTAGCTTGTTTCACCTGGCTCATGTCAGCAGTCTCCCAGCTGGTCCTTGGGTTTCTGGTTTGTCCGCCTTCTAATCCTCTGTGAGAATGATCATTGTGAAGTCACATTTGATCAAGTCACTCCCTTGTGTGAAACTTGTTGATGGCTCCCACTGCCTAGAGAGTAAATCAAAGCTTGGTGGCAAGCATACAAGTGGCTCCCTGATCTTGGTCTTGCTGACCTTCCAATTTTGTCTTTTCCTACTCTTCACCCTTCTCTTCCACTCCAGCCATATGAGTGCAGTTACAGAAACCTGAATTACCATGGATTTTCATACAAGGGGCTTCCCTTGTGGCTCAGAAGATAAAGCATAAGCCTGCAATTCAGGAGGCCCAGGTTCAATTCCTGGGTTGGGAAGATCCCCTGGAGAAAGAAATGGCAACCTACTCCAGTATTCTTGCCTCGAAAATTCCATGGACAGAGGAGCCTGGTAGGCTATAGTCCATGGGGTTGCAAAGAGTTGGACACGACTGAGTGACTTCACTTTCTTTCACTTTTCACACCTCA
The DNA here is from genome assembly GCA_007570785.1 of Antilocapra americana. Taxonomy (NCBI): domain Eukaryota; kingdom Metazoa; phylum Chordata; class Mammalia; order Artiodactyla; family Antilocapridae; genus Antilocapra; species Antilocapra americana. The sequence continues at coordinate 100,056 of ML661344.1, read as the reverse complement.
ATGCATTTGCTCATTTTCTGACATATATCTGATCTGTCCTGACTATCTGTTGTATATAACTAACCACCCCAAAGTTCAGTGGAGTAAGATAATCATGCATTATTAACACAAGCTCAACTGAATGGTTCTCACTTTGAGTCCCTCCTGTCAATGAAGTCAGATGAGGGCTGAGGCTGGAGTCATCTGGAAGTTCTTCTACTTATACCTGGCACCTGAGCTAGGATGTCTGGAACAGCTCAGGCTGGCTAGGCATCTCTCCCCATGAACTCTCTATGGGGCTACTTGAGCTTCCTCACAGCATGGCAGTCTCAGGGGTGCTGGATCCCTTTATGTGGCATCTGGCTTCCCACTGAATGTGCATCCCAAGAGACTCACATAACACTAAAGACGCTTCTTATGAGCTAGCCTTGGGATTCCCTCGGTGTCGTTTCTGCCATTTTCTTTTGGTCAAAGCACTCACAGGCCAGCTGAGATTCAAAAGGGTGAAGAAATAGATGCCACATCTTAATATGGGATTCCCTTGCCTGTCTAGAGAAGGTAGGAATTGATAATGGCCATCTTGGAAATATATAGCCACAGTGTCCTTCACCCTCTTATTCTCCTGGCAAATAGCTGTTTATTCCTTGAATACCCAGTAACATGGCTTCACTCTTGTGAAGTAACCTCTTTCCAACCAAGGCAGAATTAACCTCTAAGTCCAAGAAAGTTATTCTGGAGAAACTAGGAAAGTTAGTCAGGAAGAAGACTGACCCTTGAGCATGTATCTGTTGCCATCCTTGTCACGTTGCATCATACTTGTTGGTGTTTCTCCTACTTGACTATACTTTTTTGAGAGCAGTGCTATACCTGATTTATCTCTAGTGACCTTAGGATCTATCTTAGCAACCAACACAGATGCTCAATAAATTAGTGGTTGAGATACGTGAGCTGAATTACTGCTATTTTGTCCTTTTGCCCTCAGGGCCTGTCACTCTTAAGAGTCAAGCAACCAGTTAGATACAAAAGAATCTGAGGGTCCCTTCCTGTGTACCCAGCAAATCAGCCTCCATTAGAGGGCTTCAGTTCTCTATGATTTGGGCTTCCACAAAGATAGTAACTACAATATTAAGTGTGTATTGAATGTTTATCATGGGATAAGCATTGTTCTAAGCATGTTATATGTATTAATTAATCAGTCCACACACTCTCATCTTCCCTATTATTGCCATCTTACAGATGATTAGATGCAGGGAGGCTAAGTAGTTTCCCCAAGGTCACAAAGCTGAGATATAGACCAAGCTTCAGGGTCCATATTCTTGGCCTCTGTGCTCTTTAATCATGTTCTTTCCTGAGCTCAGCATTTCCAGAGGATGTTTAGCAGAATGTCACAGAGATAATAAGGGGTGTCACATGAGGAACATCAAAAGAACAAAGACTGTTTAACCCGAAGAAGAGGCTACTTGGAGACAAATCCCTATGGATTCAAATAATCAAAGAACTGACTTGTTCTCAGCATCCTCTGTTGGAGTCAAGATCAGTGGTGCCTTGGTATGATAGAGAACTTCATTGTACTATTCCCTGATACTTTGGGCCGCTCTGAAAAATCACGAGTCCCACACCTCTTGGAGGATGTTTGCCAATGTCTCTTTTTACATAATTATTACATATTGCGGTAACACTTTTTTTTTCTAGTTTGTGAAAAAGGTGGTATTTCCTTACTTGACATAAGCTTTTGAAAGTGAAACTTGTTTGTTAAGCATCATGCAGTTTTCTGGTGAAGAGAGTATAGGCTGAATATAACTATATGTTCCCTTTCCTTCTATGAGCTTCACATACCTAGAGGCTCAGCCATCAGAGGAAGCTTAAATAATGTAGGAAGCATGACTCCTTGATATCTCTGGCTTTAGCAAGATTTACTAGTACCTACTGAAATAATGCAAGGTTCTCTTGATGTTGAGAAAATTGTGTATCTCATCCTGTGAAAACATCCATATTCATAATTACCAATTACTACCCTGATTTGGCAAGTTCCTGGCTACTTCAGTCCAGCAATTACATGACTCAAATGACAGAAAAACAGTATGAGACTATTTTATTTTTCTGATTTGCAGGCCAATTCCACAGTCATAACTGAGATGACATAGCGCAGATTGGAAACTATTCCCTCCACCTATTTCGTTGCAGACATTGACTAAGTCCATACTGACTTAATAACAGGGTTTCTCAGCACAACCAAAAGTCGGTGAGCATCTCAGCATAATTCAAAGGCTGGGACATTTAGGAGAACACTCATGCGAGAGCATTAAGCCAAAATCACACATATTAGGTCTCACGGTCCTGCATTTCTTATTAACTTTGTGCTTCTTTTTTTTGCATCTTCTGTCTCCCAGCCAAAGACCAGTCCTCTCAGGGGGATGAAGAGAAGGACCCTCCAAAGAGCCACCCCTACTCCGTGGAGACCCCATATGGCTTCCATCTGGACCTGGACTTCCTCAAGTATGTGGATGACATTGAGAAGGGAAACACCATCAAAAGGATTCCTATCCACAGAAGGGCCAAGCAGGCCAAGTTCAGCACTTTGCCCCGAAACTTCAGCCTTCCCGACAGTGGGGCTCGCCCCCATGCTATCCTTTCCCACCCGAACTGGTCCCCCATGGTGTCGAGGAAAGTGCTGGGGACAGAGGCCCGAGCCCAGCCACCGCCCCTCGGGGGTCACCCCCCAGCCCTGCACGCCGCCAGCGGCAGTGAGGTGAGCTACCACCGGAAGGCCGTGCTGACCCAGACGGCCAGACAGCTGGAGGCTGCTGCTGCCCCCGGGGAGGCTGAGCTCACCTCTGGGGGTGGTCGGCCCCAGCTTCTCAGGGCATCCAGCATGCCGGCCACGCTGCTGCAAACCAGGGCCTCGGAGGACCCAAGCCTAAACTCAGGACCGCCGACCCGGCCCTCCCTCCCCCCACTTCAGGGCGAAGGCGTTGTCTGCGATGGTGCCTTTGGGCCCGCAGAAGGATTTGCAGGTTTTTCCAACTCCACTGCGCGAGCAGCAACCCAACCGGAAGTCGGAGGGTCCGGAGACCTAGTGCCGGGGATTCCAGAGCTGATCCGGGAGGGGCCAGGGCTTCCGGAAGGCGAAGAAGAGGCTGCAAATCACCTCTCTTTCCCGAGTCCCCCCTTCTCGCCCCAGGACGCACTTGTGGTTCTGGAGGGTGCAGAAGACCGACAGGAAAGCAGAGAGGCCCAGGTGGTGGTCACAACCCCCAGCTCTCCAACACCAAGCCCCCCACCTCTGCCGTCACCTCTCCCTGAGAATGAGCTTCCCCTGGAAGAAATCGAGCTCAACATCAGCGAAATCCCACCACCGCCACCTGTAGAGGTGGCCGTGAGAAGCATCGGGATCCGCGTCGCGGAGGAAAGCCTGGGCCTTGCCTCCCTGGACCCCGGCTGCATCTCCAGCCTGAAGCAGCAGATCTCGGACCTTGAGGGCCAACTGTCTGGAAGAACTGAGGAACTGGCTCAGGTCAGAGCTGCCCTCCAGCGGCAGGAAGAGGAAATCAAGGCGAGGGGGCAGAGGATTCAAGAGCTAGAGTGCACTGTAGCTCAACTGGTAGAAAAGCTTAGCGGTGGGAACACCAAAGATGCTCAGGGCCAGACTGATGCCATGGTCAACACTGACCCTCTGCACGGGCTCTTGACCAGACAGTCGTGTGACAAGAGCATTGGGGTCAGCCTTCTGGGCGGCATGGACTCTGAGAGCTGGGGAGCCAGGGGAGAGGGGAGTGGCCTCCTGTGGGGGCGGGAAAGTCGCAAACGGGGGGATGGGAGCCCAGAAGGACCTGTGTCACCGCCCCAGCCATCACTGCCACAAGGATCTGAGACGGTCCTCGTGCCTTCTCTACACAGCTGCCTCTCTCCTGAGCTCAGGGTCGAAGAGGGAGGGTCTGAGCAGGTGGGGGGTCCTTCTGTGGGAGTTAAGGGTCTGGGCAGGGGCGGAGGAGAATCTCCAGGGAGTGGTGAGAGAAAGGCTCCCCCATCAGGGAGGCAGGAAGCTGGTCCAGAACTGTCGGGGAAGGAGCGCCCCGGAAGGCCACAAGGCTCCCCAACCGATGCCACTATTGGGCAATATGTTAAGAAGATCCAAGAACTCCTGCAGGAGCAGTGGAGCTGCCTGGAACACGGGTACCCTGAGCTGGCCCGCGCCATCAAGCAGCCTGCCTCCAAGCTCAGCAGCATCCAGAGCCAGCTGCAGAGCTCCCTCAACCTGCTTCTGTCTGCCTACTCAGCCCAGGCTCCACCCCAGAAGGAGCCCCCAGGCCCCTCCTCCTCCCCACCAATGGGTAAATACTGGTGCCTGAGACTGGGAACCATTTCTCCTTTGCTTGAGGAGTCAAAGGGGAAAAAGGGTTTTAATTGCATGCATATGTTTTTTTAAAAGATTTAAACATACCTGGGAGCCCAGTGGAATAAAAACTGATCTCTGTAACAGTGGAGGCTTGGTACCCCTCCTCTTGTCCTTGCTCTAACGTTGGGACTGACGGCAGGGCCACCACATACAGCTGTTCAGATAGCACAGGGCACAAAGATGCCAGAGGGTAAATGGGAGCTGAAACTCAGCCCACCCTTGCCAACCCGCAGCACTGTGTCTGCCCAGAGGGGTCCTCATTCTCATTTGAGTTGTGTGCAGACAGCCCTGGCCCTGGCTGTGAGTGCTTTAAACTTCTGCCTTCTTTAACTGTGTCTTGGGCTCTTGCATTCCTGTGGTCCTCCCAGTTCTTGCACATTAGAGGTTTTTTGTAGCCTTGTTTTGGAAGAATGTTCTGTTGGGGGCTGAAATATTTTATTGAATTTCAGTGTGTGTGTGTGTGTGTGTGTGTGTGAGAGGGAGAGAGAGAGAGAGAGAGAGAGTTCCATACTCACATGTGCAAGTTGACCTTTTATTTGAGCAGCACTTCTTCCTGTAACAGATCACACACTCTTCCCTGTTAAGTGGAACCATATTTTGCTTTGCTTAACGGCAGCAACATGTTAGTCTGCTTCCTGCTGCAGAGCCCAGATTGACTTTCTCATTATTTCGGTGCTAGTTCTAGTCTTGGCCCTTGTGAACTGACCCCTGCACCTCTGAGAACAGCAAAATAAGATGTGTGCTCTTGCTCATGTGTTTTCCATGCCTGCCCAACATCACAAGTATTAACTGACTTGTGAGCCAGGAAGGGCCTCTGAGGTGCAAAAGTGGGTGCTGGATCAGGGGTCTGGAGGCCTAAGTTCTGCTGCTACTCTGTCATTCACTCAGCACCCCTGAGCCTCAGATTTCCCCAGACTGAGATAGGGACAGCAATGGCACCCACACCACATGGTTCAATAACTCTCCAATAACTCTTCTCTGTCATCTACACGTAGAGGGTTTGGGAACAGGAACAATTTGACTAGCATTGACCAGAAGGCCGGGGCCGCTCAAAGCCCCTCAGACTATTTGATTTATATTGTCTAGTTCCTGTTCTACTGCTTTACACACATCCAGCCTGGGTCCCCTCAAAGCATGGGTCACAGTTCTGTTGGACTCGGGGATATTCCCAAGATCATGCTAACCTGTGATGTTGTGTCTGCCTAGAGATCTCCCCGTCGACCAGCCTTAAATCCATAATGAAAAAGAAAGACTATGGCTTCCGTGCAGGAGGTAATGGGACCAAAAAGAACCTTCAGTTTGTTGGGGTTAACGGTGGGTAAGCATCGCTCGTGAAGCCCAGACTGCCCCGCACACCACCTCTCCCACTGTTGTCCTGAACACTCTTTTCCCAGGGAAAGCATCTGGTTTTCATTCTTCTTCAAGAGAAATAATCTCAACGGCCCTTTTAAACTCCCTCTCGGGTTTGCATATGTTTGGCTGCTTGCCAGACGTGGTAGTTCTGTTGGATCCTGTGCTCTTAATATGTCTTGGCTTTTGGTGTCCCTGGGGCCAGGATTCAGTACCTTCTGGGAGTTGGGGGACACATGAGCCCACATTTAATCTGAACCACAACACTGGGTCGACAAACCCTTAATTTGTAGAATTAAAATTTCATCCTTTTAATTTTTTCCTTCCTTTAACTAACTTATGACAAATCAAACTGATGTTTTTTAGGATGAAGAAAAATGACCAATGTCTGTTGACTCAGAACTTGAACCAGACCTTATATAGGGTAGACAGTAAACCGCTGGATTTAGAATACTTTCTCAGTCGGTCATTTAGCGAACATTTACTAAATACCGATGTTGTGTTTGCTGGTAGGGATAAAAAAATTCAAATAAATCATGGTCCTTGCCCTTTAACTCACAGTTTGGACCTGGATAGAGTTCAAACAAAAGTAAAGAGAAAGCTTGGACAGGCTGAGTTGAACTCTAGTTGAGAAAGGAGCAGAGGATGGTAGGAAAGCCCAGGATGGTAGGAGGTACCAGGCCCAGCCAGGGATGTGCCTGGGAAGTGCCCAGAAGAGATTGGAATCCTGGCTAATTTGGGTCAGACTAGAGGGAAGACACCCGATTCAGACAAGGGTGTCGTCACTACTGTTCCAGATTCTGTGAGGGAAACATCAGAAAAGATGAAATGTGGTCATAGGTGGGTTGCTGTTCCCACTCCTGCAGCTGTCAGATATTGTGGCCCAGGAGAAACCACTTTTTCTTTTACCAGCTTGTGTCCAGAAAGGACAATCAGCCTAATCTCAAAGCCTAAAGCAGGTCCTGCCTCTGCCCTGCTTAAATACTTGCAAAAGTGCCAGCTTTGTACCAAAACCTGGAAGTCTGTCCTGTGACTATAGCATGCCTCGCCTCCGCCCACAGGCTCTGGACTTTCTTCTTCCGGGTCAGGCTGCGCTGGAGGACTTTGCATTTGCCTTTCCCTGCACTTAAAGAGGAGAAAGTGGCAACCCACTCCAGTATTCTTGCCTAAAAAATCCCATGGACAGAGATACCTGGTGGGCTACAGTCCATGGGGTCGTACAGAGGTGGATATGACTGAGCAACTGAGCACACACACCATTTAAAGTGCTCCTTTTTTTTTTACACACATATTTATTTTTTATGCATTCTTTTTAAAATATTGTTTTACATTTTGGTTTATCCCAGGATATTGAATTTTTTTTTTAAGTGCTCCTCTTGCAGATAACTGTAAGTACATGTCACTCTGATGTGATGGTGCTCAACCTTGACTGAACCTAGGAAACCCTGGGGGAGCCTTGAAAAATATGAATGCCTGAGCCCCTCCCAGATGGAAGATTCTGGTTTAATTAGTCTCAGGTGCCATACAGCTATTGGAAATTTTAAGTACCCTCAGATGGTTCTAGCATGCAGCCAATGTTACAAAATTTTGCTCCAAATAAAGTGGCCCCTCCTCCCATCACAGTATCCCATGGTCCATTGCTAGTTTATTCATTGCTCTTACAATTATCTGAATACATTGTTCATGTGTTTATTTTCTCCCACCCTCTACTTAAGAGTTTCAGCTCAGTTAGGACAGAGATTTTGGAGTTTTCATGGAAGCAGTTCTAAGATAAAGAACTTGTTTGGTAAATTTAAGATGTTCCCCCCCCACCTTTCTTCATCACAAAAAACAAAAGGTTGTTCCAAGCACAGTAGAGGAAGAACTATCTGGGGTTTGAACAAGACAGAATACGAGCATACCAGCAAACAGGTTGGGTTTGCAAATCCAGTCAGCATGGGGCCATACATGGGGCCCACTACTCAGAGAAGGAGCATGGGGGGTTCAGTAGAAATCACGGCACTGGCCTCGCCTTGTCTCTGTTGAGGTGGCCAGTGGGCCAAGAATCTAAAGGCTTCATCTTATCTGGAGCATCCTCCATCAGAGGTCCCTTGTTGACCACCAGCATCATTAAGTCTTGCAGAACTTTCCTCCGTGGTGTCTGGTCTACCACCTCAATAGAGTCGCACATAACTGAACATAAGGATCGTTGCTGGGGAGGGAAGGCCACGAGTCCAGTGACCTACACCCGTACTTTTGCTCTTCCAAGCTGTGGTTGAAATTGCAACTGAGAAAGGCAGGTGCTAGGTTCAGGATTCCCAGCTGTGTCCCAGGAGTAGACACGGAGGGTTCCTCCCTTGCCGGGGGTAAGCTGGGCTAGAACAGGCATCTAGAGGGAGGCTTTACTCTCACCCAGAGATGTGAGGTTTTGTCAGGCGATTCAGAGAATTCAGGGTAGGGGTGGGGAATGTTTGCCTAGATCTGGTTCCCTCTCTGTACAGGACATTGGGATTCCAGAATCAAATGCTTTCATGAGAACCTTGGATTGCTTGTCTGGATCATCTGAATGCATATGAATGCATGGCCAATTAGGCCATGGGCTATTTGTATGTTTGTTGCAAAGAGCTTAGTTAATTACCTTTACTCCCCAAATGGCCTCTAGTGTTAGAGCTCTTAAAAGCATGTTCCTCTGACAGTAAATTTCCTGGCAGTCCCTTGTCCTGGCCTGCAGGTGTACACAATGAAGGACAAGGTTAGTGAGCAGGCCGGTGTTAGCTGAAATCCACCGAGTTTTCACCTGTGTTGACGTGAGCACTGGGCAGGAAGCACAGAATGAGTGACCCTGTCTCTTTCTGCAGCTATGAGACCACCTCGAGTGAGGAGACCAGTGGTGAGGACAGCTCCCCAGAGGACTTGTCTGACAGCGAGGCTGAGAAGAAATGTGATGGCCCAGAGCCCAGGCGGGGCAAGGATGCCCACCTCAGCTGTAGGGTGGGCCAGGGCGCCCCTGAGGGCACCCACGACCCAGACCAGGAAACTGGGCCTGGCGAAGAGCTCCCCCCGCCCAAGACTGAGAGGTAAGTTTGATGGGGACCAAGGCGCATGATCCTTTGAGAAAGAGCAAGCATGTTTATTCACCTTTGTATCCAGTTGTTTGTTAACTCCGGTATCTGTCTATTCAGCGGTATTTATGTGAGTTTCTAGTCTATGCCAGGTACTATGCATTGGTTGAATGAAACAGATCTAACTCCTGCCTTCACGGATTGTACTGTCATAGACAGAGCTCTGCACGTGAAGCTAACATGGTCCTTGCACCGAAAATGTGAAGGACTTGACATGCATTTTCTTGATGTAACTCTTTTGACAATCTATAAGGTAGTAATTGTTAGAAGACCCACTTGATAGATGTAGAAAGAGAGACTTAGAGAAGTTAGGTGACCCAGCTAGCAGAGGGAGTATTTGAGCTTTGGCTCTTTCTTTTGGGCTGCTCTGGGTCTTTATTGCAGCATGTGGGTTTTCTCTGGTTGCGGTGTGTGGTGGCTTCTTCTGTGGTGGAGCACAGGCTCTAGAGTACACGGGCTCCATGGCTTATGGGATCTTAGTTCCCTAACCGGGGATTGAACCCGAGTCCCTGGCATTGGAAGGCAGATTCTCAACCATTGCATCACCAGGGAAGTCCCTCGATTTAGGCCTTTTGTAATTCTCCCACATGTTTTTCTGCCTCTCTCATTGGCTATGCTGACATAAGCTGGTCTTTTAAAGTGATGGGAGGTCATTTGGCATGAGGACGAGTGTACTGTCTTTGGAGTTGAACATACTTGCTTCAAATCCTACATCTGCCACAGCATTATTTTAGACAAGGTACTTAAGCTGTGGTCCCCTCAGTTTCCTCATCTGTAAAATGTGGATAGTAGCAACCTGATAGATTTGGTCTGAGGACTGGATGAGAAAAAGTATGTAAAATGCCTAGTGCAGTGCCTGCCACATAGTAGACTCCCTGTAAATGGGAGAAATGAGAGTAGTAAGTACCATTAACTGTCATTATCACCATCCCCAGCCTGGTTGCTGAAGAAGAGACAGGAGGGAGTGGCAGCTGACTGTCCAGCAGGGCCACGGGCTGCCCCATCATAGCAGGGCTGTAAGGACCTGGTGAAAGTGGAGCCTTATGGTGACTGATGCCACTGACCCCTAGGCCTCTCAGTGCTAAGCCTGCCCTTTGACAGTGCAGCGGTAGTGCGTATCACTGAGAGTGCCCTGGCGCTATCACTTTTCATTTGATTGACTCTATTAGTGCTTACTGTATCCTTCATGGAAGAATAACCTGAAGAAATTTGCTGCTGTGGAGTGGGTCCTTTGGATTTTTCAAGTCACTCAGGCAGAAAATGTTTGCTCCAAAGTCAGGAAGATAACCCTCCCTTTCCCAGCAAGTCAAGAATGAGTGGGGCCCATGGCCCCCTAAAATGCTTTGGTGATCTGACCTTGCCCCCTGAAAACAGCAGGATCCAAAGGGAAATGTGCTTGGCTCATTCTTCAGAAGAGTTCAGAAGTCAGCCCTCAGTGTTTCTGGGGAATGCCCCTGACTCTGAGAAGTTGCCTAGTTTGGATGTCTGAGTTGCGGAGAAGTAAAAAAATGAGAGTGAAAGTCAAGGTAGGGGATTTTTTTTTTTCAAGATGGAGACTGAGATATATATATATATATATATATGAATTAATTTTTTTCTTTAGATATAAGCCTTCAGAAGAATTCCTTAATGCATGCCGGGCATTGAGCCAACGTCTGCCAGAAACTGGGACGACCACTGACCAGCTCTTGGTACTCTGATTTGTCATCGTCATGTAAAGATTTCCATACTGTTTAAGCTGTTAGTTCCACCTGGGCGATTTGGGTCTTGCAATTGAGGCAGCTCTGTGGGCATGCTTGGGACCCCTCTTTGCTGTGTGCTGTCGCATTTGCCCAAACTCTGCTGCCCAAGGTGATGGACGGTGTTGAGAAAGTGGAACCTGCACATGTGCGCAGGAACGGGGGCTGGGGCTCAGAGGTGTTTACCAAATGTAATTAGGCGTCCCACCCCGAATACGCCATGGGCTCATTTGTGGCTTAGGCTCAAAATTACCTTACAGTTTGATAGAACTGTGGTTAGAGAGGAAAAGAGCAAGTGGGATGGAAACCATGGTTCTGTTCCCCAGACTGCCATGTGTGAGGTACTGAGTGAGTCAGTTCAATGCTCAGGGCTCTGGTTTCCTCATAAATAAAATGAAGGTGGTGAACTGCAAGCCTCCACTTCCTCAGGCTCTGGCCTTGTGTTCTGTAATCTTGACTGTTTTTCTTGAAGTGCACCTGTGGGTCAAGAGACCAAAAGCAAGCAAATACATCTGTTTGCTCCCTAACACCATCATGGCCCACAGAGACTTAAACATTTAAGGATTAATTTCTGCTTGAATCAAGAGGTACTTATACAGACACATTTTCCCATGTTGTGAGAGCCACAGATAAGACCCAATATGTAACAGCGTGTAAGCATTTTTAAAGCCCATTTTGTTCTCCTTTGCAAAAAAGCCTTAGGAGTAAAAACGATCGATTAGTCCATTTTCATTAGTATTTTATCTTCGCTGATTTGGCAAATAACTTGTTCCCAGATTGTTAAAGAACCAATATGCGATGTGGATATTGATTAAAACTCCTGCTACTTATTCTTCAATGAATTACAGAGCTAAGTTATTTCCTAGATCTTCAATTAAAATCTTCCACTGTGTTCCTTAATACCAGGGTCTTTCTCCAGAGTCTCCTGAAGATTCCATAGGTAAAGGAGATATTCTGACACATAAAAAATGTTTCAGTCACAAAAGAGTCCACTGTTTCTGCGTAGAAAAGCAATTAGAGGATGCAAACCTGCCATCACACACATGTTAGGATCAAAGCACAGAACACCCCTCCCCACCTTAGAGACAAAGCAGGGTGTGCAAGGACCTCATTTGGCAGAGCCTGAGAGGTTGGAAACCAAGCCCTTTTTTCACCCTCATTTTATAGACAGTACGAGAAGGATTCAAAATGTATTAGGACTTCCAAGGTCACACAGCTGAGCCAGGACTTAAGCCTGGCCCTACAAATTTAGTGACTCCCAATCCAGTGCCCTTTCTGGAATGAATATGAACTCATCTTTTACAATCACAGGCCCATTGTTTCTCCTCCCCTTTAGGAAAATAGTCTAATCGTATTCTGTTTTAAACACTGAGGTCATGTCACGTGCAGAGTTGGTGTCGTTTGCCCTGGGACTCTTCTTACTTGGAATACTTAGTGGGATCCTGCCACGGACTGTTTAACCATGTGCTCTGGAGGTCCTAGCAAAGCTTTAAAGCGAAAAATATTTCAAGCACATCTGTTTGGATTTTACTTCACGCGTATTTTGGGCATGTTGTTTGTCTCAGCTTTCGGTGTGCATTTTTCCCATTAAAGTTGTGACTCTCCAGCGATGCCCAGTGGAGTCTGGCTAGAGTCAGCACAGGCTGGTGTAAGTGTGTGAAAGAGGGGGTCATGGTTATCCTGTGCTTATGGGGAATGGGGTCTAAATTACAGTGGCCTCAAGCTGTCCCCAGGTAAAGAGTCATGTGACTGGCTGTTGGGCTGCTCTCCCAGGCCTTCTGTGTACCTCACATGATGGGGGAGCCAACCCACAGGTTCAGAGAGTGGTGCTGTGTACCCCCGCACCCTGCTAGCTCTGAGCCCTCCGAGAGTAAATTGCAGGGAGAGTTTGAGGGGATTGAAGGGATATATGTGGAAGGAACCTAAGCGGACCTTTCCAGTGGGAACTGACACCCCAGCCGGAGCACCTGGGTAGGTAACCTTCTGGAATTGGACTGTGTTGGTGTTTCAGAAGCAGAGCTTGGACACCATCAGTCAAGAGTGGTTCCGCATCTCCAGCCGGAAGTCGTCCAGCCCTGCTGTGGTGGCCGCCTACCTCCACGGGGTCCAGCCTCACTCGCCACACTTGCTACAGCTGCTTGTCAACCTGGCTGATGGCAATGGGAACACAGCTCTCCACTACAGCGTGTCCCACTCTAACTTCTCCATCGTGAAGCTGCTGCTGGAGACAGGTCAGAGACACCTGCCCCTGTGTGGACTGGTTCCTCTAAGAAGGGTAGGGCCTGTTACCACTTCTTTGCAGCAAGGAGCTTTTTCACTGTTCTGAATTCCCCCTGTGCTCTGGGAGCTGGGCCAGACCATTTTGCCTTTATTATATCTTGTATTCTTCACAACACGCGTGATGTAGGTGTCGTTATTTTCATGTTACAGTGGAGGACACTGAGGCTCAGGAAGTTATAAGACTTGCTCAGATCACAGTGCTGGTAAGTGGTAGAGTCAGATTTTATATTCAGTTTGTCCAACTCCCGTGCTATACCACACTTCCTCCAGGAAAGGTCACATTTTACCGTCTTCATAAGTACTTTTTAACAAAGGCCATGGAGATGTGCACGCAGTCATTCGATTGAGTTCAACTCTTTGCCCTGGACTGCAGCATGCCAGACTTCCCTGTCCTTCACTGTCTCCTGGAGTTTTCTCAAATTCATGTCCATTGAGTCAGTGATACTGTCTAACTGTCTCATCCTCTACCACCCCCTTCTCCTTTTGTCTTCAGTCTTTCCCAGCCTCAAGGCCTTTTCCAGTGAATCGGCTCTTTACATCAGGTGGCTAGAGTGTTGGAGCTTCAGCTTTAGCATCAGGCCTTCCAGTGAATATTCAGGATTTCCTTCAGGATTGACTGGTTTGATCTCCTTGCAGTCCAAGGGACTCTCAAGAGTTTAAGGCCATAGCTTCATTGAATTAATTTGACTCAAATTGATTCATTCATCCTTCCTCAGATACGTGTAGACTAGTATGATGTCCATACTGCCTACCCCCAGAGATGTGACCTGCATGGAGCTCCTGTCTTCCCTGGAGTTTTCAGCTTGACAGTCAGGATGGAGCAGGATGACAGCTCCCAAGAGAGAGCTGTAGAGTGTGATTTCAGGATTGAAAACAAGGGAGATAACATTCTGCTGAGAGAGCAGGAAGGGCTTCCTTGGTAGCTCAGATGGTAAAGAATCTACATGCAGTGCAGGAGCCCTAAGTTCGATCCCTCGATCAGGAAGATCCCTTGGAGAAGGGAATGGCAACCCACTCCAGTATTCTTGCCTGGGAAATCCCACGGACAGAGGAGCCTGGTGGGTTATGGTCCATAGGGTCACAAAGAGTCAGACACGACTGAGTGAGTAACACGACACTTAGAGAGGAGGGAAGGTGCACTGCAGAGGGCAGTTTCCTCCAAACAGAAATGTGCCAGGCCAATGAAGAGGAGCATGCCAAGAAGGAAGAAGATTGTTCAGTGGGTCAAATACTGTGCTGTAACGTGTCTGGCAGATGACGCCAAGATTTGGGAGACCTGGGGAGAGGTCACCGGTGACTTTGGAAACAGTTGTTTCAGGGGGTTCTTAGAAGGAAACTGGATTGCAGAGACCTGAATATATTTGTTGTCTGAGAAGAATTGGAGACAGACACAGAGAAAGAGAGAGAGAGATGAAGAGAGGGAGAGAGAGATTAAAGATATAGAGGAGAGAAGATGCTTGATCGAGCATGGTCTTTCAGGAGCTGGAAAATCCTGGAATCCATCCCAGAGACAGATGAGATCAGCCTAGCAAGATGCTGGGATATTTATTTTTTCTGGGATGGAAGCAAAAGGAAAGGAGGTGGGCGAAGGTCCAGAGAGATGTTGAGGAGGAGAAAAGGGAAGTGAGCATTAGGTTCTTAATTGTTTAGGGTCTGGAGAATGGGAAGACTCTTCCCTCTGGTGGAGAATCATTGCAAATGGCCTTCACCCTCTTAGGAGCTGGAAAAGGCAGTTAAGAGTCAAATACAGACTTTTGTGTCTGCTGATAGGATACCACAGGGCTTGCAGTGGAGTTTCAACAGATTGTGTGACAATACCAAGCAGTCTGGGAGTGGTGGTATGAGTGCAGGGTGATGGGACTGACTGAAGATGTGTGGGTCCCAGTCAAATGTCATCTGTGAGTTTAGGAAAACTGTATGAAGGATATTTAGGATAGCACCTATAAGAGATATAAAACCGCAGATGATCTCCATGGATTAGGCCCTCCTCCTACTAAGCATCTGGCACCTGAGATCTCATTTAGTCTTCATAACTATCTGTTGGAGAAGGATTATCCTTTTTTTATAGATAATGAAAGGGACCCTCAGAAAAGTCAACAGATTTGCTCCAGATCACGCAGTGACTAAGCACACTGCTGGGGGTTGAAGTCCATACTGTGGCATCCAGGAATCAGAGCACATGCTAGATGTGTAATCTTAGTTTAGAGGTGACAAGGGAAGTTTAAACAGGCATCAGGAAGTCCAAATTCCAGACCCAACAACTTTCCTGCAGTGTGGATCTTGTTCCCCTCACCCCACCACTGGCTTACGTCTTCCTCTTGGAACAGAAGGCGCTTCCTCAGCCTGGCCTTCAGATATCCCAGACGGTCCAGGCCTGTCTGCCTCTCCTTTCTGTGCAGCCATCTTGTACCCTCCTTCCTTACATCCCAGCCACATGGCCTCAGAGTCATTACGCTCATTCCCTCCTTGGGACTTCTGCATTTTCTTTCCATCTGGATCCTTTCACCTGACACTCTTCTCATGACTGGTTCCTTATTGTTCAAGCCACAGCTCAGATGTCACCTCAGAAGGTGATCCATCTAAAGTGCTGCCCCATCTCTCTCTCCCGTTTCTTTCTTGAGGTGGTCTCTGCTTGTCACTTCTGTCTGAGTTCTAATAGAACTGAGCTAACCCAAGAGAGGCTCTGCCTGCCTCATTCCTTTCAGTATCACCAGCGCTTGGTCCACTTCCTGGCTCATGGTGGGTGTTGAGTGAAAATATTTGTTAGGTGAAAGAGTGGATAGATGACCCCTGGGAGTTAGATTAGATTACAGTAAGTTTCCCATTCTTCAAAATTCTCTTAAGTAGCCTTGAGGCTCTTTGCCTGTATGGAAAGGTGATGTATAGAAGGATAACCTAAAGTTCTTTCTGCATCCCATGTCATCAGAGGAAGATAAAGTTACATTTCTAACGTTCTTCATGGATTCATGGATACCATCGAGATGGCAGCTCAGTTGAGAAAGGCGCCCACCTATGCCTCTGGGTTCCGTTTCCTGTGTTCAGTCGTAGGGCCTTTCATTGTGGAACATCTGTAACAGCAAACACTACCGCTTAAAAGGCTTCCTGGGTGGTGCTAGTGGTAAAGAATCCTCCTGCCAATGCAGGAGACTCAAGAGACAGGTGTTCCATCCCTGGGTCGTGAAGATCCCCTGGAGAAGGGAATGGCAACCCACTCCAGTATTCTTTCATGGGAAATCCCGTGGACGTAGAAGCCTGGTGGGTTATAGTCCATGTGGACATGACTGAGTGACTGACTGGGCGGTCCCCAACCGAGACACAGCGCTGTACTCCCGTATGCAGTCCCTGCGGGGATCATGAAGCAGACATTTAAAGCATTTGCCAAGTGAGACAGTGGAGGCTCAGAGAGGTCAGGTGATGTGGTCAAGGTGGCAGGGCCAGTAGGCAGCTGAGCCAGAATTCCAGCCACGCGTCTGTGACCCACATGACCTGGGCTTTTTCTACTACTCCAAACTAGCTTCTGGGGAGACCTTTGGCACGTGTAGTATGTGCACGAAAACCCCCTAAAGATCAGGACTGAAGACCCTTTATCTCTAAGTAGCTCACAGCCTTGCAGCCGGTTAGAATTCCTCTGGGTGGGCCAGGCCAGGCTGGAGAACAGATCATCTTTGATTTGGTTGTTATAAATTTCTGCTGATGTTTTCTGAGATCCAGTCAATACTCATCAACCATAAAGTGGTTTGGAAGCTTTTCCCTTTAACATGCTGAAATAGCTAAACAGCCACAAGCATAAAGAATGGGGTGGGTTGGTTGGGGAGACGATCTGAAAGTCTCATTCCTTCCGTTCACTGTAGAAGGTTTGTTGAGGAGGGCAGATCTGTCCACTCTCAACTGGGCTCCCTTCCCAGCCTTTTGTGCAGAATCTGGAAAGCACATTACAAACTGTAAAAGGCTGCACAGAAGTGACTCATCGTTATTGAGAATAGAGTCATGCGTGCACCTGCACCAGCCTAGTCCTTTGTGAACCGTGCTGTATTTTACCGCGAGCCCTCTGCAGAGGAGAAGCCGGCTGACTTGGAGAATGTTCAGTCAAGAGTCTGCCTCTCACCTCTGGGGAGGGCTGGTTTGCTCACTGGAGCTGCTCAGAAGCATTGCTTTGAAAGTGGGGGGTCCTCAGTCCTTTTTCAGAGCCCCTGGGGAGGAATTAGTCATTCTACTATTATAGGTCACGTTTCTGAAGAGAGCATAGAGAGCCGGAACCTGAGGCTCACATCTTAAAAGCAAACATAAAGTAGTCATGGGGTAAAAATTTTAAAGTCATTAACCAGGCAATGCAGATAGATATCCCCATCTTCATCAGAACAGGGTTGTAAGGCATTGAACGGAGCTGTTATTTGCCTTCCATAGCCCAGATGGTCACACAGCAGTCAGAGAAGCTTCCATGAGGAAGATGCTGACTCATGAGCGCAGCTGTATCCACTGGCATCCTGGTCCGTTATGACACGTTTCTGAAAAGTTGTTTGGGGTGGAGGGACTGTCAGACAAATATTATTTTTCCCCTTGCACAGAACTTATAAGTAAATCTAACTGACATTTTGTCATAAACCAGATTTGTTTCAGTGAATATCTAAGTCTTCAAGAGCAAGTAGCAAGGATGTGAAGATAAGAATACCATTCTGGATAATAACAGGAATAACAGTTAATGTTCACTGAGTGTTTATCATGTGCTAGCTGCCGTTCTAAGTGCTCTTAATATATTAACTCATTAACTTTCACAGTAACCTTACAGGTTCTTTTATTATCTCCCTTTTACAGAAGAAATGCTAAGAAAGTCTCAGACTTGCTCTCCTGAGGTGGTTTTATTACTGGCCTAAAGAGACGCATAGTTTTCCTCCTGAGCGATAGTACAAGGAAGATTAAGTTTTTCATGCTGTGTGTGTGTGTGTGTGTGTTAGTTACTTAGTTGTGTCTGACTCTTTGTGACCCCATGGACTGTAGCCCACCTGGTTCCTCTGTCCATGGGATTCTCCAGGCAAGAATACTGGAGTGGACTGCCATTTCCTTCTCCAAGTTGTACACCCCTTAAAGGGCTTCCCTGGTGGCTCAGTGGTAAAGAGTCTGCCTGCCAAGGCAGGAGACGTGGGTTCTATCCCTGGGTCAGGAAGATCCCCTGGAAAGGAAATGGCAACCCACTCCACTCTTCTTTGGTGGCATGTTCCATGGACAGGAGCCTGGTGGGCTACAGACCATGGGGTCACAAAAAAGTTGGACATGACTAAGCAACTAAGCAACAACAACTGCCCTGAAAAGGTGGGAGCCTTCAGACAACAGGCTGATGATCTCCTCCATCTCCTTTGGTGGGGATGGATGTGAATGCATAACCCCAGGGTTATGAAGCAGAAATTTCCCTTGAGTTCTCATATAATACTTCATCTTAAAAATATGCCAGTTTTTCATTCTCTTGTGAAATGTATATTCTTAATTGCTTTAATATAAACATTTGTGAAGTGTTTTTCTATTATGCTTCTCAAATGAGTTGGTCATTCCCAGAAGATTTCTGTGTTTATCCTGGGGCATTTTTCATGTCCTCTGGTCCATTTCACAAGATATCTCTAGGCCTTTGAAAGGACCTCCAGCCACAGCCAGGAGTTTATGAGTTATACGTAGACACAGAGCAAGACCTGAAATGCACACCTGAGGGCGACCTGAGACTGTTTGAGTGATGGGCTCTGGCGTCAGACAGACCTGACACTCAATGAGTGCTGCTTGTGATTCTCCTTCACTGGGGCATTGGTGAAGTTTCACTCACCTTCATCTGTAAAATATGAATAACAGTGCCCCACTTTAGGAAAGAAAGTCAAAGTCCTAGGCCTTGGTCATCTCTGACTCTCCTCTGCGCCTTTTTTGCTAGGTATCCTCAGAAAACTTGTAAAGAAAAGTAGCCAGTGTTAAAGGCTGCTAAAAATGTAGAATACAGATTCCACCACTGGGAAAGACTTGCTCTATTCTGTGACCCTTTAACCAGCAGGAAGCCTCCTGTTGAACAGGCTAAAGCCTAGCTTCCGGCCTTTTAAGAGCTCTTCCAGCTTCAGTGCTCCTCTTGCAGGTGTCTGCAACGTGGACCATCAGAACAAAGCTGGCTACACTGCTGTGATGATCACTCCCCTGGCTTCTGCCGAGACTGACGAAGACATGGCTGTCGTCTGGAAACTCTTAAGAGAAGGGAATGTGAACATCCAAGCTACTCAGGTAGGAGGAGTGAACATCATCTCCTCTTTAATGAATGCGGGCTCCTCCTAGTTTTATTCTGCCAGTGGGGTGAGGAACTCCATGCAGATCCAGTTTTTAGCCCGAGAAGTGTGGGCCCTCCAAGTGGCATCTATCCAAAGATTGGACTTCTGGTTTCCTTGGAGCCTCTTGAGGCCCAGACAGGCTGGGACAGAGGTTGTGAGCTGGTAATCTATGTTCTGGGCTGAAACTGGGCAAATCCCTTCTGGGCCAGACTCCTTGACCTCAGAGTTCCCACAGATAGCATCTGGACAAGGCATTTGCTAGTTGTGATCTAGAAAGCCCCTGGAGGTGATACATAGAGGGATCATGAATCACAGAGCAGTTCAGAGGGTTGGGTTGTCTCTGTTCAGCTGCAGGGCCTTCTACTTGAGAATATGGAAAAAGGGTGTAACCCTTAGCCAGCAGGGCTTTGAGTCAGATGGAGCTCCACATGGAACAGTGGGAACTCTTCAAAAGGCCACTTGCCCATCTTTGACCAAGAGGAGAATAAGTGGAGTGCATTCCACTCTCCTTTTCCTCCTAGAGTGATCATAGGTGTAGTCCAACCCTCAAGAACTATGAAGGGTCTGCGATTGTACTTTCCCTTAAAGCTGCCACAGTGTCGTGGATGCTGGCAGAAGGCACAGGACTCCTATGCCAAAGGACAGTGTGGTACTCACAGTGGTAACAGTAGTCAGAGCATCGCTGTTTATACCTGTTCCCAGAGTCCCAGTAGCTACAGGGCGGTGTGAGGAGGAGCAGATCCCTGTGCACAGAGGGGGCTGTGTTACTAGAGAGAAACCCTGAGCTTAGGGAGCCTGAATCTTCCATACTGGGTAGTAAGCATGACTGCCCTCTGTTCTGAAGGAGACACTACCTCTGTCTTCCGATGCTGTTCACTGTACGTTCTTCCTTAAAAAGACAGTGAAACAAAAGGCCAGATGGTGCCTCACTCACAGGATTGCAGCAAACCAAGATCCCATATAAAACTGTCTCCCAACAATCCACTTAACTCTGCTATCCACCCCAGCCCAAAGGGATTGCAGCTAAACCTGATGGCAAAGTCATTTTGCCCACTTCACATAATAGCAATCTTATTGGTGGCAAGAATCAGACATTTATAGCTTACTTTCTGGTTTTTTAAGTGTTTTCACTCACCTATAACTTACTCTGTAGGACTCAGTAAAGCTGTTTTCACTTCAAATAATGTTTTCCATAAACATAGTAAATCTTTTCTTCTCAGTCAGCCCTCTTGAAGGCAGAATGCTGACTACTGATCAAAATATATGCCCTCTTGGAGAGAAACCAAAGCTCTAGGAGAGTAAGGGACCTATCCCAGTCGACAAGGGAAGAAAGGGATTCCACAGTGTAGCTGTGCTCTCCAGCGCCCCCTGGGGGTCTTAGGTATGAAGGGAGCCGAGAAAGCAAGGGCAGCCCACTCCAGGGCTCTTGCCTGGAAACTCTCATGGACGGAGGAGCCTGGTGGGCTGCAGTCCATGGGGTCGCTAGGAGTCGAACACGACTGAGCAACTTCACTTTCACTTTTCACTTTCATGCATTGGAGAAGGACATGGCAACCCACTCCTGTGTTCTTGCCGGGAGAACCCCAGGGACGGGGGAGCCTGGTGGCTGCTGACTGTGGGGTCGCACAGAGTCGGACACGACTGAAGTGACTTAGCAGCAGCAGCAGCAGGCATAAGGATAAATAGGAGAGAGCTGGGAGGCCAGGAGTCTCCTGGGCTAAGCTGCCTGTTTCTCTCTGTATCTCCAGGGTCGGCACTACACCACGCTGATAACAGTGCTCTGTAAATGTTTGTTGAATTAAATTGTGCGGAACAAGACCATGAGGGAGGTGAGGAAAGAAGGGGTCCCAAGTCAGGCAGGGGGCAGACAGGAAGACATCTGTATATGACATCTGGCTTTCATACCACTCAGAGAGAGGGGTCTGGAGGGAAAACTGTGGTCTGGTTAGTACAGTCAACAAGCATTACCTCAGGACTAGGTATAAGCAAACCAAAGAGCAAAGAGTCTTCTCTGGAAAGATCTGAGTTCCAGAGAAATGGGGAACTAGGACACCTAACGACACATTCCCACGGTGGTCACACATTATCTCTAACACTCATAAAGACAATAACAGCTAAAGTGTGTACAACATTTGGACTTCTCTAGTGGCTCAGATGGTAAAGAATCTGTCTGCAGTGCAGGAGACCCAGGTTTGATCCCTGAGTTGGGACGATCCCCTGGAGAAGGGAATGGCTACCCACTTCAGTACTTTTGCTTGGGAAATCCCACAGACAGAGGAGCCTGGCAGGCTACAGTCCATGGGTCACAAAGAGTGGGACGTGACTCAGTGACTGACACTTTCACACGTGGAACATTTGGGTGTCATGAAGGTCCCACAGCAGCCCCAGGGGGTAGGTAATATCCTTAAGCACTCTTGTTTTACCAGATCAGCAAAAACCACCAAGAGGTTCACTTATCCAGACTCACATAAGCAGGCATGTGACAGGGCCAGCCATTTTCTGATTGCAACCCCCTTACTTTTCTCTAATCCCCAGCCTTCTGGGCAGAGAGACATAATCTATTAGTGACTGCAGATTGGAGCCTTAGTCAGTGAACACGTCAGCCAACATGTTTTATGTGTAAGACACTGCGCCCAGAGCCACACGGGACCTGAAGGGAGAGAAAACAGAGCCCTTACCTCATTCTTGCAACCTTACAAAGCCTGGCATTCAGTCAGAGAGACCCTCCTGACCCGCCTGGAGCCCAGGAGAGAATCATGAGTGCAAAATATATAATCAGGTTGTATAAGAATACTGTGTATATACAGGAAAATCCAGGGGAAATGATGATCCATTTGTTATCAGAAAAAATAGCTACCGTACATTTTTATATTTATACCCTGTATTTCATTTGCCTTTCACAAATGGTCTGACCAAGACTGATCAAGATTCTGGACACCAGATGACGTGGCCAGAGTCACACAGTAGGAAACAGCAGAACCAGAGCTTTGTACACTTTCTGACTCTGATCCATTGCCATGAGCACTGATTACCACAAGCAAGTGAAAGATTGTTGTCAATGGCTGGGGGTTAGTGATGACCATAGTACCATGCAGAGAGCTTGGTGAGAAAAGAGCGTCTGGGTACCATTCAGCTGAAAATATCAGAGGCGTTCAGAGCAATCCCAGGCTTCCTAGAGGAAGTTAGGCTGGGGCAGACAGTCAGAAGCCATGCTCCTGACTTTTAAGCCCTTTGTCTATTCCATCACTCAACATTTATCAGCATATACTTGGTACTAGGTGCTGGAGAGAGAGATGAAAAAGAGACCCTGCCATCAAAGATGTCACAGCCCATGAGAAAGAGAGAGGTTGACATGTTGCAGTACCAAATGGAAGTTCTGTGTTATGAAACCTGTGCTTGGGGTCTGAGTCAAGGGCTTTAGAGAGGATGTACGTTTGACTAGTGTCTTGGAAGAGGAGTAGAAGTTTGCCAGGCTAAGGAAGATATGTCCCATACCATGAAGATTCAGATCAACTGTCATTTTCCAGAGAAGGCTTTCCTGCTTATATGTAGGCTGTAGAGGGGGTCCTTCCCATCAGCCACAGCTGACCACACCCCTGCTCTCTCTATGCAGGGGGGCCAGACGGCGCTGATGCTGGGAGTCAGCCACGACAGGGAAGACATGGTGCAGGCGCTGCTGAGCTGCCAGGCAGACGTCAACCTCCAGGACCATGATGGATCATCGGCACTCATGCTGGCCTGTCGCCATGGCAACACTGACATGGTACGGCTGCTCCTGGCACATCCAGCCTGCGACAGCAGCCTGACTGACAAGGTGAGACTTACAGGCAATTAACAAGTGGATGTTTCACTTTCCTTCCCGAAAAGCCCCTTGCCAGCCAGCAGAATTCAAGGAGGCATACGGCAGTAGCAACAGAATTAACCTCATAAGGCTGTTCTTGGGTTTAAATGAGATGACCCATGGAGAGATTTGGTAACTGGGAAACCCAAAACTCTGGCCTTTTACACCATTCTGAGGGGTTGTGTCTAGGCCTGCTCTCAGCCTTGAAGCACATCTGATCATGGCAATAACAGTACATGTCCTTTGAGGCAGCAGCTTGAGCAGGGAAGCTCTGCTGTCCATGGGGCTCCCAAAAGGCAAGAGGAAGGAACCACGTGCAAATCATGTCCCTTCCTGGACAGTGGCCACCTCACAGAGGGGCCCGTTGCGTGGAGACACCCTTCCTGAAGCTGCATTGCCAGACAGTCTTCTTGTAAGGTGCTGGTGAGGGCAATGACAAGATGGTGATGACGGCGGTGGTGAGATCATGAGATAACAGCGGTGAGGAGGTAACCGGTGCCAGGTGCTGTGCCAAGCAGCTGCCTCGGACCGTCTTGTTTAAATCCCATAATGATGTTGTGAGGCTGACTCTGTTGATGCCACCCATGCGCTCATGAGGAAGCGGAGGCACCAAGTGGTAAGGTCACATGGCTAGTAGGACCAGCTCCACAGACCCCTAAGAACACTCAGAGGAGCCAGCTCTTTCTGTGCATTACCTCGTGAATCCTCTCAATAATCCAGGAAGGGCACTTCCCTGATGATCCATTAACTAAGACACCATGCTCCCAATGCAGGGGGCTTGGGTTTGATCCCTGCTTAAAGAATCAGATCCCACATGTTGCCGCTAAGAGTTTTCATGCCATGACTGAAGATCCTGTGTACCAAATAAGTAAATAAATATCAAAAAGATCCAGTGAGGTGGGCCTGCCATCCCTGTTTTGTACTGACAAGGATGCAGAGGCCTTGAGCGCTTATGTAGCAGTCATAGGTCACTAGCTTCTTATTCTTGGAGTAAGAATTCAAGCCCAGGTCTGACTTCAATGTCCTTAATGCTGGCATTATAATTTAATGCTTTAGACAGACTTCTTTTTATTTTCTTAGCATCTACAGTTCAAAAGGGACAAAGGCCTGGGGAGGGAAAGAGAGCCCCCTCCCCACCCAGGGACAGCCTCTTTTACTAGCCCACCTCTGAACTCCCCACCGTTGTTCCATCAGTGATTCAAGCTGCCAGGTCCCTCCCACCACACTCAGGCAGCAGACAGGCCCGCCCCTTGTCTTCAGGTCTCCTGAACTCCAGCTCTGTCCACAGTCATTTCTGTGATCAGTGGAGAGCGCAGACCATCTTGAAATGCCTGTGGGAACAGTGGCGGGCTATGGAAATAAGAGCCTCCTTTTCCAGATGGGATACAGTCAGACAAATACAGCTCACTTCTGTGTCAGTGAGCTCCCTGCAGAGTGGTCTGGGGCTGAAAGAGGTGGCCCCTTAATCTGGAACAGGCCCAGGGCCCTTTTATGGGTAACCACGGCAGGGGAGGAGGCTGAGAGGGCAGGCCTGCAGCGCAGGGGACAGAGCTTTGTAAGTCCCTGGTTAGCGGGCATCATCAGGCGGTGAGACTGAGGGTGTCTCGCGGAGTCTGCCACAGACCAGAGAGCTCAGTGGCTGCTTTCAGGAGGTGGAGGAAGAGCCATGGCAGGAGGACTCTGGAGTTCTTCCAACAAATTGAGTGATGGTTGGAAGCAAGGACTTTTAAACACCCATGAGTTTGAAACTGGGCTGTGTAACTGTGTGCCTTTGGGCAGGTCACCTAACCTCTCTGAGCCTCAGGATGCTTGTCTGTAAATGAGGATAGTAATAGACCAGACCTCAATGTGGTAACATTTGTAACGCCCCCATCAGATATCTAAGAAATGTTTAGTTGATGGCAACTGTTATTGCTGTGGATAGGTGATCCGTGATAGCAAATACAAAGCAGCCACCGCGTGAATGAGTGGGACCAGGGCATTTGCGGGCAGTGTCTGGAGGGAATAGGGAGGATGAAGGTCTGCAGTTAGGAGGGGCCGATCAGAGAAGACTGGTCCTCAAAGGGAGACATGGTTCTCATTCAAGGGTGATTTTTCCCTCTGGGGGAGATCCCACAGTGTCTGAAGACATTTTTATCTATCATAAGTATGTGCAGGGGTCAGTCCTGGCATCTAGTAGGTAGAGGCCAGGGATGTTGCTGGACATCCTACAATGTACGGCAGCAATGAAGGATTACAAATTATCTGGCGCAAGATGTCAGTAGTGTCAAGGCTGAGAAACTCTGATATAGGTGAATACTGAAGTACTGAACTTCTTGGATGAGAAGCCATCCAAGTCAAGTGCTGGATCAGGAAGAGCCAGACCAGGGTTGAGGATCAGACTGGCTATAGTTTGGGGGAGGGCTAGAAGCTGGGGAAGTAGGAACGGGGCGGCTAAACTGGAGATGGTGGCAGAAGCCTGTCCTAGGGGAGGATGGAGAGGGTTAGGTGATGCCCAGTGAGCACAGGGTTGCCCCGGCAGTCAGACAGCAGGCCCACAGGGGTTCTAGACCCCAGCTCACAGAGGTCAATCAGTCACCTACTGCCTGTTGAGGTTTCCCAGCAGGAATTTCCCAAATTGACTTGGGTGAGAAATGTCAGTGGGAGATAGGGACAGCTGGCTGGGGGCCCGGCAAGCACCAAGCGCTGTGCCTGCTGCTGTGCACGGAGGGGTGGCGTCAGCCCTTATCACTGTCACCATCTCGTTTCAATGTCCAGTTTCCTATGGAGACTTATGTGCGCCGTTGGGAAACTGAGAGAGAAGCCATGTCTTGAAATTGGGTTCTCTCATCCTGCCAACATTTAAAGGTTGCTGTGAATGCGGAGCCCCCGGAACAGCCAGCAGGGGGTCTTCCCCAAGTTTGGAAGGTAACTGGAGAAGTCAATCACCCAGCCTCCTGGGGCAGCCAGAGTCATAAGGATGGGGAGGTGGTGGTGAGGATGGAGGTCTGCCCCCCACCCTTGGAAGGCTCACCCTTGGAAGGGCTTATTTGGGCAGTGCCTCCAAAACGCTTATCAAATTGAGAGCTTCCAGAAGGCAGAGACCAGGCCTTGCCCATCTTTGCCTGATATGCAGCGGCTTCTTGTTGAGTTCTTGTCATATTGAAAGATAATCCCCCACCAGACACACAGTGTGCTGGCTGCCCGAGCCCCTGCCATCTCTCTGGGCCTGCAGTGCTGCTGGACAGGGCCTGCCGTTCCTGGCTCCCCCCAGAGCTGCGTGCCATGGACTCGTTCCCTGTGCTCAGGCAGGGGCATCTCAGGGACACACCCTCCCCAGGTGGACTCTCTGGCCACACTTTCTGAATGGGCCCCCACTCCCCACGGCTGGTAGATGTAGGCTGTCATTTCCAGGGGGGCCCTGTCAGAGTTGTGTGTGCCCCTGGGACTGGCCCTGTGACTCCTGCCCAGTTAATCACACTGTGTCTGCGTCTGTGTGGAGCCTCCGGGTTGGCGAAGTGCCGCAGGGGACAGGCCTGAATAAAGCCCAGGGCCCTCTGTGGGGCTTTCACAAGATGCCTCTGAGGAACATCTTTGCTTTCTTCCAGACCTGTCCAGTCTAGGAACATATTCGTTAGGATTCAAGTGGCTCAAGTTCTTGATCAACTTGAATATTCTCTGTTATAATGTCACTGCCATTGCCTCTTAACAGTGCATATTAGGACCAACCAGACCACAGGCATGCAGCCAGGGGCTGGGCCAGCAGAACAGGCCAGATCCAGGGTCTGACCTCATGGGGACTGAGATTTATCAAATAACCCCACAAATGGCAACGTACAAAGACTGGTAAAAGCAGGGCACAAGGAGTCACGAGACCTTTTCAGGGAAAACTTCACCTTTGTCTGTTTGGAGGAGCCTGTCTGCTGAAACGCCACCTCCTCTGCCTGTCCACCGCCTTCCCCCCATGCGCCCAGGGTGGTCCTCCTCTCTCGAGCTCACTCTGCTTCTCGGCTGCTTGTTTGGTCTCTGGCCATGCATTATAGTTATTTATGTGCGTGGGGGGCCCTGGTGGCAGCTGGACTCCGTTCTGAAGCTCAGAGAAGAGACTGAAGGGGTTTTAACTGAGTGTGAACATTTTCCACCTGCTTCGGTGGAATTTCCACATTTTAGGAAATTCTAAAGCAGAGAGCACTGAAGCAGAGAGCACTCGAGTGAATCTTGGGTGGCCCCCATGTGTCAACCTATTAATGTTTATGCCATGAGATGTAAAAATATTCATACATTTAAATAGGCTAAGTAAGGACCAGAGATAACCTTAGGTTGGATTTTGCCTCCAAATGAGTTGCCAGAAAAGTAGGTTTTGGAGCTGTTTTGGTTTCATAATTCTGGGTACGGGCTGGCACCCTCACGGAGCTCAGCATCTACTGCATCGTGGCAGCCCTTCCCCTCATCTCTGTGCAGAGGACGCCTGGTGCTGCCTACTGAGAGTTGCTCTGCCTGCAGCTTCCTTAGATAGCAGGATGCAGCTCCCTGCACTGCAACTGAGGTGAGAAAAGTAGTGTGGTATCAAATGTCAAGGGGTAAAAATGAATGTGCCTTCCTAGTTGCAAGCCCACTTCAAAGAATTGATCCTTAGGAAATAATTAGGAATGGGAGCATGCTTTCTGCACTAAG
Organism: Antilocapra americana; assembly: GCA_007570785.1. NCBI lineage: Eukaryota > Metazoa > Chordata > Mammalia > Artiodactyla > Antilocapridae > Antilocapra > Antilocapra americana. Next base: position 72,427 of record ML661344.1, on the reverse strand, counting down.
TTTATGATGGTGAAGACTTGGAAACAACCTGAATCTCCAGTAGAAGGTAAATAGTTCAATAAATAACAGAATATTATACAGTGGATAAGAAAAATGATAAGTTCTGATGACTGTGTAAGAGCAGGGAAAGTCTCATATAGCATATCATGGTGAGTCAAAAGTAAAAGCAACATTCAAAATTGATACACGTGATCATTCCTCTACATAAAAACCAACAACACATTTGCATAGAAGAAAAGATTGGAGGGAAATTCACCAAAATGCTAACTCTCATTGAGGTCTGTGTAATGAAATAATGGAAGAGTTGTTTTCATTCCTCTGTTTTCCGGTTTAAAAAGAAAAAGTGTTAAAAATCAAGTGACACTTCTTTATTTTCATTGGCACATATTTGCCAGGAGTGAACGCTGTTTCCACAGAAGAGAGCCCGTTTCTCTGACCCTCATGTCATTGGAATCTCCTCTCTCCTCTGAGAATACTTGAAACAGACTCCTCTGCCCTGTGTATATCCCTGGCTCCCAACTCACCCTTCCTTTCTGTGGTGGGAAGCAGATGGGATAAAAAGTTGTTTTTCCTTTTCTTTCTCTCCTGTAGGCTGGCCAAACAGCTTTGTCCATCGTTCTGAAATCGCCCGCCCATGTGGAAATTGCAGGGCTGCTTCGGGCCCACTCGAAGCAGGGCAGGTCCCTGGGGCCATAGGGGCTGTGGAAGAGCTGGCAGCTGCAAACAGAAGAAGCCTCGTCTGGACTCCTCCCTCGCCTTTGGAGAGGGCATGGGTCATAGCCAAAGGACTGCTCCTGCAAAGAAGAAACCGTGTCAAACATGCACATACATTCCTGTTGTATAATTTTGCTCATTAGGATGCTTTGTAGTTTTTGCCTTAGGCCACGCCCTAAAACTCTGGGCTGTAGAGGGGCGCAAGGTGCAGGGTACATTGGTGTCGGCTAAAACAATCCCCAAACATCTTCAGCCTCGAATTCCTCATGACTCTACCCTTTGCCACACCGTGTAGTGAGCAAGCAGGCAGGAGCACAGTAGCAAAGCAATACTTTTTACATGGAATTTTAAAATGTACTGTCTTTTTGGTTTTTAATCAATTATATATGAAGATGTCCCATTGGACATGCATGTCTAGAGAGGAGGGGTGGGGAAGGGGTAGGATTTAAGCAGCTGCCCTGGCAATCATTCTCTGGAGGACCGTAGGAGAATCACCGTGCAGGCAGGTGAAACTGGACAAATCCCACTGGGGCCTTTGTTTAGTCGGGGTTGACAGAGAACTCTTGAATTCAGATGAGGTAGGAAGAAGCACATTGGTGTCAGCGCCAGATACACAGTCTTGACCATCTCCAAGTCAGCAGGTGGCTCCACTTTGCTCCAGGGAGACTGAACTTAAGCAGAAAGTTATCCAAGTTAGTGAAGCACATCATGTCTATTTAGGCAGAGCCCAGTTACATAAGCTCTTCTAAATCTGTGAAAGAAACGAATCAGAGTGAGCATCCTTCTCAGGGTAGGTTCTTGTCATCTAGAAGCCACCTCTTTTTTTTTTCGTAGTAGTATCCTTGGTGGTTTAATTGCTAAGTTGTGACCCCATGGACTGTAGCCCACCAGGCTCCTCTGTCCTCGGTCCATGAGATTTCCTAGGCAAGGATACTGGAGTGGGTAGCCATTTCTTTCTCCAGCGGATCTTCCCAGAGATCAAACCCAGGTCTCCTGCACTGCAGACAGATTCTTTACCCACTGAGCCACAGGGAAGCAGCAGTACCCGTGGCCCTCACAGTAATCTTGGGTCATTTTCACTCTACTTTTATGAGCAGACTAAGAGCCCTCGTGAGGTTCGGAGGTTTCCAAGGCTCCTGGATGCAGAACCTGCCAGTGTGGGCTGCAGCAGGAAGGTGGAGGCTGGGCCCTGTAGGGCCCGTTCTGCACAGACATTATATCCTGAAAAGCTCCTTAGATTTCCACGATCCCAGGGACCACCATGTGCATGGCTTTGTCTATGAATTTGTTCTTTTTTAAAAATCTCTCATGCAAAAAACCCCTCTTGTATAAAAAGGAAAGACATCATAGTTGGGTGAGCCTCACACTGGGAACCCAAAAGCTTGAGTTCTCATCTGATTCAGATACAAATTTGCTTGATGCCCCTTGAGTGAGTCATGGTCCCGTTTTCATCATCTCTAAAAATGGAAGTTATCATACAACCTAACTCCTGGGGCTGCAGGGCAAGTAACAACTGATGGAAGTCTTCAAGAGGCCAATTTGTAATCCATGAAGACTGTCTACACAAATGGCACAGCAAACGTCAGGACAACTCTGTGATTCATAAGAGGGGCTCAAATTTCCAGAGCAGGACACTGATGTTAGACAGTGTTGCTCAGAGAGAATAGAGCGAAGAATGATCGAAAATGCTCTAAATGGGTTTGTTTTGACCTCAACGTGCATTTTTAAGAGCAGAACCCCACATTAAAAATGTGCTAGCCCAGTTCTTCTCAAACTTTGATGTGCATATGAATGACCTGGAGATCTTACTAGAGCCCAGTCAGTCCAGGAGTGAAGGGGGCTGGAGAGTCTACATTTCTAACCAGTTCTCAGGGGACGCTGACACTGCTGGGCCACACCACACCTGGAGTAGCAAGACTCTGGCCTATCCTGACTGTTTATATATTAAAATGCTGCCTCTTGATCTTTTGTCTCAAAATTTCCTTGCATTTCTTTGCTCTCAGCCTTTGGGAACTTGCAGTGCGAGTCTTATCTTCTGTTGCACTTCTAAAGGGTCCATGTCCCATGTTGCCAGTTTAGAGTCTGTTTCTGCATCTCATGTTGGGTGGTAACTTGCATTTGGTCGCATTTTTAAAAATTATTTCATTTGAGTCCAGCTATTATATTAAATACAGCTTATTTACCAGAGAAGGCAAACTGGTTTTCTTAGTTTGAAGCCATTGACTCATTATAGAAAAGAACTTGTCCACCCTTTCTGAGATTTTAGATAAGTTTCTTTTCATCTTGAGTCCGGAATGTGAATACATGACCTCAGCACTTACAACCATGACTTTCGGTTGAAATGTCTGAGCCCAGAACATGGTGAGATGAAAAAGCACAGCTTGCCTTTTTACACTGTCACTGCTCTAGAATTCATTCCTCAAATATCTGCAGAGACTGACCAGGTGCCTGACACTGTTCCCAGTACCAGTTTTTAGATAGCAGCTGTGGTCCCCTCTTGAAAACCAGTGTCTGAGGTTACCATGATCCCAGGTTCAGGTTTTGGAGGACTTTAAGCCATGGTTCCACTGATTAATACAGTTATCAAGTATCTGATGGCACAGCCTCCAAGCAGCATAAATCACACTCCCTGGAGACAGGTACTAACCTCCGGCTTAGGGAGAGACCCACAGATACTTCGGCTTCCCTCACTGCAATGCAGGAAATTCTTGCAATCTACTTTTGAAAGACAAGACATACTTGCTAATAGTTCATTTCACAAATATTTCTGGAGTACCTACTGTGGACAGCTGCTGGGCTCAAATTGGAGACATCAGGGACGCAGTTCAGATGGTCATTGCATCTACTTGGGGAAGCAGTGGTGAGAAGCCCGGAACACTACAGGGGTACCCATGAGGTGCTCCAGAGCTGCTCTTAGGAAGTCGAAGAAAGCTGCTGGAGAAAGAGGGGCCTAATTGAAAATACAGAGATTGGTGGACGTCAGAAAAGGAAGAGGAGAGAGTGAGAGGTGAGGAGAAAACCGAGTCTGGCAGTTACAGAGACCAGTGTTGCCAAGGCTGAAAAACATGAGAGCCCGCATCGAGGACCTTCATTCAATTTGATCGAACTGCTGTGTAGAGTTTGAGAGATACCCTGAGACCAAAGGGTGAATTTGGAAGAGATGAGATGGAAAAAACATGGTAACCAGATCATAGAGGATCCTAAAGCTATGATTTCTTTGTACTAAAGGCGATGAAAAGCTATTGATTTATGATGGAGAAATTAATTTGTCTAACTCTCATTTGATGCAGATTTCTCAAGTCCTTACTCCCTTCCAAGCCTGTGTCTGGGGTTAGGGACATGCTGGCAGGAAAGTTAGGCACAGGGACTTACAGGTTAGTAGGCAAGAGAGACAAGTCACTTTGGCCGAGAAAGCTGCATGCTGCCGCTTGGAAAGGTGTGATGGGGACACAGGTGGGACCCTCAGCCTAGTCCGAGGGTGAGGAGGGGATCAAGGAAAGCTTCGTGAGGACTGTGTAAGCTCTCTGAAGAATGACTTGGCATTGGTCTGGCAAAGAAGAGCTGAGGAAGCGTGCATTAAAGACTCAAGACAAGGGAGAACACATTTGGGGCATAGAAGAACTTCAGTGCTCCTGGAGTAGGAAAAAGGAGGAACTGCAAGGTGAGACCAGAGAGAAAGCCACTGTAACAAGACGTGAAGGAAATAGGGATGAAATACACAATGCTCAGATTTACATTTTAGAAAGAATATTCCAGGCTTGAGGGCATGAGTGACATTGTCTCAAAAAACATTTGTGGACTACTTATATTGGGTCCTAGGCTCCAGAGTTCATGGTTTGGTGGAGGAGAAAGGCATATGCTGACAGCAACTAGGATGAGTAATGGAGGTCTAAATACTGCTGGGGTGACTGACTTGACCAGACCAGAGGGAGTGGAGAAGACTCCAGAGGGCTCAGCTTTTAAGCTAAGCCATAAGGGTATGTAGGCGTTTGCCCAGGCATTCCAGTTAGAAGAGCAGGCATAAAGACGTGGAGTGTGAAAGAGCATGGACCACTTTTTCAGAGTCATTTCAGGAGGTCTTGGGCTTCGGTTGCACAGGGCAAGTATCCAGAGAGCAGATGTGAGAAGAAGGTTGAGAGACACATCTCACTTTTTCATTGATTAGGAATTTAAACTTGAGCCTATAACCTGAGGGGGAATCACGGACTCCTTGAATCTGAAGCTTTCCTTGGAAAAATGCACCCGTGTGTCAAATATACATATAATTTCAGGGATTCAGAAATCTGCTGTTAAAATCTTACTTCTCTGAGCAGTGGAGCCTTTGAAGACCTTCTCACCAGTGGAGCTGCACAATCAGAATTTCACTTTAGAAAGCTCACTGGAGGAGGGTGGAGTGAGACTGGAGGCAAAAAGATCTGCTCAAAAGTTCTCATAAGACAGAAGGTATGAAGCTGTAAGGGCTGTTCCATTATGGTATTGGCAGGGATGCAGACTAGGGAAAGGCATCAGGAGTGGACATGGCCCAGGGTGTGATGACAAACGGATGGTGGAGAAGGGTCAAAAATGAGTTACAGGGAAAAGTAAAAGTTGGTGCCTCTGTCCCCAGTATGTATTCTTCCCGTCATTCTTAGTAGTAGAATCCCCAACTTTTAGCTGGACACATCACTACCTAGAACAGACTCCATCTCCCAGCAACCCTCACAGCTTGATGTGGCCACATAATGGTTAGTTATTCAGTCATGTCCAACTCTTTTCAACTCTTTTCATCATAGCCTGCCAGGTTCTTCTGTCCATGGATTTTTCCAGACAAGAATACTGGAGTGAGTAGCCATTTTCTTCTCCAGGGGTTCTTCCTGACCCAGGAATCAAACTGGGGTTTCCTCCATTGAAGGAAGATTCTTTACCATCTGAGCTACCAGGGAGCCCCTGCAAACCCTGGCTCCTACATTTAAAGAAGAGTGGAAATGCATTTCTCCCTTCTCACTGGCTGGAATGTGGTAGCGATAAATCTTGTTGAAGGTGAGGCCAACAATCTAGGGATCATAGAATAACAAGTCAGAAAAAGCTTAGGCCCCCAACACTGTAAGGCCATTGAATGTGCTTCTGACTGTTTATTCCCCATCTGCTATGTGAGTAACAAATAATTCTCTAACTTGTTTACACCATTGCATATTTCTAATCTGCAGGAGGAGAAGGGGAAGACAGAGGATGAGATGGTTGGATGACATCACCGACTCTATGGACATGGGTTTGGGTGGACTCTGGGAGTTGGTGATGGACAGGGATGCCTGGCATGCTGTGGTTCATGGGGTCACAAAGAGTCGGACACAACTGAGCGACTGAACTAACTAACTAACTAATCTGTTTTAGGAGAAATAGGACAAATATACTCACTATCCCAGGGCAATCTAAAGGGTCTAAAATGAGATTATACAGGTTGGGAAAAATATTTGCAAGTGATGCTATCAAGGGCTTAATTTCCAATAAACAGCTCATACAACTCAGAGTCAGACACTACTAAGCTATTAAGCACACACAAAAACAACTCAATAACAAAAAATAAAAAAAAGGACAGAAGACTTAAACAGACATTTCTTAGAAGACATGCAGATGGCCAAGAGGCACATGAACAAACGTTCATCATCACTAATCGTCAGAGAAATGAAAATCAAAACTACAATGCAGTACCACCTCACACCGGTCAGAAAGGCGATCATTAAAAAGTCTACAAGTAACAAATGCTGGGGAGGGTGGAGAAAGGGGAACTTTTATACACTGTTGGTAAATATATAAATTGGTACAGCCACTGTGAAGAACAGTGTGGAAGTTCCTCAAAAAACTAAAAATAGATTTGCCGTGTTATAAAGCAATCCCACTATCCAGACCAAACTATAATTCAAAAAGATACATGCACCTCTATGTTCATAGCAACACTATTTACACTAACCAAAAATGGAATCAACATAAATGAGCATTGACAGATGAATAGATAAAGAAGAATGAAAGATAAAGAATATATATGAGTGTATATATATATATGTTTATTTACATATATAAAATGGAATAACACCACTCAGCCTAAAAGAAGAATGAAATAATGCCATTTAAAGCAACATGGATGGACTTAGAAATTATCATACTAAGCAAAGTAAGTCAGAAAGAGAAAGACAAATATCATTTATCACTTGTATATGGAATATAAATTGTGACCCAGATGAACTTATCTACAAAACAGAAACACAATACTATATGATATCACATTTGCAGAATCTAAAATATGACACAAATGAACTTATCTACAAAACAGAAACACAACACTATATGATATCACATTTGCAGAATCTAAAATATGACACAAATGAACTTATCTATGAAACAGAAACACAAGACATATGATATCACTTACATCTAGAATCTAAAATATGACACAAATGGGCTTGTCTGTGAAACAGAAACAGACTCACAGACATAGAGAGCAGATATGTGGTTGCAAGGGGGTAAGGGAGGAAAGGGTTGGGACTTTGGGATTAGCAGATGCAAACTATTATTTGTTGGATGGATAAACAACAAGGTCCTATGTGCAGCGAAGGGGACTGTAGATCCAGAACGGGGTGGGAGCAAAGGCCAGGACCCATCTCTGCTCTGCGTTCCCATGGAGAGGATGCACGCAGGGCTGCTTTCCACCCACTGCTGGCTCCGCAGAACAGGCCCAGCCAGGCCTCACTGAGGGACTAAGATTCTGATAACCAGTTCCAGTGTGTGGCTGTTCCCCTCATCCAGACCATTCTTGGTTTGGATGGGTGTCCTACCTTTCAACTCATCTGATACTATGTACCTGGAAATGGAACCAGACATCAAAAGTTAGGGGTTCATTCCCACAAGACTGCATTGCACCTCAGATGCCAATCACAAACCCAGATTGTCACCTGTGTTTTTGATTGAGTGGTTGTAGCTTAGAGGCTCTCATGACCTCCTCTTGGGTTCAATTACTTTGTTAGAGGATCTCACAGAACTCAGAGAAACATTTACTTCCTAGATCACAAGTTTATCATTAAAGGATATGACTCAGGAACAACCAGGTAGTAGAGACGCAGAGGGTAAGGAGTGGGAAAACGGCATGGAGCTTCTTTATCCTCTCAGAGCATGCTACTCTTCGTATCTCCGTGAATTCACAAACCGGGGAGCTCTACCAACTCCGATCCTTGGGTTGTTATGGAGGTTTCAACATAGGCATGACTGATTAAATCATTGGCCAGTGGTGATCTCAATCTTCAGCCCCTCTCATCTCCTTGGAAATCAGGAGGTCAGCGGAGCATGACTGAATGTCCCAACCCTTTAATCACACTGTTGGTTCTCCTGGCAATCAGGCCCCACCCTTAGGAGCCGTCCAGAAGTTGTTCATTAGCATGCAGAAGACCCTTTATGGCTCTCGTCACTTAAGAGATTGCAGTGGTTTTAGGAGCTCTGTGCCAGAAATGGGACAAAGTCCTACATCTATTTCTATTATAAATGACAATATCATGGGAACACTAGACACTGAGCTCTCTGCCTGTGGCCAGAGGGAACGTGGGATTCTGGGTTCACGTGTGAGGTACGCACTGTGTACATTTAAGTCACATACTTCTTTCCAGCTGTGATCAGTAATAAGGTTGACATCTCTGCTGTCTCATCTCCCAGTCATCTCCCTGAACTCCTGCCCCAAGTCCCCCACACTCCCTGGTCAGCACAGCGGTCTTGTGGATGTGGTCCAGTCTCATCCAGTTGGTGAAGTGGGGTGGAAAAGAAGGGCAGGGGTCCAGGAGCAGAGAAGGAATCTTGTCTGAAGGAGGCACTGCCATACTCAAAGGATGTTTGAGCCTACAGTGACAGTAGTCACTTCTCTTGCACAACTCCAGGGGGCGTCATCTCAGTGTCATAGTAACCAACACCTTCTGCCCTTGTGTTCCAGGAGCTACCATTCACAGATGGCACAGTGTTTTCCTGGATGGCTGGAACATGGTGCTTTGAGTCAGGGAAAGGGAGGACAGAGCCTCATTGGTAGGTAATTTGAGGTGTCTGGGTCTCAGGATTCAGAGGTTTGCTTAGGTGGAAGAACTGAGATACAAGTAATTAAAATCCTACCAAAGGGCAATGTTTGCACATCAAGAGCCCATCCAGGATTCAGGAAGAGGGAGTAAGTGGTCTAAGGGGGCTCAGTTAGGGAGCAAGGAGTGCGACAATTCGGGCTGGCACGATTATAAAGCCACCTGAGTGCGATCCCCAGTCGACATAATCCAGGTTTAAAAGCAGTAACTGCTCAGCAAGGAAGAGTCATGCGACCCAAGGGAACAGGTCAGTCAGGGCTTCTCCCCCAGGTTCTGGGGGCCCCAGGCACTTCTTGACGTCTGACAGCACAACTCCAGTCTTTGCCTCCGCCTTCATGGGGCTACCTTCTCCCTGTCATCTCATTATCTTCCTTCTGTGCATGTCTATCTCTGCATCCAAATGTCTGTATATATATATACATACAAATATACATCCATATATATAAGGATGTCAATCATACTGGATTAGGGCCCACACTCAGTACCTTATTTTAATGGACTGTTCTATGAAGACCTACAAGACCTTCTAGAACTAACACCCAAAAAAGATATCCTTTTGATTATATGGGGTTGAAATGCAAAAGTAGGAAGTCAAGAGATACCTGGAGATCTCTTTGGCCTGAGGTATGAAATGAACCGGGGCAAAGGCTAACAGAGTTTTGCTAAGAGAACACAATGGTCATAGCAAACACTCTCTTCCAGCACCACAAGAGAAGACTCTACACAGGGACATCACCAGATGGTCAACATCAAAATCAGATTGATTATATTCTTTGCAACCAAAGACGGAGAAGCTCTACACAAACAGCAAAAACAAGACCAGGAGCTGACTGTGGCTCAGGTCATGAACTCATTACTGCCAAATTTAGCCTTAAATTGAAGAAAGTAGGGAAAACCACTAGACCAGTCAGGTATGACCTAAATCAAATCCCTTTCGATTATACAGTGGAAGTGACAAATAGAATCAGATATTAGATCTGATAGACAGAGTGCTTGAAGAACTATGGATGGAGCTTAGTGACATTGTATAGGAGACAGGGATCAAGACTATCTCCAAGAAAAAGAAATGCAAAAAGGGAAAATAGTTGCCTGAGTAAGCCTTACAAATAGCTGAGAAAAGAAGAGAAGCTAAAGGCAAAGGAGAAAAGGAAAGATATGCCCATTTAAATGCAGAGTTCCAAAGAATATCAAGGAGAGATCAGAAAGTTTTCCTGAGTAGATCAATGCAAATAGAAGAAAACAGTAGAATGGGAAAGACTAGAGATCTAGAGATCTCTTCAAGAAAATTAGAGATACCAAGGGAACATTTCATGCAAAGATGGGCTCAATAAAGGACAGAAATGGTATGGACTTAACAGAAGCAGAACATATTAAGAAGAGGTGGTAAGAATACACAGAAGAACTATACAAAAAAGATCTTCATGACCCAGATAACCACGATAGAGTGATCACTCACCTAGAGCCAGACATCCTGGAATGTGAAGTCAAGTGGGCCTTAGGGAGCATCACTATGAACAAAGCTAGTGGAGGTGATGGAATCCCAGTGGAGCTATTTTAAATCTCAAAAGATGATGCTGTGAAAGTTCTGCACTCAATATGCCAGCAAATTTGGAAAACTCAGCAGTGGCCACAGGACTGGAAAAGGTCAGTTTTCATTCCAATATCAAAGAAGGGCAATGCCAACTTCAGTTCAGTTTAGTTCAGTCGCTCAGTTATTTCCGATGTTTTGTGACCCCATGGACTGCAATACACCAGACCTCCCTGTCCATCACCAACTCCCAGAGTATACTCAAACTCATGTCAACTGAGATAGAGATGCCATCCATCCATCTCATGCTCTGTCTTCCCCTTCTCCTCCGGCCTTCAGTCTTTCCCAGCATTAGGATCTTTTCCAATGAGTCAGTTCTTCCCATCAGGTGGCCAAAGTATTGGATTTTCAGCTTCAGCATCAGTCTTTCCAATGAATATTCAGATTGCTTTCCTTTAGGATTGACTGGTTGGATCTCCTTACAGTCCAAGGGACTCTCAAGAGTCTTCTCCAACACCACAGTTCAAAAACATCAATTCTTCTATGCTCAGCTTTCTTCACCATCCAACTCTCACATCCATACATGACTACTGGAAAAACCATAGCCTTGACTAGACATACCTTTGTTGGCAAAGTAATGTCTCTGCTTTTTTATGTGCTGTCTAGGTTCATCACAGCTTATTTTTCGAGGAGCAAGTGTCTTAATTTCATGGCTGCAGTCACCATCTGCAGTGATTTTGGAGCCCTAAAAAAGTAAAGTCTCTCACTGTTTCCATTGTTTCCCCATTTATTTGCCATGAAGTGATGGGACCAGATGTCATGATCTTAGTTTTCTGAATGTTGAGCTTTAAGCCAACTTTTTCACTCTCCTCTTTCACTTTCTTCAAGGAGCTCTTTAGTTCTTTGCTTTCTGCAGAACGTGTGGTGTCATCTGCATATCTGAGGTTATTGATATTTCTCCTAGCAATCTTGATTGCAGCTTGTGCCTCATCCAACCCAGTGTTTCTTATGATGTCCTCTGCATATAAGTTAAATATTGTCACCCATATATACAGGGTGACAATATACAGCCTTGATGTACTCCTTTCTCTATTTGAAACCAGTCTGTTGTTCTATGTCCAGTTCTAACTGTTTCTTCTTGACCTGCATACAGATTTCTCAAGAGGCAGGTCAGGTGGTCTGGTATTCCCATCTCTTTAAGAATTTTCCACAGTTTTTTGTGATCCAGACAATCAAAGGCTTTGGCATAGTCAATAAAACAGAAATAGTTGTTTTTCTGGAACTCTCTTGCTTTATTGATAATCCAACAGATGTGGGGAATTTATCTCTGGTTCCTCTGCCTTTTCTAAATCCAGCTTGAACATCTGGAATTTCACGGATCATATACTGTTAAAGCCTGGCTTGGAGAATTTTGAGCATTACTTTGCTAGCGTGTGAGATGAGTGCAATCGTGCAGTAGTTTGAGCATTGCCTTTCTTTGAGATTGGAATGAAAACTGACCTTTTCCAGTCCTGTGGCCACTGCTGAGTTTTCCAAATTTGCTGGCATATTGAGTGCAGAACTTTCACAGCATCATCTTTTGAGATTTAAAATAGGTCCACTGGGATTCCATCACCTCCACTAGCTTTGTTCATAGTGATGCTTCCTAAGGCCCACTTGACTTCACATTCCAGGATGTCTGGCTCTAGGTGAGTGATCACTCTATCGTGGTTATCTGGGTCATGAAGATCTTTTTTGTACAGTTCTTCTGTGTATTCTTACCACCTCTTCTTAATATGTTCTGCTTCTGTTAGGTCCATACCATTTCTGTCCTTTATTGAGCCCATCTTTGCATGAAATGTTCCCTTGGTATCTCTAATTTTCTTGAAGAGATCTCTAGTCTTTCCCATTCTACTGTTTTCTTCTATTTCTTTGCATTGATCTACTCAGGAAGACTTTCTTATCTCTCCTTGATATTCTTTGGAACTCTGCATTTAAATGGGCATATCTTTCCTTTTCTCCTTTGCCTTTAGTTTCTCTTCTTTTCTCAGCTATTTGTAAGGTTTTCTCAGACAGCCATTTTGCTTTTTTGCATTTCTTTTTCTTGGAGATAGTCTTGATCCCTGTCTCCTATACAATGTCACTAAGCTCCGTCCATAGCTCTTCAGGCACTCTGTCTATCAAATCTAATCCCTTGAATTTATTTGTCACTTCCACTATTTAGTCATAAGGGATTTGATTTAGGCCATACCTGAATTGGCCTTGTGGTTTTCCCTGCTTTCTTCAGTTTAAGTCTTAATTCAGCAATAAGGAGTTTGTGATCTGAACCACAGTCAGCTCCCAGTCCAGTTTTTGCTGTTTGTGTAGAGCTTCTCCATCTTTGGTTGCAAAGAATATAATCAATCTTATTTTGGTATTGACTATCTGGTGATGTCCATGTGTAGAGTCTTCTCAAGAGAGTGTTTGCTATGATCAGTACTTTCTCTTGGCAAAACTCTATTAACTTTTGCCCTGCTTCATTCTGTACTCCAAGGCCAAATTTGCCTGTTATTCCATGTATCTCTTCCTACTTTTGCATTTTAGTTCCCTATAATGAAAAAGATATCTTTTTTGGGTGTTAGTTCTAGAAGATCTTGTAGGTCTTCATAGAACCGTTCAACTTCAGGTTCTTCAGCATTACTGGTCAGGGTATAGACTTGGATTACTGTGATATTGAATAGTTTGCCTTGGAAACAGAGATCATTCTGCCGTTTTTGAGATTGCACCCAAGTACTGCATTTCGGACTCTTTTTTGACTATAATGGCTACTCTATTTCTTCTAAGGGATTCCTGCCCACAGTAATAAATATAATGGTCATCTGAGTTAAGTTCACTTATTCCAGTCCATTTTAGTTTGTCGATTCCTAAAATGTTAACATTTACTCTTGCCATCTCCTGTTTGACAACTTTCAGTTTGCCTTGACTCATGAACCTAACTTTCCAGGTGCCTATGCAATATTGCTCTTTACAGCATTGGGCCTTACTTCCATCACCTGTCACATCCACAGCTGGGTGTTGTTTTTGCTTTCACTCCATCCCTTCATTCTTTCTGGAGTTATTTCTCCACTGATCTCCAGTAGCATATTGGGCACCTATCAACCTGGGGAGTTCATCTTTCAGTGTCCTATCTTTTTGCCTTTTCATACTGTTTATGGGATTCTCAAGGCAAGAATGCTGAAATGTTCATCACTGCATTGTTTACAATAGCCATGACATGGAAGCAACCTAGATGCCCATCAACTGATGAATGGATAAGAAAGCTGTGGTACATATACACAATGGAGTATTACTCAGCATTAAAAAAAAATTCATTTGAATCAATTCTACTTAGATGGACCGAACTGGAGCCCATTATCCAGAGTGAAGTAAGCCAGAAGCAAAAACAACAATACAGTATATTAACGCATATACATGGAATTTAGAAAGACAGTAAAGGAGAACCCAACATGCGAGACAGCAAAAGGAACGCAGATGTATAGAATAGACTCGTGGACTCTGTGAATGAGGGAAAGGGTGGGATGATATGGGAGAATGGCATTGAAACATGTTAATTATCATATGTCTAATCAATCACCAGCCCAGGATTGATTCTCGGGGCTGGTGCATCGAGATTTCCCAGGGGGGAGGGAGGAGGGAGGGGGGAGGGAGGGGTTTCTGGAGGGGGAGCATATGTAAACCCATGGTGATATCATGGCATTGTATGACAAAAACAATAAAAGGGAGGGAAAAAAAACCAAAATAAATGTAAGTAGACTGAATAGTAAAATGTTTGAACAAACAATTTGAATTCAATAGAAATGCACATTATTTTGCAACTTTGAACAGTAAAATAATTTATTTGTGCAAAAAAAAAAAAAAAGAATGCTGAAGTGGTTTGCCATCCCCTTCTCCAGTGGACCACATTTTGTCAGAACTCTCCACCATGACCCGTCTATCTTGGGTGGCCCTACACGAGATGGCTCATAGTTTCATTGAGTTAGACAAGGCCGTGTTTCATGTGATCAGATTGGTTAGTTTTCTGTGATTGTGGTTTTCAGTCTGTCTGCCCTCCGATGGAGAGGGATAAGAGGCTTATGGAAACTTCCTGAAGAGAGAGACTGTCTAAGGGGGAAACAGGGTCTTGTTCTGATGGGCGGAGCCATGCTCAGTAAATCTTTAATCCAATTTTCTGTTGGTGGTTGGAGCTGTGTTCCCTCTCAGCTATTTACCTGGGGCCAAACTGCAGTGGAGGTAGTGAAGGTAATGGCGACCACCTTCAAAAGACCCCACGCTTGTACTGCCACACTCACTGCCCCTAACCCTGCAGCAGGCCACCACCAACCCTTGCCTCTGCAGACTCCTGGACACTCCCGGACGAGTCTGAATCAGTTTCTTGTGGGGTCACTGCTCCTTTCTTCTGAAAGTGCACATAAGGTTCTGTTTGTGCCCTCCAAGAGTCTATTTCCCAGTCCTGTGTAAGTTCTTGAAGCTCTATGGTGGAATTACTGTTGACCTCCTCCAAGAGGGCCTATGCCATACCCAAGTCTGCTGCACCCAGAGCCCCTGTCCCTGCGGCAGTCCACTGCCGACCGGCACCTCCACAGGAGATGCTCAAACTCAGTTCTGCCTCAGTCTCTGTGGGGTCCCTGGGTCCTGGTGCACACAAGGTTTGTTTGAGTTCTCTTAGAGCCTCTGGCAGGAATGGGGTTTGATTCTAAACTCCTAGAAGTCAGGAGGATGATGAATTCCCCCTCCTACCACCTTTCTGGGGCTTCCCCTTTGCTCTTGGGCATGGGGTATCTCCTCACAGCTGCTCAAGCACAGGGCAGTCACTGTGCCAGTGCCTACCATCTTACTGGGGTTTCTCTGACCTTGGACGTGGAGTATTTCCTCACAGCTGCTCCAGCAAAGTGCAGCCGCAGCTCCTGACTTCGGATGTGGGGAATCTCTTCACGGCCACTGCAGTGAAGCACAGTCGCTGCTCCTGACCTTGGACATATGGTATGGGGCAATGCCAAAGAATGTTCAAACTACCACACAATTTCATTCATTTGACACTCTAGCAAAGTAATGCTCAAAATTCTCCAAGCCAGTGTTCAACAATATGTGAATGTGAACTTCAAGATGTTCAAGCTGGATTTACAAAAGGCAGAGAAACCAGAGATCAAATTGGCAACATCTGTTGGATCATAAAAAAGGCAAGAGAGTCCCAGAAAAACAACTCCTGCTTTATTGAATACCCCAAGGCCTTTGATTGTGTGGATCACCACAAACTGTGGAAAATTCTTTAAGAGATGGAAATACCAGACCACCTGACCTGCCTCCTGAGAAATCTGTATGCAGATCAAGAAGCAACAGTTAGAACTGGACATGGAACAACAGACAGGCTCCAAATAGGGACAGGAGTATGACAAGGTTGTATATTGTCATCCTGCTTCTTTAACTTATATGCAGAATATATCATGCAAAATGCTGGACTGGATATAGCACAAGCTGGAATCAAGATTTCTGGGAGAAATATCAGTAACCTCAGATATGCATATGACACCACCTTTATGGCAGAAAGTGAAGAATAACTAAAGAGCCTTTTGATGAAAGTGAAAGAGGAGAGTGAAAATGTTGATTTAAAACTCAACATTCAGAAAACTAAGATCAAGACTTCCGGTCCCAATACTTCATGGCAAATAGATGGGGAAACAATGGAAACAGTGAGAGACTGTTTTGGGGGCTCCAAAATCACTGCAGATGGTGACTGCAAACATGAAATTAAAAGATGCTTGCTCCTTGGAAGATAAGCTATGGCCAAAGTAGACAGCATATAAAAAAGCAGAGACATTACTTTGCCAACAAAGGTCTGTCCAGTCAAAGGAATGATTTTTCCAGTAGTCATGTATGGATGTAAGACTTGGACTATAAAGAAAGCCGAGGATGGAAGAATTGCTGCTTTTGAACTGTGGTGTTGGAGAAGACTCTTGAGAGTCCCTTGGACTGCAAGGAGATCCAACAAGTCCATCCTAAAGGAAACCAGTCCTGAATATTCACTGGAAGTACAGATGTTGAAGCTGAAATTCCAATACTTTGGCCACCTGATGGGAAGAACTGACTCATTGGAAAAGATCCTGATGCTGGGAAAGACTGAAGGTAGGCAGAGAAGGGGAAGACAGAGCATGAGATGGTTGGATGGCATCTCTGTCTCAGTTGACATGAGTTTGAGCAAGCTTCAGTAGTTGGTAATGGACAGGAAAGCCTGGCATGCTGCATTCCATGGGGTTGCAAAATGTTGAACATGACTGGGTGACTGAACTGAAAAGAACTGACCTCTGTAAAGAACCTGTAAAGTTCCAATAAGGTCACATTGTGAGGTACTAGGGGTTAGGATTTCCATATGTGTTTTGAGGATGGGAAGGGAGGACACAATTCAAAATATAACATGTACCTTTTCCCTTCTCTTCTGAAGATACTCTTCCCTTAGCTCTCACTCTTCCTCACTGCTAATGCCTACCATTTCTTGAAACTACACCTCAGTGTAACCTCTTCTGGAACATCCAGGACCTCCTGGTGGCTCCTGGATCCCCATAGATACTCACAAATCTGGAGGGATGATGTGCACCTCTTGTGAGTTCCACATCAGTGCCATTCAAAATGTGGCCAGAAACTTTACAACGATTTGACATTGTGCACTCTGTGGGCTTCTATTGAGTTTGTCTTTAATTTCATTTTCCTACATATTCATGCTAATGGATAGTGTGGGTTGAATGGCAGTCCTCAAAGAGATGTCCTTGTCCTATTCTAACCTGTGAATGTGAACTGTTTTGGAAAATATCTTGCTGATATGATTAAACTAAGCATGGCAAGATGAGATCATCCTGGATTTTCCAGGTGAGCCTAAATGCAATGTTGAAAGTTCTTAAGAGAGTTACACCTATTGGAGGTAGAGGTTAAAGTGATGGAACCACAAGCCAAGATGGTGCTGAAGCTGAAGTTCCAATACTTTGGTCACCTGATGCAAAGAGCCAACTCATTGGAAAAGACCCTCATGGTGGGAAAAATGGAGAGCAGTAGGACAAGGGGGTGACATAGGATGAAATAGTTGGATGGCATCACTGACTCAATGGACATGAGTTTGAGCAAACTCTGGGATAAAGTGAAGGACAGGGAAGCCTGGCGTGCAGCAGTCCATGGGATCCCAAAGAGTCAGACAGGACTTAGTGATGGAACAACAACAACCACCACAAGCCAAGGAGCGCTTGGAACCACAAGAAGCTGGAAGGAGCAAGAACTGATCCTCCCGTAAAGCCTCCAAAGGAGTATATCCCTACCAACATCTTGGTGTCAGACGTCTGGTCTCTAGAACTGCCAGAGAATGCATTTCTGTGGATTTAAGCCACTCAATTTGTGCTAATGTGTTGTAGCAGCGATAGATAATGAACACAATGGCATTTTATAATAGTGCTGATCCACAATGGATTTGGAGATGAAGAGGTAGTTCTTCTTAAATACACATTGCTTAAGAAACATTATTCTGCATAGTATCATTGCACATAATACAATGTACTTTGTTTTAATTTCTCTTTTCTCACTAAGGAGATGTGGACTGATGGCAGACAGGGAAACTCCATGTAACTTCAGCTTTTAAGTCCCATTGCCTAGCCTCTGACCTGACAGAGCGGACAATAATACATTGACTAGGGCTTCCCAGGTGGCTCTGGTAAAAAAAAAATACCACCAGCCAATGCAGGAGACACAAGAGACCCAGATTTGATCCCTGGGTTAGGAAGATCCCCTGAAAAGGAAATGGCAACCCACTCCAGTATTCCTGCCTGGAAAGTTCCATGGACAGAGTAGCATGGCAAGTTATTGTTCTTGGTGTCGCAAAGGTCAGACATAACTGAGCGGGTGAACAGCAATAGCCACAGCAATACGTTGAAAACACATGTGGGGCCAGGCATATCACCTTGGGCTATGTATGCTGAAGATAAGACTAAGGACTTTGTACTGCTTGAACAGAGCGCCTCTAGCCCATATCCCCTTTGAGTGAATTCTGGATGGATTCCAGAACTTGTGGGGAGGTGGAGATGACAGATGAGACTGTCGAATGCTGCCTTTCCCCCAAACAGCACCAGGACAGCCTGTTGTTAAGACAAGACTGAGTTCATTCTTTTCTCAGTGAGACAGAATCTTAATAGTGTCTTGGAGAGGAGAAGGCAAAGTCAGGATGTCTGGAGTCTGTTTCAGAAGCTCTTTCAAGGAAGGGTTTAGTTAGGATTGGGTAAAGATCACAAAATAAGACTTTAAGATTGATGGCCACAGCAAGAGAAACAGCAAGGATTCAAAGAATTTTGGAAAGTAAATTGTCAGTTAATGTTTTCTGTTGAAAAGTTGAATAACTGAATGTTCATTTGAATCTTTTTTTTTTTTTGAGATTTGCAGGAACTAACAATATTTTCAGCTTTCATATTCTGGGCAAGAGTTCTCTGAAATAGTCAACTCTTGTTGATGCAGAGAGTAGAATAGGAAAATTCTGTTACTGTAGATAGTCTCTGGGTGGTTGTCGATGGTTTCAGCTCTCTTGAATCAGGTGGCCCACCTGAGAGAGGAGACAGTGGGGGATGCTCAGAGCTGGAGGGTCCAAAAATGATCAGCTGCTTATCAGCATGCTAAAAAGTAATCTTGCGACCGGAAACCTTTGTCTTCATAACCACATAGCACAATAATGTCATTCGAGTGTGTGTTCACTGTTCTCCTGGCATCGACTCTTCGTTACTGACCCCCGAGGAAGCCCTTTGTTCTCTCTCCTCCACCTTCCCTCTCCCTCTGGCCATGGTGTCACCTTGACTCAATTATGGGGCTAGCTAGGTGTTTAAACTCTGGTTAGGCTTCCCCTTTTTCTCCCAGAGCCCACCATGGCCAGTGTGAACACTGCTGGTAGCTAAGTCACAAAAGACTGTACCGGTGACCTTTTCCACATCCCTCCAGGGGCAGGAGATCTTCTCAGAAGTTTCCAATGTGATTATCCTGCTGCAGACATCAGGAGAATGAGCAGGCCTGGAAGGGGTAAATGCTGTGTCTGGCCCCAGACAAGAAGATCTAATCTAATTTGTAAGCAGGGAGAAAATAGCTCCCTCTGAAGAAACACCAGGCCTGATTTATCTAGATTTGTATTCGGAGGGGGACATGGGGCAGGTGGGGGATGGGTGGTGGTTGTAGATGACTAACATTGATTGAGGGCCTGCAAGCCATTTTTATACATATCACATCATGGAAAACTCAGCATATCTACAATCTTTAAAATCAAATAATATTTTAGTACGCTGAGAGAGCTCTGTTTAAAAGAAATTTGTAGCAAATCTTTTCTAAAATTAGAACATCTGCTTGATTTTTTTCTAGTTGATTTTTCTTTGACAAAAGACGTCAATTAATGTCTTCCACTGAACACATGCTACCCAGATAGGTAAGGTGAAGTTTGATCTCCTAGCCTCTATAATAGCAACAACAATTCTCTAATATTTTGTTTGTTAATTGTGAATAAAATGAAAAGATCTGAAGGGTGAAGAGTCTGTTCTCTTCATAATTTACCTCCCACCAGTGCTTCCATTTGGCTCTCTAATCCTCACTAGCTTTGTATTATCAGTGAGGGCATCCTCTAGAAAGGGGCGTCCTTGCCTCCATCCCATCCTCCTTTACCCATGTTCAGCTTTGCTTCCTTGTAGGTCGGCACGGCTCTGCCCCTCGGCTTCCATGACTGCTCTCCATGGGCTCCTCCTCCAGATCCCCTTCTTGGGCTCCACCGTTTAAATCCCTTTATATACAGTTTCATCCTCTACTCCTCCTCTCTTCCCTTCTCTCCCTTAGAACATCAGGACTCCTGTGATTACTTTCATGCAAACCACCTCATTCCTGCTTCTCTGTCCTGACCCTCAGAGCTCTGTTTACCCATTCATCTCACCTGACTTGAATTCTGACCATGCAGGCATCTCTGGCATCTTGCCCCATCCACTGCATCTGGCATCCTAGTCCTAGCATCTCCAAGACTCTTTCTGAGCTTGTGGCATGCTACACTAAAAAACCTACCATCAAAGACTTCCTTCAGACTACAGAAATTCTTTAGCCTTGTAGTCAACTTTAGCCTTGTATTCAAGATCCAGTTGGTCTGGCTTCCAAACATCTACATGTGTGCTAAGTTGCTTCATTCCTATGTAGCTCTTTGCAACTAAGTAGACTGTAGCTCACTGGGCTCCTCTGTCTATGGGATTCTCCAGTTGAAAATACTGGGGTGGGTTGCCATGCCCTACTCCAGGGATCTTCCTGACCCAGGGATGGAACCCTCCTCTCCATCAGCTCCTGCATTGCAGATGGGTTCTTTACCACTGAGCCACCTGAGGAGCACCTCCAAAAGTCTACCATTACCCTATTGCCATACATTCCAGCTAGACAATACCCCTAATCTTTCCCTATATCTGAGAATTTCTTACAATTTTTCCTCAGGTATTACAATCTTTCATGTCCTATTTCTGCATGTTCAGATCTCACTCAGCATTCTTATCTAGTCCTTTGTGTTTAAAGTCTCTTGGAAAGTACTTATAATAAATATAATAAACATACAAAATAAATTCCAAAAGCTATCTTCAGTGAGTATAATATCCTGGAAGTTTAACAGAAGATGTATATCCACTACTTCACTGGAAAGCCCAGTTATATTAATTGCCATTAAAGAGAAAAAATACATGAAGGGGACTCTCCAGGCAGTCCAGGGTTAAGATCTTGCACTCCCAATGCAGGGGGCATGGGTTCCACACCTGGTTGGAGAACTAAGGTCTTGTATGTCCCATTGTGTGACCAAAACAAATAAATAAAATAAAGTATAAAAGGACTCACCTATTACTATTTCAAGAAGTTAGAAAATGCAAAATAAATTCCAAAGAAAGTAGAATAAGGAGACAGTAAAGTAAAATCAGAAACTAATGATTAAGAAAACAAAAAACTGTAACTCTAAAAGCTATAAATTTGTAACTCGAAAATTTGAATAGATGAAAAATATGGATGGTGGTACTACCTTTAAAGAAGAAACAGGAGGGAAAAAGCACAGCAACACAAAATAATGACAAAGAGAAACTTGCCCCATATGCAGAGGAAGGATAGATAGATGTGAGACTATTATGCACTAATATAATTAGTATATTTGAAACTGCAAATAAAGCGATGCTCTTCTATGAAAATATACCTTACCAAAATTAGACTATAAACACGTGGAAAACCTAAAAAAGTTAATTTACACAGAAGAAATTAAGAAAATTCTTCTCAAAAACCCTAGTCTCAGATCATTTCATGTGAATCTTTCAAATATTGAATAAACAGATATTTCTGATGCGGTTTAAACTACTCAAGAACAGAAATATATGGGAAATATCTTAATTCATTTTTAATTGGTAAATCATTAATCTTGTAACCTAATAAAAACAAAGCTACAAATTAATTTTACTTGTGAATAGAAATAAAAGAGGAAAAAAGTTTAAAAACATGTATCTCCACATATACATTATGTGAATATATATATGTGTGTGTGTGTGTGTATACATATTCTCAAATGAAGCCAGAAATGTATTAAAAGAGTAGCACACCAAGACCAAGGGAGGTTCATCTCATGAATCAAGAAATCAAGGATGGTAACATATGAGGAAATTTAACAATATAAACTAATTTTAAACAAGTCGAAAGACAAGAACCATCTGATTGCCTTTAGAAATCTTGAAAATGCATTTTGTAAAATTCCTCCCCCTGTTTCTTATAAACCTCTTACTAAAATGAAAACGTAGTAGTGTCCCTTTATCATGAGGAAAACATTTCTCAAAACCACAGCCAGGATATGTTTAACGCTAAAACACTAAAGGCATTTCTAATAAAGTCAGATATAAGAGAGGGGCTGATAGCACCATTATTGTTGGATATTGTTCTAGAACTTCCTCCAATGCAATTACAAAAAGATGGGATTTAAATGTGTAATTAATAAAAAGAAGCTTACAGGATTGTAATTTTGCATATCATATGATTGTACATCTAAAAAGAAGACAAAGAGAAACACCTTGAATCTTTTAGAAAAATAAGAGAGTGAGTAAAGAAATTATTTACAAAATTAACATTAAAATGCAATATTTTACTAAAAATAACTTCTGTTGAAGTTTTAGGTCAAGATGATTGATGAAGCACATTCTAAAAGACTCTCTTCCATACCTAAAACCTAGTAATGCTAGACAGATATTATTTAAAATATTAGAGTATTTAAATAGTTTAAGAATACATGTCTCAAAGGCAAGAAAAAGGGAGTTCCTTGGCAATCCAGTTGTTAAGAATTCACTTTCCATAAACTCCCAAACTCATTTTATGAGGCCACCATCACCCTAATACCAAAACCAGACAAAGATGCCACAGAAAAAGAAAATTACAGGTTAATATCACTGATGAACATAGATACAAAAATCCTTGACAAAATTCTAGCAAACAGAAACCAACAATATGTTAAAAAGATCATACATCATGACCAGGTGGGCTTTATCCCAGGGATGCAAGGATTCCTCAATATACGCAAATCAATCAATGTGATACACCACATAAACAAATTGAAAGATAAAAGCCATATGACTATCTTAGTAGATGCAGAGAAAGTCTTTGACAAAATTCAATATCCATTTATGATAAAAACGTGCCAGAAAGCAGGAATAGAAGGAACATACCTCAACATAATAAAAGCTATATATGACAAACCCACAGCAAACATTATCCTCAATGGTGAAAAATTGAAAGCATTTCCTCTAAAGTCAGGAACAAGACAAGGGTGCCCACTCTCACCACTACTATTCAACATAGTTTTGGAAGTTTTAGCCACAGCAATCGGAGAAGAAAAAGAAATAAAAAGAATCCAGATTGGAAAAGAAGAAGTAAAACTCTCTCTGTTTGCAGATGACATGATCCTCTACGTAGAAAACCCTAATGACTCCACCAGAAAATTACTAGAGCTAATCAGTGAATATAGTAAAGTTGAAGAGTATAAAATTACTGCACAGAAATCCTTTGCATTCCTATACACTAACAATGAAAAAACAGAGAAATTAAGGAAACAACCCCATTCACTATTTCAACAAAAAGAATAAAATACTTAGGAATAAATTTACGTAAAGAAAAAAAAGACCTATATACAGAAAACTATAAAACACCGATGAAAGAAATCAAAGATGATACAAAGAGATGGAGAAATAGACCATGTTCATGGATCAGAAGAACCAATATAGTGAAAATGAATATACTACCCAAAGCAATCTATAGATTCAGTGCAATCCCTATCAAGCTACCAATGGTCTTTTTCAGAGAACTAGAACAAATAATTTCACAATTTGTATGGAAACACAGAAAACCTCGAATAGCCAAAGCAATCTTGAGAAAGAAGAATGGAACTGGAAGAACCAACCCACCTGATTTCAGACTAGACTACAAAGCTACGGTCATCAAGACAGTAGGGTACTGGCACAAAGACAGAAATATAGATCAATGGAACAAAATAGAAAGCCCAGAAATATGAATCCATGCACCTATAGACACTTTATCTTTGACAAAGGAGGCAAAAATATACAATAGAGAAAAGACAATATCTTTAATAAGTGGTGCTGGAAAAATTGGTAAACCACCTGTAAAAGAATGAAGCTACAACACTTTCTAACATCATACACAAAAATAAACTCAAAATGGATTAAAGCTCTAAGTGTAACTATATAAACTACAAACTCCTAGAGGAAAACACAGACAGAACATTCTCTGACATAAATCACAGCAAGATCCTCTATGACTCGCCTCCCAGAGTAATGGAAATAAAAGGAAAAATAAGCAAATGGGATCTAATTAAACTTAAAAGCTTTTGCACAATGAAGGAAACTATAAGCAAGGTGAAAAGACAGCTTTCAGAATGGGAGAAAATAATAGCAAACAAAACAACTGATGAAGAATTAATCTCCAAAATTTACAAGCAGCTCACGCAGCTCAAAACTAGAAAAATAAACGACCCAATCAAAAAGTGGGCCAAAGAACTAAAAAGACATTTCTCCAAAGAAGATATACAGATGACTAACAAACACAGGAAAAGATGCTCAACATCGCTCATTATCAGAGAAATGCAAATCAAAACCACAATGAGGTACCATCTCATGCTGTTCAGAATGACTGCCATCCAAAAGTCTACAAGCAATAAATGCTGGAGAGGATGTGGAGAAAAGGGAACCCTCTTCACTGTTGGTGGGAATGCAAACTAGTACAGCCACTATGGAGAACACTGTGGAGATTCCTTAAAAAACTGGAAATGGAACTGCCATATGACCCAGTAATCCCATGGGGCAAACATACTGAGGAAACCAGAATTGAAAGATACAAGTGTACCCCAATATTCATCGTAGCACTGTTTACAATATCTAAGACAGGGAAGCAACCTAGACTCCCATCAGCAGATGAATGAATAAGAAAGTTGTGGTATATATACACAATGGAATATTACTCAGCTATTAAAAAAACACATTTGAGTCAGTTCTAATGAGGTAGATGAAACTAGAGCCTATTATACAGAGTGAAGTAAGTCAGAAAGAAAAACACAAATACAGAATATTAACATATATATATATATATATATATATATATATATATATATATATATGGAATTTAGAAAGATGGTAACAATGCCCCTACATTCAAGGCAGCAAAAGAAACACAGATGTAAAGGACAGACTTTTGGACTCTGTGGAAGAAGGTGAGGGTGGGATGGTTTGAGAGAATAGCATTGAAACATGTGTATTATCATATGTGAAAGAAAAAAAAAACCAACAACTCCAGATAACCACAACTTGGGACCACAATATCAAGTACCTTGGAGCAACTGTGCAATACTTGACGATCCTAGACTTGTGTGCATATCTGTGTGTGATGGTCCTGATAACCCAGCCAGGAAGCAGTAAAATCATAGTTCAAAGCAGGTCCTGGTATAGGGTCAAAATTGGTCCTATAAACTGCAAGATGAAATAAGTCTACATGAGCAGACAAAACAAAGTAAAATAAGCAGGTGAAAGAATAGATAAGATTCAAAAGCTTCAAGCTTTGTGGTGCTTAATCCTAAATAATGAAACATTTTAATTTTACCCATAAGGGAAAAGACTACATTTCCCAAGATGGAATGATGATCTACTATGGAGTCTATTACTGGAAATTGGGGTGAGGAGCACCTTGGATTACCACCTGAGCAAATGTCTAGAGTTTATCAAACCATTGTACCAAAAAGCTGGTTGAAGCCAGTAAGGTAAACATGCAACACATAAAAAATAGATAAATACCAATGTTTTTAGTTATTGGCACCTGGAGAATGCTTAAGTATTATTTAAGGTAAAATAATGATGCCACACAAAGAAGAGGCATTTTAATTTTGGACTTTAATAAAAGAGTAAATTCAACAATGACCTACTGTACAGCACATGGAACTCAATGTTATGTGCGAGCCTGGTTGGGAGGGGGGTTTGAGGAAGAATGGATACATGTATATGTATGGCTGAGTCCCTTCACTGTTCACCTAAAACTACCACAACACTGTTAATTGGCTATACCCCATTACAAAATAAAAAGTTTAAAGTCTGAAAAAAAAAATTACCTTCCAGTACAGAGGGCCTGGGTTTAATTCCTGGTCAGGAAGCTAGGATCCCACATTCTTCCCTAAGTCCACTCCCCTCAACTATCGAGAAGCCCAAGGGCCACAGTGCAAGATCCTGAGTGCTGCAACTAAGACCAAAAGTAAAGAAATAATAATGATTTTTTAAAATGCAAGAAGAGGGAATTCCCTAGGTGTCAGATATAGAGCAGTAGCTGAGGTTATGTATCCCTCAAGAGGACCAGAGACGGGCTGTAGAGGCTGGTGTTTAAAAGCCCACAAATCTGGCATTTAATGAGGACCTGGAGCTGGAGCCAGGACCAAGCTGCCATCCACAGACAAGAATCTGAGTGTCCTTCCACTCTCTCTTGTTCTCAGTAAGAAGAGAGAGTTAGTTCTCCAAGACTGGAATCATATACTAGGAATCTTGGATCTGTACCACATACATGTGGGACCTACATTCTCAAAGTAGCAAAATCCAAGTCAATCCACTAACATAAAAAATGGTCCTATCTGAATCAGGGGACTCAAAATAGTACCTGAGCAGAGGCAACCAAATGGAGCTTCCCCAAATGGAGACCCTCCCTACAAGCCAAGTCACATGAGTAGAAATCCCTTGAGCAAGAATTATACATGTGAGGAAACCCAATGCCATTTAAGTACAATCTACACACTCCTGAAGAAGTAAAGCTACTAGAACAATCTAAAAGAGAAATTAAAATAAATACATGGGGGATGTGAGCATAAAGAAAGAATAGCATCATTAAGCATAAATAGGAGGCGATGTTCTATTTCCTGGTAGCTCAACTGGTAAAGAATCCACCTACAATGCAGAAGACCGATGTTTGATCCCTGGGTCAGGAAGATCCCCTGGAGAAGTGATAGGCTACCCACCATGCCAGTATTCCTGGGCTTCCCTGGTAGCTCAGATGGTAAAAAGTCTGTCTGTTATGTGGGATACTTGGTTTGATCCCTGGGTTGGGAAGATCCCCTGGAGGAGGGCAAGGCAACCCACTCCAGTATTCTTGCCTGGAGAATCCCTATGGACAGAGGAGCCTGGTGGACTACAGTCCATGACATTGAAAGAGTCAGATAGGAATGAGCAAATAAGCATGATTCTACCAGCATGACTCAAGCCAGTAAGGCTTCCACCTTTAGTCACTTGCACTGCTAGAATCTTTTCTCTCTGACAGTCTTCTAAACCAGATCCCCATGGACTCACATGCCTGGTCCCAACTCCTTCAGCCCATTTGATGTGATTTCCCCCTTGGGAACCTTGGATATAAAGGTGCCACCATCTACTCCAATAGCTTTTCCTCAAAATGAATTTCCAATAGAAGGAGTTGTGGAGGAGCCTCTATCCACTTCTGTCTAGAAGATCCTTGTTTCCTTGGGCCACACTGTCCCCTCCATCCAGAGTGCAGCAGGGGACGGGGTTTCAGGAAGGGCCAGAGGCCTTAATGGAAACACAGAAAAAGTTCTACCGCACTCTTCCCTCCAGGCTGCCCAAGGCCTTTTCCACAGTGAAAGTGAAAGTCACTCAGTTGTGTCGACTCTTTGCCACCTCAAGGACTATACAGTCCATAGAATTCTCCAGGCCAGAATATTGGAGAGAGTAGCAGTTCTCTTCTCCAGGGGATCTTCCCAACCCAGGGACTGAATCCAGGTCTCCATAGTGACTTGCTTCCAGATTTGTCTGCTGTTATTTCAAAATTCCAACTCCACACCCATCTTTTACATTTTGTTTATAAATCCAAATATGATTCAACATGCAGAATAATTTGCATATAGGAGCTTATTTAATTTGGGCACTTTTCTGCACACCAGGCACTAGGAAGACAAACATTCTAATTTTCTAGAAAAATTTACCTAATTGAACTTTCCTAGTAGTCCTGTAGAATCTGCTTGCCATTTCAGAGGAAAACGATCAGATCCCTAGTCTGGGAAGATTCCACATGCCTCAGGGCAAGTAGGCCAGTGCTCCACAGCTACTGAGACTGTGTGCCCTAGAGCAGGTACTCAGCAACGAGAGAAGCCATTGCAATGAGAAGCCCTGGCATCTCAAGGAAAAGTAGCCCCTGGTCGCCACAACTGGAGAAAGCCCAAGCCTAGCAATAAATACCAAGGTGCCAAATATATATACACACACACATACACAATAGCAAAGTGAAAGTGTTAGTTGCTCAGTCGTGTCCAACTCTTCGCAACACCATGGTGCACCAGACCCCTCTGTGAACCGTGCTCTATTGTACTGTGAGCCCTCTGAGGAGAAGAAGCCAGCTGACTTGGAGAATGTTCAGTCAAGAGTCTGCCTCTCACCTCTGGGGAGGGCTGGTTTGCTCACTGGAGCTGCTCAGAAGCATTGCTTTGAAAGT
>ML661344.1:0-39304 GCA_007570785.1 Antilocapra americana | reverse complement strand
TATATATATATATATATATATATATATATATATATATATATATATATCACATTTTCTTTATCCATTCATCTGTCATTGTTTCCATATCTTTTGTAAATAATGTTGCTATGAACAAGAGGTGAATGTATCTTTTCAAATTATAGTTTTGTCTGGTATACTCCCAGGAATGGAATTGCTAGATAATATGCCAACTCTTAAGTGGTGCTAGTGGTAAAGAACCTTTCTGCCAATGCAGGAGATGTAAGAGATGTTTGATTTCAATCCCTGGGTCATTACAGTCCCCTGGAGGAGGGCTTGGCAACCCACTCCAGTATTCTTGCCTGGAGAATCCCAGGGACAGAGGAGTCTTGTGGGCTACAGTACATAGGGTTGTACAGGGTTGGAGATGACTGAAGGGACTTAGCACGCATGCATGCCAACTCTATTTTTAGTTTTTTGAGGAACCTCCTGCTCTATACTGTTCTCCATAGAGGCTATACCAAGTTATATTCCCACGAACAGTATAGGAGAGTTCCCCTTTCTCAATACTCTCTCCAGCATTTATTATCTGTAGATTTTTTGAAGATGATCATTCTGACCAGTGTGAGGTGGTACTTCATTGTAGTTTTGACTTGCATTTCTCCAGTGATTAGTGATGATGAGCATTTGTTCGTGTACCTATTGGCCATCTGTATGTCTTGTGGAGAAATGTCTATTTAGGTCTTCTGCCCATTTTTCGAAAGGGATTTGGGGATTTTTGTTGCTGACTTGTATGAAATATTTGTATATTTTGGAAATGAAGCCCTTGTTGGTCACATCATTTGCAAATATTTTTTCCCACTTGGTATAACCTCAACTTTAGACTGCCAAGACTGCTATGGGATGCTGAGTGCATTTTTCCAGTTCTCCTGCAACAGAGATCCCAAACATGCAGTGGAGTAAACAAGCTAAAGAATTATTTCTTATTCACATATCAAATGGGGGATAAATAGTCAGAAGCAGAATCAATGGCTTTTCAATGTTGAGGGTCTAAACTCTATTTGTCTTGTCAGTCTATGATCCCTAAATTGTTGACCTAATCTTCATAATCAAGATTCATTACTACCACATCCCAGCCAGGGTAGGGATAGGGAGAAATGGGTAGGGAGAGATGAATTTTCCTTCTTCTTTAAATGCAGGAGCTAGAGTTTGCATGCATATATGTCACTTCACTCATTTTTATTAGCAGGAACTTAGTTACATGGCCTGGAGAAGGCAATGGCACCCCACTCCAGGACTCTTGCCTGGAAAATCCCATGGATGGAGGAGCCTGGTAGGCTGCAGTCCGTGGGGTCATGAAGAGTCGGAGAGGACTGAGTGACTTCACCTTCACATTTCACTTTCATGAATTGGAGAAGAAAAGGGCAACCCACTCCAGTGTTCTTGCCTGGAGACTCCCAGGGATGGGGGAGCCTGGTGGGCTGCCGTCTGTGGGGTCGCACAGAGTTGGACATGGCTGAAGCGACTCAGCAGCAGCAGCAGGAGGAGCACTTACATGGCCATGCCAAGCTGTGAGGGAGGCTTGGAGATGGAGTCTCTGTTCTGTGTGGTGATGTGTCCAGCCAAAAGATAGGGATTCTATTACTAAGGATGATGGGAAGAACAGATACTGGGAATGGTAGCACCACCATTTTTGACCCTTCTCCATATCCATCTGCCATCACATCCTGCCCATGCCCATTCCTGATGCCTTTCCTTTTCTTTACCCCTGCTGACACCATGATGGAATGGCCCTTACAGCTGCATACCTCTTGTCTTATGAAAACCTTTTAACAGATCTTTTTGACTCCAGTCTCTCTCCACCTTCCCCCAGAGGCCATTCTAAAGTGCAAATCTGATCATGTGGCTCTACTGTTCGGAAATTCTTCAAAGGTTCCATTGCCCAAAGCAGTGAGATTTTAACTGCAGATTTCCGAATCCCTGAAATTATATGCATATTCGGCACACAGGTGCATTTTTCCAAAAAAAGCTTCAGTTCTTCAAAGAGTAGGAGATTCTCCCTCAAGTTATAGGCTCAAATTCAAATCCCTAATCAATGTACAAGTGAGAATGTGTCTACCAACCTTCTTCTTAAATCTCCTCTCCAGTCACTTGCCCTGTGCAACCGAAACCCAAGACATCCTGAAATGACTTTGAAAGAGTAGGCCACGCTCTTTCACACTTCACATCTTTATGCCTGCTGTTCTAACTGGAATGCCTGAGCAAACTCCAGTGCATCCTTATGTGTGTGTGTGTGTGTGTGCTCAGTCACTTCAGCTGTGTCTGACTCTTTGTGACCTTATGGACTACAGCCTGCCCGTCCTCTGTCTATGGACTTCTCTAGGCAAGAATACTGCAGTGAGTTTCCATGTCCTCCTCCAGGAAATCTTCCCAACCCAGAGATTAAACCCATGCCTCCTGCATTGCAGGAAGATATTCTTTACCCTTGAGCCA
Source organism: Antilocapra americana (assembly GCA_007570785.1). Lineage (NCBI taxonomy): Eukaryota > Metazoa > Chordata > Mammalia > Artiodactyla > Antilocapridae > Antilocapra > Antilocapra americana. The sequence continues at coordinate 36,853 of ML661344.1, read as the reverse complement.
CCAGCTAAGGTGCTTGCATCCTTATGTGTGTGTGTGTGCTAAGTCACTTTAGTCGTGTCTGACTCTTTGCAACCCTGTGGACTGTAGCCCACCAGGCTCCTCTGACCATGAGATTCTCCAGGCAAGAATGCTGGAGTGGGTTGCCATGCCTTTCTCCAGGGGTTCATCCCAACCCAGGGATCAAACCCAGGTCTCCTGCACTGACAAATGGGTTCTTTATCAAGTACCACCTGAGAAGCCCCTTATGTATCTTTATGGCTTAGCTCAAAAGCCACTCCCTCTGGAGGTTTCTCTGACTCCCTCTTGTTAAGTCAGTCTGTAGCATAATTCAGACTTCCATTATTCAGTTATTCCACTGTTGCTGTCAGCTTGTCTGTCTCCTCCACCAAACCATGAACTCTGGCGCCCAGGACCCAGAATTGATAGTCCACAAATGTTTACTGAATAAATGTCATTAGTACCCCCAAAACCTGGAGTGTTCTTTCTAAGATGTAAATCTGAGCATTGCTTCCTATATTCCTATTTCCTTCAATCCAAACTTGTTATGTAGTGGCTTTCTCTCTGGTCTCACCTCACAATCTCTCCTTTTTTCTACTTCAGGAACACCTGAATTCTTCTAATGCTCCAAGTGAGTGTACTCCAGATCACCTTAGATCTGTGATGTCTGGGTTCTAAAGGCAACGAAAAGCTTTTGATTCATGATTGAGAAACTTATTTATCTAACCTTCATTTGATAAGATTTGTCAAGTATTTACTCCCTTCCAAGCACTGTGTTTGGGGCTGGGGACATACATGGTGGTAGGCAAGTTAGGCACAGAACTTACAGGTTAGCAGACAAGAAAGACAAAGAAGTCATTTTGGCCCAGAATGATGCATGTAGCAACTTGAAAGTTGCAAGATATGATGGAGACACATAGGTGGAACCATCAGTCTAGACTGTGGGCGAGGAGGAGTCAAGGAAGGCTTCATGTGGAATGTGTAAGCTATCTGGAGGATGACTAAGCATTAGCTGGCAAAGAGGAGATGAGGAAGTGTGCATAAAGACTCAAGACGAGGGAGTACACTCACTTGGAGCATTAGAAGAATTCAGGTGCTCCTGAAGTAGAAAAAAGGAGGGATTGTGAGATGAGACCAGAGAGAAAGCCACTACATAACAAGTTGGGATTGAAGGAAATAGGAATATAGGAAGCAATGCTCAGATTTATATCTTAGAAAGAACACTCCAGGTTTTGGGGGTACTAATGACATTTATTCAGTAAACATTTGTGGGCTATCAAGAATTGATGCTTTTGAACTGTGATGCTGGAAAAGACTCTTGAGAGTCCTTTGGACTGCAAGGAGATCCAACCAGTCCATCCCAAAGGAGATCAGTCCTGGGTGTTCATTGGAAGGACTGCTATTGAAGCTGAAACTCCAATACTTTGGCCACCTCATGTGAAGTGTTGACTCATTGGAAAAGACCCTGATGCTGGGAGGGATTGGAGGCAGGAGGAGAAGAGGACGACAGAGGATGAGATGGCTGGATGGCATCACCGACTGATGAATGTGGGTTTGGGTGGACTCAGGGGGTTGGTGATCAACAGGGAGGCCTGCATGCTGCAATTTATGGGATTGCAAAGAGTGGGGCATGACTGAGAGACTGAAGTGAACTGAACTGAACTTCCAAATCTACTTTTTGATTTCAAGGTCTCTCTCAAACTCTACATGGCAGTTCTAGCAAATTGAATGAAAGTCTCCAAATGCTGGCTCTCAAATCTTTCAGCCTTGGCCACACTGGTCTCTCTAACTGCCACACTCCCTTTTCTCTTCACCTCACACTCCTCTTTCTTTTCTGGCTAACACCCACTAACCTTTGCATTTTCAATCAGATCCCTCTTTCTCTAGCATGCTCCCTCGACTATGATGAGCTCTGGGGCACTTTGTTGATGTTCCTATAATATTTTGGACTTCCTGCTAACTGTTCTGCTTCCCCTAGTACACGAAGTGGCTGTCTGAATTGTGTCACTGTGATGCCTGTAATTTGAGCCCGGCAACTGCACACAATGGGCACCTAAAAATATTTGTGAAATGAACTGTAATTATCAGGTATTACTGTTTACTATTAGCAAGTGTGTCTTGTCATCTTAAAGCAGATTGCAAGCTCCATGAAGGCAGTAAGGGAAGTTGAAATACCTGTGAGTCTCTCCCAGGCCTGAGCCTAATACCTATCTCCAGGCAGCTAGATTTATGCTGCTTGGAAGCTGTCAGGAACTTGACAGATATCTTAATCAGTGGAACCTTGATCCAATGTCCTGGTTAGCCTGGAATTCAGATCATGGTAACCTTAGACGCTGGTTTTCTAGAGGGGACCACAGCTCATTTCTAAAGACCAGTACTGGGAACAGTGTCAGGCACCTGGCCAGTCTCAGCAGATATCTGAGGAGTGAGGTCTGGAGCAGTGACTGTGTAGGGAGGCCGAATGTGCTTGTTCTCTGTGTTCTGGGTGCAGACCTTCCAATGGAATGGCATGGTTATCGGGGCTGAGGTCATGTATTCATATTCCATACTTAAGATGAAAAGAAACTTATTTAAAATCTTGGAAAGGGTGGAAAAAGTCTTTTTGATACTTCCTCAATGGCTTCACATTCTAGGAAAATATTTGCCTTCTATGGTAAATAACCCATATTTAATAGCTAGACTCAAATGAAATAATTTTCAAAAATGTGACCAAAAATAAGTTAGCATCCAATGAGATGCAGAGTAGTTCTGGTTTAGTCACTCAGTCACTTCCAACTCTTTGTGATTACATGGACTGCACCAGGCTTCCCTGTCCATCACCAACACCAACTCCATTACTCAAACTCACATCCATCAAGTCGGCAATGCCATCCAACCATCTCATTCTCTGTTGTTCCCTTCTCCCTCCCTCAATCCTTCCTAGCATCAGAGTATTTTCCAATGAGCCAGCTCTTCACATCAGGTGGCCAAAGGATTGGAGCTTCAGCTTCAGCATCAATCCTTCAGCATCAGTCAATGAATATTCAGGACTGATTTCCTTAGGATGCACTGGCTTGATCTTCTTGCAGTCCAAGGGACTCTCAAGAGTCTTCTCCAACACCACAGTTCAAAAGCATCAATTCTTTGGCACTCAGATTTCTTTATAGCTCAACTCTCACATCCATACATGACTACTGGAAAAATCATAGCCTTGACTAGATGGACCTTTGTTGGCTAAGTAATGTCTCTGATTTTGAATATGCTATCTAGGTTGGTCACACCTTATGTTCTAAAGAGCAAGTATCTTTTATTTTCATGGCTACACGAACCATCTGTAGTGATTTTGAGCCCTCCTAAAATAAAGTCTCTCACTGTTTCCCCATCTATTTGCCATGAAGTGATGGGATCAGATGCCATAATCTTAGTTTTCTGAATGTTGAGTTTTAAGCTAACTTTTTCACTCTCCTCTTTCATTTTCATCAGGAGGCTCTTTAGTTCTTCACTTTCTGCCATAAGGATGATATCATATGCATATCTGAGGTTACTGACATTTCTCCTGGCATTCTTGATTTCAGTTTGTGCTTCATCCAGGCGGGCATTTCACATGAAGTTAAATAAGCAGGGTGACAATATACAGCCTTGATGTACTCCTTTCCTGATTTGGAGCCAGTCTGTTGTTCCATGTCCACCTCTAACTGTTGCTTCTTGATCTGTATTTCTTGGGAGGCAGGTCAGGTGGTCTGATATTCCCATCTTTTTAAGAATTTTCCACAGTTTGTTGTGTTCCACACAGTCAAAGGCTTTTGCATAGCCAATAAAACAGAAGTAGATGTTTTTCTAGAACTCTCTTGCTTTTTTCATGATCCAGTGGGTGCTGGTAATTTGGTCTCTGGTTCCTCTATCTTTTCCAAATCCACCTTGAACATCTGGAAGTTCATGGTTCATGTATTGTTGAAGCCTGGCTTGGAGGATTTTTAGCATTACTTTGTTAGCATTTGAGGTGACTGCAATTGTGTGGTGGTTTGAATATTCTTTGGCATTGCCTTTCTTTGGGATTGGAATGAAAACTGCCTTTTCCTGTCCTGTGGCCACTGCTGAGTTTTCCAGATTTGCTGACATATTGAGTGCAGCACTTTCACAGCATCATCTTTTAGGATTTGAAATAGCTCAACTAGAATTCCATCACCTCCAGTAGCTTTGTTCCTAGTGATGCTTCCTAAGGCCCACTTGACTTTACATTCCAGGATGTCTGGCCCTAGGTGAGTGATCACACCATCATGGTTATCTAGGTGACAAAGATCTTTTTTGTGTAGTTCTTCTGTGTATTCTTACCATCTTTTCTTAATATCTTCTGCTTCTTTTAGGTCCATACCATTTCTGTCCTTTATTGTGCTCATCCTTGCATGAAATGTTCCCTTGGTATCTCTAATTTTCTTGAAGCAGTCTTTAGTCTTTCCCATTCTATTGTTTCCCTCTATTTCTTCTCATTGATCACCGAAGGAGGCTTTTTTATCTCTCCTTGCTATTCTTTGGAACTCTGTATTCAAATGGGTATGTATTTCCTTTTCTCCTTTGCGTTTTGCATCTCTTCTTTTCTCAGCTATTTGTAAGGCCTCCTCAGACAACCATTTTAGCTTTTTGAATTTTTCTTGGGGATGGTCTTGATCCCTGCCTCCTGTACAATGTCACCAACCTCCATAGTTCATCAGGCACTCGTCTATCAAATCTAATCCCTTGAATCTATTTGTCACTTCCACTGTATAGTCATAAGGGATTTGATTTAGGTCATACCTGAATGGTCTAGTGGTTTTCCCTACTTTCTTCAATTTCAGTCTGAATTTGGCAAGAAGGAGTTCATGATCTGAGCCACAGCCAGCTCCCGGTCTTGTTTTTGCTGACTGTCTGCAGAAACAGACTCTAAATGGCAACATGGGACATGACACCCTACTGCTCTCTTCAGAACCACAACAGGAAATAGACCCTACCTTGGCCTAGCAGGGTCAACTTCTTCTGAAAAGTGGTTAGAAACAGAGACTGTCCAGCCCCCTTCACTTTCAGACTGACTAAGCTCTAACAAGACCTTCAGGTGATTCATATGCACATCGAAGTTTCAGAAGCACTGGACCAATACATTATAAATGTGGAGTTCTGCTCTTAAAATGCACTTTGAGATCAAAATAAACCCATTTAAAGCATTTTAGATCACTCTTTGCTCCATCCTCTCTGAGCAACACTGTCACACATCAGTGTCCTGCTCTGGAAATTTGAGCCCCTCTTATGAATCACAGAGTTGTCCTGACGTTTGCTGTGCCATTTGTGTAGACAGTCTTCACACATTACAAATTGGATTCCAAGACTTCCATCACCTGTTGCACCCCCAGGAGAAAGGTCGTATAATGATTTCTGTTTTTACAGATGATAAAACTGGGGCCCAGGGAGGTTCCATGACTCACTCAAGGGGCATCAAGCAAAGTGGTATCTAAGTCAGATGAGAAACCAAGATTTTGAGTTGACCATGTGAGGTTCGCTCAACTTTGATGTCTTTCCTTTGTGTATAAGAGAACAGATGTTTAAGAAATTCATAGGTAAAGTCATGCATATGTGAGCCCCTGGGATTGTAGAAGTTTTAGAACAGATTTCTGGGTGGAGAGATATGTCAGTGCAGAGCGGGCCCTGCCCGGCCCAGCTTCCACATTCCTGCTGCAGCATTCCCAGGAATGCTCAGTCTCCAGAACCACCAGCCTGGTCCAAGGCATCATCATTTCCTGTCTGGAGCTACTTCTAACTGCTCTTTCAGTTTTCAGTCTCTCAACCTTCAATTCATATTGCATTGAATTGAAAAACTTTTTGAAATGTTCATAGGCCCTTGTAAATTCTTCCCCACCCCTGCTTCAAACCCTTCATTGACCTTAGGATAAATTCAGTTTTTTTAAATGTGGCCTAGAATGATCTGTTCTCATCAGCATTTCCCTTGCTGTTGCAACCACTCTTTCAGTTCCTCTTGTCCTGAATTCCTGACTCAGGACCTGCACTCAAGGTCTTCTTCCCATTTTTGTGCCTGACTAACTTCTCTTCCCTCAATCTAGATGTCATGTCTCTTCAGTGGGATCATTCATAACATCAGCATAACCTTTTTATCCTGGTATTATTGTTTTTATATTAATCCCTGGCTCTTTGTCCTTAGCGCATGCATGCATACTCAGTTGCTTCAGTCATGTCTGACTATGGACTGTGGCCTGCTAGGCTCCTCTGTCCATGGGACTCTCCAGGCAAGAATACTGGGGCTGATTGCCACACCATCCTCTGGGAGATCTCCCTGACCCAAGGATTGAACCCGTGTCTCCTGTGTCTCTGGCCTGGCAGATTGTTTACCGCTGAGTCATCCGGGAAGCTCCTGTTTGTCTTCAGTACACTCAGGCAGTTGTGGATTCTTTAGTGCTTTGGTTTGTTTGCTGTATGGCTCCCCTACTAGATTGCAAGTGTGGTGGGTGTCGCTTAGTTGCTCAGTCGTGTCTGACTCTTGCGACCCCATGGACTGTAGCCCACCAGGCTCCTCTGTCCATGGAATTCTCCAGGCAAGTATACTGGAATAGGTTTCCATTTCCTTCTCCAAAGGATCTTCCCAACGCAGGGGTCGAACCTGGGTCAACTGCATTGCAGGCAGGTTCTTTACCAACTGAGTCACTAGGGAAGTCCAAATTTATACTGGCCTCTACCCCTTCTTCTTTGGAGCAGTTCCTCAGAGCTATCTGAGGTGAGGAAACAAAGTAAAAAGACCATCGCATTCTTCTGAATATCTCCTAAAGGGGCAAGTCTCAGGCAGGGGAATGTGCTTCACTTCCTTTCGATCCTTCACAGGTGGGCAGGGTCAGGCTGTCTCCCCGAAGCAGGCCATTATGTGTGTTACAGTAAGAAAAGGGGCAAGATAAAGGATAAATTCACAGAAGCAGATCTGGTATGAATCCAAAATTACCCCTCCCTGGTTACACCATCCTTGCTATTACAGAGGGACATTACTGTTTAGTTGTTACGTGGAGCAGGAACACTTAGAGTCACATTCTGGCTCTTACATCTTTGAGCAAGTTCCTCTGCCTAGTGTTTCCCCCTTTAAATTTGGGAAGATGATGATGATGATGATGATAATAACTACTTTATAAGACAACGTAGGTGCTAGTGGCAAAGAACTCGCCTGCCAATGCAGGAGATCTAAGAGATATAGGTTCAGTCCCTGCATCGGGAAGATCCTCTGGAGAAGAGTATGGCGACTCACTGCATGATTCTTGGCTAGAGATTTCTATCCATATACAGAGGAGCCCGGAGGGGGTGGGATGGATGTGGGGGCTATGGTCCCTATGGTTGTAAAGAGTTGGACACAACTGAAACGACTTTGCACACACAACACAGGATAACATAACAGAGAATAATTAAATGAGTTGACATAGATGTAAAAGTAGCTGTGCTTGGTGTATAGCAAGATTAACTATTATTACTTCATCTGTACCTTTGCATTGCTTTACTAGTGTACACATCACTTTGTAATTATCTTCATATCTATGTCATTCTTTAGGTCATGTATTAGATCATTGCTCACTTCATACTCATGAAGTCCAACACAGTGCCTGGTCAAGTCAGCATTCAGTAAAACTGAACTGAACTTGGTATGTTATATAACATTCAGTTATGAAAAAATGAACATTATATCTTTTTCTCACTATAGACTCTCCTATTACTAAACCTCTTCATTAAGATTAGGCTTATAATGAATAACAAATCTTCAAAACACAAGATTATTTTTACCTTGTAGAAAAGAAAAAGGGAAAACAAAGAACACAAGTGAAAAATATATATGGAGAGGAAATAGCTCTTGGGTTGCAAAATTTCGTTAAACATTTGGAAGGACAGGCTTTATGATTCTAATTAGAAATTACTGTGTTTGTACAGGAATTGACTCCTTTCATCTATGAAATTCCATGTTTTTCATGTTCTGCCTAATATTTAAACCAGGAAACAATGAGCTGACAATATTATTAAGAATCAATCTGTACCACAGTCATTCCTAGTGTACCCTAAAGAAATTATCAAATTATACACAGAGATTAATGTAAATGGATGGTCATACAAATACTATACTATGGTTTCTAACAGTGAAACCAGCCTAAAGGTCTTCCGTAACCCAAGTAGGGGAAATTAAACATTACATGGGACATAGTCATAGCAGAAATGATGCAGTTACTTCAAATCATATTTTCAAAGGAGTTTTTGTTGGAGATACAAAATAAAAGGCAGAAAAATTAAATTTAAAAGTGAAACTTTTATCCGGTGTTACACGTGATTTTAATTTTAATCTATAATACTGCTATACTTTCCAAACTTACACAATTTAATGAAAATGTGTGGGGTTTTTTGTTTGTTTGCTTTGCCAGGCCACATGACTTGTAGGATCTTGAAACCCAGGCCCAGAGCAATGTAAATACTATGTCGTAACCACTGGACCACCAAGAAATTTTTTTTAAAAAAGTGTTTTTGTTTTAAATGATAAAATGATTTGTAATAAAAACCCATTATTAATTTATATTTTGGCATTTGTCCCATTATTTTTACTGTTTCTCAAGAGTGTTGTGTGTGAACAGTTTACATGAGGATCCTGGTAAAAGCAGGTGCACACTTAGGAATCAGAATCTGACTTTTCACCTAATTCCACAGGAGAATTGTCACTGAATACATGTTGAAGTTCACAAAGCTTTAGATTTGGCAACTAGAAAAGAAGAGAAAACCTGGTGTTAAATATTAAAGAACCATAAATGGAGTATAAACTTTAAAACTGTGAATCACTATACTGTACACCTGTAACTTACATAATACTGTAAATGAAATATATTTCAATAAACAGTGGTTTTAAGAGAAAGTTTCAAGAAAGCTACTCACACTCATGGCCAGAAGATGGTGCAGATTTTCCATTACCTGATTCGTCTCATCAGAATGAAATCTCCTTCAAAAGAAATCGCTTGATCTCACTACATAAATACGGGAGAGCATCTGCATCCTGAAATGAGAACTAGAATCTTTAATACAATATGGAATTAGGCATTCTTTCTTCAGAGAAATCACTTTCCTCTAGAGAAAGATTACTAGGTTAGAATATGTCCACTATGCTAAAACAGTGCTACATCCCAAAGGAAAGCTCTGTGTTAGCTGCAAATTTAGGTGGGTTAGGATAGGGTGGGTCTTCTGTGGAATTTAGGAGCAACAGGAGTGACAAGCAAAGGGACAGGGTCTCTAGTCCCAGGGCAGGTAGAGGTGAAAGCCACAGACTCTCTAACCTGTTTCTTTTGCCTCCACTGTGACTCCTGGCGTCAGCGGTAGAACCCACCACCCTGGCACCTCCACTGAACAGGAGTTGGGCAGTGATGGGAGCACAGCGCCAGCAACAGGTACAAAATGCTTTGACCTTGAGGACCCAGCCCCTGTGACTGCTTCCAAGAAACCTGCCCAGACACCCCCTGCACGTGTGGCTGACAGCCTTCTCTGCCATTCACAGAACCCATGCTTGCCTTTACTTTTTCAATTAACCTGTTGTGATAAAATTAATCTGTTTACAAGGTCTGTCTTTCCCAGGAGATGCTAGACTATGAGCTACTAGCCATAGGCTGTCAGCTACTGCTTTCCCATTTATCAGTCATAGACTGGGGTGCAGGAAATATCATTCACAATTGCAGTGAAAATATTATTTACCCAGGAATAATATTAACTGAAAAAAGAAAATATATGAGACCTATTTGAGAAAAAAAAAATGACCAAGTTTAAACAAATGATAATAATGAGACTAATAGATGATGATAAGGAGGTTTACATAGCACTATTCTAGCACTTTTCCATATTTTACTTCATTTGATCAACAATCAATGAGGTAGGTACCATGTATTTCTCATTGTATAAGAAACAAAAGTACAAAGAGCTTAAATAACTTCCTGATGAAATTTCATCTCCACTGTTGAAAAGCTTGAATAATATCTAACTATTCCTCAACTGTTTTTTAATACTTTAACTCAAGTCTAATGAAAATCTCTAAAGAAGGAGAGTTCACTGTTATAAGAGATTCATATTTTATGAAAGTACCAGTCCTAGAAAAAGAGCTGAAAGGATGCGCATCAAATGTTGAGGGTACCTTTGATTCTTTATACTTTCACATATTAACAAATATTGCAATATTACTGAATTCTAAGCATCATGAAGGACACTGAATTATCTCAAGTTCTCCCAACACTATTTTGCCTACGTTTTAGAAATGGAAGCTCAGAGAGGTTTACTAACTTACTTCGGGTCACAGAGCTGGTGCAGAGGTGGTCTCAACCCAACAGCCTGAATCAGGAAGGATGAGTGCCTTAATAGCAGAAGTCCAGGGCACTAGGACTCAGAGGAGTTGGAATATATGGAACCTGAATCCTGGAAACTGAGTCTCTTAAACTCTTTGGGGCCAATAGCACAGGGGTGGGGGCCATAGCATAGGGTGGGGGGGCCTTGGTTCCACAGTCTTTCCCTTAGTTTTCCTCCCTCTTGCTCTTGCACAGACTCAGAACTGAGAATGTACAAAACCACGGAGAAAGTGGGAGAAAATTCACTATGGCTGTTGCTAGAAAGAGCAATTCATAAATGTTCTGTTCCTTTTTAAACTTTCTAGTTTGGCACCATACTATAGCTTGTGTAGGCTTTTTGTTCTTGAATGCTGGCTAAACTTCATAGACTTAACCTACTGGCCTCAAAAATACTGGGCAGTTGCAGTACCTGTCTACCTGTCTACTATTATAATTATAATACTTGGCTTGTGCATTTAAAAAAATTGACATGATGAGTAACCCACCACTCATATAATTCATATATATATATAACTCATTCCATTCATATAGTCACAGAAGAAATACCTAGAAGAAGCCATCTCAGCCTTAAGAGCTAATTCCTATCAATGGCGTGAACTAAATGTTCCTATTCATCTTGTGTGAAATTTGTAGGAATTTAGGCTATGTTAAGGACTTTAAATCTCAGGGACAAAGGTGAACTTCCATATTTTTGCTCTTGAAAAGTCTGCTAGGGGAGAGAGGGTGTCTTGGGTGTGTGAGTTGCTTAGTCGTGTCTGACTCTTTGTGACCCCATGGACTGTAGCCCACCAGGCTCCTCTGTCCATGGGATTCTCCAAGCAAGAATACTGGAATGGGTTGCCATTTGCTTCTCCAAAGGGTGTCTTAGAGGAATAAATGAGAGAATTTTGATGGGTGACACAAGTCACTGGAACAGAAGAAGCAGCTGATGAGTCAAGGTCCCCTCCCCAGGGGTAGACGTTACCCCTTAACATGAGACGCTTCACTGAGGCCTGACTCCACCTGCTGAGGGCCACTGCAGAGGGACGCCGCCAGAGGCCCTTCAGAGCAGAGGGCCACGGCGCGCTCACGCTTGTCTGGGGACCCACTGCCGACAGCAGACCAGTGCTCCTGCTGACATGGCTCCTGCCCAGGCTTGTCCTTGGAGAGGTTCCCTATCCTCGTTTCTATATTCCCTACTTCAATTAATGTGTCTTGCATGGTAATTGCTTGCAATAAACTGAGTGATTTGTGAACTGAATATTCCATGTTTCATTTTTCTCCAACCGATGATGTATGCTTGTCCTTATTTCTAGGCCCTGTGAAAATTTAGGGAGCTTTTACTAAACTAAACTTGCCTACATGCAGTAAACCCAATTTACTGACACTGGGTTGTAGTGAAAGAAAGTGTAGGTCGCCAAGCAAGGATTTCAAGTCAGCTAGTGCTTGAATGCCCTGATGGGTTTCAGGAGAGCTCCCCCCCCCCTTTTGAACAGCATTCTAAAGGCCAGTGAGGGAGTGGAGTCACAAGGTATGTGATCAGTTTGTGTCTAATACTCTGGTTTGTTGGTGGTGAGGTAACACGACGGGATCATTTTATCAGTCCTCAGGCAATAGTAGGTTTGGGGAGGCTATGTGTTCATGGTCATCAAATAGTTAACTTTGTCAGCCACAAATTGTTACTTGCCATCTACCTCTACAAGGATTGAATCATGTGATGCTGCAGCTGCTGGCTTTCAACACTCTGGGGAAGGAGTTTAGGGTGGAAAGCTGAAATGAGGTACTCTGCTTGGGGAAAAATTCATAGGTTTTCAGACAGATATTTTCAGTAACTGATTTTATGAGCCCAATTCTTGCATCTCCTCATAATCTAGAAACTTTCATAAGACTTGCAGAAACCTTCTGCAAAAATGATGTGCTTGATTGCATGAATTCTCCCTTCACTAAAATCTCAACTATGCTATCTTCCCTTATACCTCTGTGGAGCAGTTTCTCAGAGGTATCTAAGGTGCTGTCTCCCAGGCTATTGTTCTCATTTTGCTCCCAATAAAATTTAACTCACAACTCTTATGTTGTGTATTGTTTTTAAAGTCAATAACTTCTTCCATTGGCGGGGGGTTAGCACTGGTACAACAGCTCAGGAAATGTGCATCAAATATTATTTTCTGGGGACCTCAGAGAAGAGTTAAAAAAGAAGACACAGTGGGAGGACTCTGTCCCAGAAAGGCTGCATTGAGTCCCATGTGGTTACAGAGCCAAAGAGAGAGAAAGCAGCGGACGAATCAAAGGGCTTGGGAATGACTAAATGTGGGGATTGAAGAAAAGAGGGAAGTCAAGTTTGACTCCTGGGGTCAATTATAGCTGAATAACTTGGTAATTAGTATTGCCTTTATTGCTTTGAGGGGGCTTCCCTGGTGGCTCAGACCACAAAGAATGCACATGCAATGCAGGAGATCCAGGTTCAATCCCTGGGTCAGGAAAATTCCAAGGAGAATAGAATGACCACCCACTCCAGTATTCTTGCCAGAATTCCATGGACAGAGGAGGCTGGTGGGCTATAGTCCATGAGATCACAAAGAGTCAGACAGAACTGAGAAACTAACTCTCTCTCTCTCTCTTTTTTTTAAATTGCCTTCAGAGCCTGGAACCCTGGCAGGTGTGGAGTTGGGGAGAACAGGCTCAGCCAGAGGTGCCCAAGAACTGGAGCTGAAGGGGGAGTTTGGTATTTATGCTTTGAAAGTCAAGATTGGAAGTCAGCAGTGCCTTCAGGGCTGCTTGAGATGTCAGGAAAGGCAGGGAAGGGGTGGGATTGGAAAAGGATTGGGCCTAGAGATTTGCAAACTCTGCAAGGGGAGGGAGGAGCCAAGAGAAGACTTTGTTAGGCCTCCATCCTGCTTCCTCACTCTGCTCAGGACTGTGTCCTTGGCCTGTAGCTCTTCTTCAGGTAAGGCTGGCAGAAGCGTGAGGCATGGGGCAGGCACTGTCCTGCGGCCCCAAAGCCACACAGTCTGCTCTATCACTGGCCCATGAGTAGGCACCTTCTTAGGTGTCGCTTACCCTGAAACTCGGGATATTAAAACAGTCCTGCCATGAGAGGAGAAAATGAAAACTGGGAGGAGATGTGGAAGGACTAAACTGCTGGCTTTACAAAGAGTCAGAAGCTGAAACTGGCAGTGTCTTTGGAGGCAATGATATAATTGAGAGCTTTGGAGCTTAGCAGACCTGGGCTTTGATTCTGTCTCCTCCATTCCCTCAATGTGAGGCCTGAACTTCATCTTCAACCTATTTCTTTAGAGTATTTCTGAATGAGGATAGGTTTGGAAGTAGTGAACTTTTCTACCTTTCTTTCATTGTTAGAAAATTGAATTCTTTTTTCTAAAAACAAAAGGAATAACATTTACTGTTATAATCATATAAATTTAAGTAAACATATACCAAGGAAAGTATCTTTTTCTTTCCTAGGTAGAAATGGAGTACTTGTCTACGTACTGAACCAAAACTGTGAGTTATATATCAATGGTTTTGCTTTAATTTTAGGCCCTGAGACAGAAGCACAGGAGACCAAGTCCTGCTCTGCAGAGAACTCATCTTCCTTCCTGCACAAGGACCTCTGTGGGTGAGCAGTGGTAAAAAACATAATTCAGCCAATTTGAAGGTGAAATTGGGGGAGCATCCCCTCTAGCAACTAGAAGGGTGCTCCCAGAGATTCCATACATCAGTTCAGTTCAGTCGTTCAGTCATGTCCGTCTCTTTGCTACCCCATGGACTGCAGCACACCAGGCCTCCCTATCCATCACAAACTCCCAGAGTTTCCTCAAACTCATGTCCATTGAGTCGGTGATGCCATCCAACCATCTCATCCTCTGTCATCCCCTTCTCCTCCCACCTTCCATCTTTCCCAGCATCAGGGTCTTTTCCAATGAGTCAGTTCCTCGCATCAGGTAGCCAAAGTATTGGAGTTTCAGCTTCAGCATCAGTCTTTCCAATGCATACTCAGATTGATTTCCTTTAGGATGGACTGGTTGGATCTCCTTGCAGTCCGAGGGACTCTCAAGAGTCTTCTCCAACACCACAGTTCAAAAGCATCAATTCTTTGGTGCTCACTTTTCTTTATAGTCCAACTTTCACATCCATACATGATTACTGAAAAAACCATAGCTTTGACTAGGTGGACCTTTGTTGGCAAAGTAATGTCTCTGCTTTTGAATATGCTGTCTAGGTTAGTCATAACTTCCATAAATGGAAGGTTTTTAATAAGAAGGGAAAGAAAAGATTATTTTAGGGCAGAACATCTTTTGGGGGAAAAGAATGGTAGTTGTATCAGGTAGATGGCTTCTTTCCTTTGAGGGCAGACTATGGAGAGGGCACACATGAGAGATTACTTCCTTGGAGCTAATCAGAAAATTCCAAACTGGTTGTCTAAAATTAGATCTCTGAGGAAGGTGGAAACTACTAGTAGTTCAAGTATGAAGTTTGGGTCTGGTGTCCTGGGCTTTACCATAAGTGATGCCATTTTGGGCTTGTGGTTTTTTCTTTAGCAGCAGCTAACACTAGGTAGTTGAGTGGCTTGGTAACTAGACAGGCAGAGGGGGTATGGGAGCACACATATTTTAATGAATCAGGGGAATGGGACCTTTTGGACTGACGAGAAATGAGTCAGGATGGTATCCTTAATCTGGAGCTTTGGCGGTCTGATATTATCAGCAGAGCTCATGAGTTTGTCACCACTAGAAATCATAGCTTTTTTCATTCCATGTTACAGATTTGTGGGTATCGTGAAACACAGCTTTATATTCTTAGTCAAAATTCAAAACTAGTTCAGATCTACCAGTTAACCTTGTTAAATCATAGGTTCATAAGCTCACATATTCTATATCTCAAATTACCATTTTGATAATTGTATCATGCTAAATTCCATTCAGATGTGAATGAAAACAGGTATAGTCTTTCTTGCCCAAGATCCTAGTTACCTTTGAGATTCTATCCACTCTGGGCTCAGAATCCCTAAATTTTAGTGGAAAGCAAAGTTAAACATTCAGGATGGAGTAAACTTAGCAAATTTTGAGTCAGGTTTGGAGGATCATCAAAAGGATTTAGTACATAGGAAGACTCCAGAGTGTTGGCTTTAAAAAATGCATGACATGAAAATCCCAAGCTCAGTTTTATTTGGAGCAAAATGAGGACTGTGGCCTGGGAGATAGCATTTCAGATAGCTCAGAGAAACTGCTCCAGAGAAGTAAGTGAGAGATCTGTATATATGATTTTGGTGAAGGGGTAATTCATGCAATCAAGCACATAATTTTTGCCAAAGGCTTCTGCTTGTCTGGCTTCCATGTGGCTCAGTGGTAAAGAATCCGTGTGCCAATGCAGGAGACTTGGGGACTTGGCTTCGATCTCTGGATGGGGAAGATCCCCTGGAGAAGGAGCTAGCAACCCACTCCAGGATTCTTCCCTAGGAAATCCCATGTACAGAGGAGAATGTCAGGTCATAGTCCTTGGAGTCACAAAGAATTGGACACAACTTAGTTTGTAATAAGGACATATACTTCAGTTTTTTTGACTGAAAACAACAAATAACAACTTCTGCTAGGCAGGAAGAGCAGACATCCCCATGAAGGACTTTGGTGCTTTTCTAGTTATCTGGAGATGCAAGACTTGGGCTCATAAAATGAGCTCCTGAAAGTATCTATCTGAAGACCTGTTCTGCCAGTTTTCCCCAGTGTACACAGTGCCTCAGCTCTCCACAGTGATCTTCTTTCAGGGGCTGTTGAAAGTCAGCAGCTGCAGAGGCACATGATTTAATCATTGTAGAGGCAGATGGCAAGTGCCAATTCGTAGTTGACACAGGCTTTTATTCCGCGTGGTGATGAGTGCTTATGTTGTAAAGAACTTGCTCTAACAATATGCAACAGGAGGGTGAAATTTGGAGAAATCAATCAGATAGAAAGGGTGAGAAATATATAGCAATTCACATCCCAAGGCTTTGTGGGGGGTGGGGAGGTGAGTGGTAAATGTTTAGTGTGACTTTTAATTATGTGATTCCTGCTCATCTTGTATGACTCTAGGCTATGTTAAATAGTTCGAAATGGAGTCACAGTGACCAATGTGAGCTTGCATGATGCTTGTTTTTAAATATCCTGTGTTAGACTGTGTGAGTTTAAGAGTGGCATATTACAAGTGTTAATATGGATATGTTCATTTGTTTGGTAAGGTCCAGGGATGACGTCACTGGAACAAGAGCACCAATGTAGATAAGAATTCCCCAAGACATCACTGGTACTCTGTATTGGAGGCTCCTGAAAACTGAGACCATTGAGCAGCTTGAAGTCCCTTGTCTGGGGACTGAGTCCAACTGGAGACTCTGTGACTTCCTGCTCACACTACTCTTTACAGCTGAGGCAGCAGGGTGCCATTCCTGTTGGGTCATCTTCTTCCTGATTGCTCTTCTTTCTTACTGGCATGACTAACTTACAGTGCATGTGTGATTGTGTGCCATAAATGGAGCAAATCATAAATTGAATTTGGATGTGTTTCATTTTCTCCAATTCTTGGACTCACCTGGCCTTCCTGCAAGACTGCCCCACCTTAATCCAATTTCCCCTCAACTGGGGATGGAAAAGAGCTTGTTTGGATTCACATTTTCTTAGCTTATAATGCTGTCTATTCATATGTTTATTATCTACTTCATGTTCTCTATACTGAATTAACTTTTCAAAATAGGCAGCCTGTTCTTAGTGTCCTTTTTTGGTTCCTTTGTTTTTTTTTTTTTTGTATTATCTGGCAGTTTTGTGGGCTCCCTTTTCATGAGATAAAGAATAATTCATATTCCTACACCATCCTCTGGAGCACCCAGAGTTAGGCATTACTGTATACTTTTTACAGTTTAGTTACTCAAAAGGTCTAATAGTTCCTGTTGCCCCTTTCCAGGCGGAGAGGGAGGATATTTAACCCTGCACTGGCCACCATCAACTTTTTCTAACTCTGGAAACAGTTGTGTTGGGATTCTCCTGACTGATAATCATGGAGCATGTTTTTATCTATCTGTTCACAGTCCGTTCTCATTTCTATGGCTTTGTGCGCATCTACACAAATGGGCTCATACTATCTATATTCCCTGTAGCTTGTTTTCTCTAGTGTATCCAGGACATGCTTAATCAGTACATCGTGTCTCCGGTGTAGTGCCTAATAATCACCTGTGATTTCACAGTGGGCATTGAGCTTCTTTGGCTCAATGCTTCTCTTATTAAAGGATATTTGTTTTCCAAGTTTTTGTCATGTCTCAGTACTAAACATTTTGTTCTTATATTATTAAGTTCATGTGGCTTTAATCCTTGTGTAGATTATAAAAGGGAGAGTGTAAGTATTATTTCTGATTTTAATAGGTGTTCCAAGTTCCTGCAAAATTATAACTATTCTCATTTCAGATAGGTAATACTGATCCTATTTTTTTTTATTATTATAGCCACAACTTATGGGCTTCAACAACTTTTCATGTTTAGTACTCATTGCTTTGTAATTCCTTCTTTTTAAAAATTTTAGTTTATCAATTTCCTTAAACTTTTAATATAAGAAATATTAATAATTTTTTGTGGTGGTTTAGAGTTTGTTCTCTCTTCTGTGAAGTATTTCCCTATTTTAGCTTTGTGCATTTCAGAACTCTTTAATGAAATTGTCTGTTCTCTATTATTAAATGGAAAGTTCTGAATGTGGAACTTTTTAAAAAATATTGAACATTTTATTGACTTTTCTTTAAACTCCTCTAATGAGGAGTCTGTTTGTTTTTATTCCTTGGATTAATATTTGATTATTTATTGTCTCACTACAGCATCATGTATTCCATTAATTTTTTTCTTTATTACCATACCTCTGCAGATGTATCTTTTAAAATCATCACACTAGGCCCTATTTAATGCTTAATGTTGCACACAGTGATTCTTTAAGGAAAATTCTTACTTGCTTTTTTATTTTATCCTTTACAGTTCTCTCTTACATTTCTACTTTCACACAACATCTTGTCTTTTCTTGGTTTTGTCTTAGCCATGTTGTTTGGAGCACAGATAAATGTATATTTGTGGATTATAGTAACTGAAAATTTTTGTTTGCTTCATTTCTTGCTTTTGACCTGAATTATGCTATATTAGTCAATGCTACCTTCTTTGTGTTTTAATTTTGTCAGCCTTTATATGTACAACTTTGCCCTTATTTTAAGTTTTCCTTAGTATTTGCTTTAATAGTATTTGTAAGACATATAGTGCAGTTTTGTTACTGAACTGAACTTGGGTTCATTCCCTTGATGCATAGCAGTCAATTTACTGACACTGAGACATGCATGATAAAGAAAAGTAAAACATTTATTGTCAGGACACCAAGCAAGGAGAATAGGCAGCTAATGCTCAAAGGACCTGAACTCCTTGGTTGGTGCCCTGGAGATTAACACCATACTTTTCCTTCACTACAACTTGTGTCAATAGATTTACTTTGCTGCAAGTGAACCTGAGTTCAACTATGTAACAATTTTGGTGACCTTGAAAGGACCACCATCCCAACCTGGTGTCTTTGTGGCACATGGCTGCCTGGCAGGAAGTGGCTCTAAGATTCTGTCTAGCAGATTCCTGAGCACCTTTGTCTCAGTTCAGTTCAGTACAGTCACATAGTCATGTCCAACTCTTTGTGACCCCATGGACTGCAGCACACCAGGCTTCACTGTCCATTACCAACTCCTGGAACCTACTCAATCTCGTGTCTATTGCATCAGAGATGCCATCCAACCATCTCATCCTCTGCCATCCCCTTTTCCTCCTGCCTTCCATCTTATCCAGCATCAGAATCTTTTCCAATGAGTCAGTTCTTCCCATCAGGTGGCCAAAGTATTGGAGTTTCAGCTTCAGCATCAGTCCTTCCAATCAATATTCAGGACTGATTTCCTTAGGATGGACTGGTTGGATCTCCTTGCAGTCCAATGGACTCTCAAGAGTCTTCTCCAACACTACAGTTCAAAAGCATCAATTTTTCAGTGTTCAGGTTTCTTTTTAGTCCAACTCTCACATCCATACATGACTGCTAGAAAAACCATTGCTTTGGCTGGATGGACATTTGTTGACACAGTAATGCCTCTGCTTTTTAATATGCTGTCTATATTAGTCATACCTTATTTTCCAAGGAGCAAGTGTCTTTTAATTTCATGGCTGCAATCACTATCTGCAGTGATTTTTGAGCCCCTCAAAATAAAATCTCTCATTGTTTCCATTGTTTTTCCATCTATTTGCAATGAAGTGGTAAGACTGGATGCCATGATCTTAGTTTTCTGAATGTTGAGTTTTAAGCCAATTTTTTCACTCTCCTCTTTCACTTTCATCAAGAGGCTCTTTAATTCTTCACTTTCTGCCATAAGGGTGGTGCCATCTGCATATTTGAGGTTATTGATATTTCTCCCAGCAATCTTGATTCCAGCTTGTGCTTCACCCAGCCTGACATTTTGCATGAGGTACTCTGCAGGCAAGTTAAAGAAGCAAAGTGACAAGATACAGCCTTGATGTACTCCTTTCCTGATTTGGATCCAGTCTGTTGTTCCATGTCCACTTATAGCTGTTGCTTCTTGACCTGTATACAGATTTCTCAGGAGGTGGGTCAGGGGGTCTGATATTCCCATCTTTTTAAGAATTTTCCACAGTTTGTTGTGATCCCCACAGTCAAAGGCTTTCGCATAGTCAATAAAACAGAAGTAGATGTTTTTCTAGAACTCTCTTGCTTTTTTGATGATCCAGTGGATGCTGGTAATTTGGTTTCTGGTTCCTCTATCTTTTCCAAATCCAGTTTGAACATCTGGAAGTTCATGGTTCATGTATCGTTGAAGCCTGGCTTGGAGAATTTTGAGCATTACTTTGCTAGCATGTGAGATAACTGCAATTGTGTGGTGGTTTGAACATTCTTTGGCATTGCCTTTCTTTGGGATTGAAATGAAAACTGATTTTTTCCAGTCCTGTGGCTACTGCTGAGTTTTCCAGGTTAGCTAGCATATTGAGTGCAGCACTTTCACAGCATCTTCTTTTAGGATTTGAAATAGCTCAACTGGAATTCCATCAACTCTACTACGTTTATTTGTAATGATGCTTCCTAAGGCCCACTTGACTTCTCATTCCAGGATGTCTGCTCTAGGTGAGAGGTGAGTGATCACACCATCATGGTCATCTACGTCATGAAGATCTTTTTTGTATAGTTCTTCGGTATATTCTTGCCACCTCTTTTTAATATCTTCTGTTTTTGTTAGGTCCATACCATGTCTGTCTTTTATTGTGTTCATTTTTGCATGAGATATTCCCCTGGTATCTCTAATTTTCTTGAATAGATCTCTAGTCTTTCCCATTCTATTGTTTTCCTCTATTTCTTTGGATTGATAGAAGATAGAGGGTCTTTTCCCCTGCTGATATCTCATTTGATGCAACAGAAACTGCTTTCAGTTTTTCACAGTCAAGAAGGCATACAAGACCAAAAAGACACCCTTTAAATGAAGCAGCAAATGCCACTTTTGGTAGCGATACTCACTGACCAGAGAAATGGGGAGACAATAAATCTGAGCAGAGGGTACGATTCTAGGGATTCAAGAGAGTGAAGGGTAGCCTGCATAAAAGAAACCGTAAGGGAACATGTTATCATGGGTGCCCAGCAGTGCTTATTGAAAGCATTTAAGAAGGTCATTGAAAAAAAAAATTTGTCCGAACATAAAAGAGAAAGCAAAAGAGGAGGAGAAATCATTCTTCATGCTGGAAACAATAGAGAGTGAGAGAGTGAAGAAGGCTGGGGAGTTAACTTGGGGAAACATGCTCTATCCCACTTCCCACCAGGAGCTCCAGGTCGCCCTTTTGTGAGAAACAAACAAGTTGACTTCATTATTGATGCTGGAGCTACTTGTTCTGTTTTTGAACACAAGTTAACTATTATACCAAAAAAAAAAAAACCAAACCAAACAAAACCAACACCATGGCAAGAGGACTTTCCAGAAAACCTCTCCAGAAACTGTTTTTGCAACCCTTAGGATGTCAGATTGAGGATCCTCGCTTAAAACACACTTGTATATATGTGCCACAGAGCCCAGTCTCGTTGGGATGAGACTTACTATGCTAAAATGACTTTCACTCCTGGAAGCCTGGATAAAGAGGTACCAGTAAAACAAGCCTGTGCCTTGCAGGCAGCCATCCTGTCAAGGGATGGAGCCATTAGCATCCCTGAAGACATCCCACATCAGGGAAGCCTGAGAGCATAGGCTGATTGGAGGGCAGGTACAGCAAGGAAGGCCAGAGCAGTAAAGCTGACACTGAACCTGGACACTCAAACTCTGAGCTGAAGGCAATGCCCTTTAAAGGAGCAAGCAAAACAGGGATGCAGACTTTGATAAACTGGCTTTTTGAAATACCAGCTTATTTGCCTCTCTCAGTCACCATATGGGCTTCCCATGTGGCACTAGTGGTTAGAATCTGCCAGCCAATGCAGGTGATGTAAGAAACATAGCTTGGATTCCTGGGTTGGAAGATCCCATGGAGGCAGGCATAGCAACCCACTCCAGTATTCTTGTTTGGAGAATCCAATGGACAGAGGAGTCTGGCAGACTACAGTCCGTAGGGTTGCAAAGAATCAGACATGACTGAAAGTGACTTAGCACGTAGTCACCATCTAGTACTCCCATCCTGCCCTAGGCCTGATCAATGTTTCCTTGGGAGATCCAGACATCAAGGTCTTCACAGATGGAAGTAGTTTCATGGACCTTGGAAAAGGGAAGAGCAGATACACACTGATAGCCTTGCTGGAGATTCTATGAGTGGCATCTTTGTCTTCATTCTAGGAGTGGCTCAAAGAGTTAAATTATTGCTCTCATTGACTTTTACATCTCTGTAAAGATAAGATAGGTAATGCCTACAATGATTCAAAATGTCTTTTCAGTTATGAATGCATATGGGGCAAGGTGGAAAGATAGATCGCTCACTTCTGAAGAAAAAGAAATCAAACATGCCCCCAGGAAGTTTTGAAACTGCTGGACACAGTGCTCAAGCCAAAGGAGGTGGGAGCTGTGCACTGCCCAGGACAGTCAGGATAAAAACACCCTTGGTTACAGCTCTGATGCTAAATATATAACTGACCCAGTTTAACCTGGCATACTCACCTGAGAACCTCAAAAGTTCACAAGAATGGGTATTTAATCTTACATATCTAGGATCAAATGGTAAATGACCAAGGAATATTTTAATTCATGAATATCTCTTGGGAGAAGTAATTGGATCAGTATACCTGAACACCCATTCTGGACAACCAGTGGACACAGGACTACATTGAAAGGCCAAGCATGCAAAGGACAAGTGAAAGAATATTACGAAAATGTATGACTTGTGCCAAAAATAATTCTATGACTGGGACTCCTCCAGCCTGCGTAGAGTCTAAGCTAGAGGGGAGAGTCTGAGTGAAGACTGGTGAGTAGATTTTACAGTTGTGCCCAAAGTAAAAGGAAACTTTCACTGCCTACAATGATGGCTAACACTGTAACAGGCTGCTTAGAAGCATTCCCTTGCTGGATTGAAAAAGCTTCAAAAGTAGTAAGCGTTCTTGCTCTAGGAAATAATTCCTAGATTTGGGCTACCCAGATCAATTCAGAGTGATATTGGATGTGCTCTTATTGCTAATGTGATTCAGGAGGAATCTAAAATATGTGAAATAAAACGGAGCTTAGAGGCATCATGGAGGCCATGATCAATCAGAACTACACTTTAAAAGGATGACAGCTAAAATCTGTCAAGAAACTGACTTCACCTGGGATAAGTTGCCAGTTGCATTGCTTAGAATTAGAAGTCCTAGAAATACACTCCCATTTAGTCCTTATGAAATATTGTATAGGAGACTCTTCCTCTATCCTTAGCAGTTAATTGGCCTGACACGTGACTGACAGGTGAAAGAATGAGGACACTGTAAGATATGTGCAAATAATGGGGTAAGTTGTAAACACTGTTTCCAAATTTGGGACTGATAAAGTAACGCTTCCCATAGATCCTCTTCCCGTGATTTAGACACGGAGGCTGAGTGCTCCTATGATGTGGGAGGATAAACATCTAAAGAACCAACTCCAGACTCGGAGGGTTGGGGCTTACCAGGCTCTACTGCTAACTCTCCCTTCTGTTCAACCGACAGGAGTGAAGTCATGGATCTGCTACACATGAGTGAAGCTTGCTTCTGATCCATCTACAAATCCACAGTCCTCAGAAGTTACAGAAAAGGCAATCACAAAGCTGAACAAAGCCAGTCTGCCTTCCTACAAGTCCACACTGGGGTTTCAGTTAAAATCAAAGAAAGTATCTTATATAAATAGTGAATGACTTGTGGCCATTTATCTTAACATTTGTAAATGCTTGGCTCATTTTTCTGATTTATTATTTGCTTATATTTTTTTCTTGCTTCTGGATTCATTTAATCATTTTACCTGTGATTATATTGTAGACAATCAATCCTATAACTTGCTGTGATATTGATAATAGGAGATACTTAACCATTGCTCTATTTAAATTTAAACCTTGTGATAATAGGATTAGCACCAAAATTTAGGGCTAATTTAGGGCTCTTTTCCCATATAAGATCTTGGCCCCATCTGTTAATGATGGCTCTTGCTTTTCTTTACTGTCTCATCCCACTGGTGTCTGCTGCTTCCTGGAGTGAGAATACTCTAATTAAGTTATCTCAGAATATAGCCACAGGTGCGAACTTAAGTAATTGTTGGTTATGTCATTTGAAATTTGGATCTGTCAGTAAAAACTTTGTCCCATTTATGGTCCCTGTAACTGACTTTAGTACTGTGCCAAACCCCATGACCTACTATCATCTTCCTCCTCCAGGCCGCACATTCAAAGTTAAGCTAACCAAATTATCTAGGGATATCGAAGTCCCTTGCTTCACCCTGTCTGAGGAAATCTTCATTGGAGGAAGTATTACTATTGGGCCCCCACGATCTCTTGACTTTCTCCTGAGAAAATGTGATGAACAAAACCCCCTGATATGTACAAAAGACAAATGTGAAAGAGCTAAAAATGACACTATTTTGTGCCAGAGAGTCAGAAAAGTTGTATACAATGTAACGGGAACTTGGAAGGCTTGCAGTGGTTGTGATCCCTGGCTAGAGAACATAATCTCTGTACTCCCTCAAAAAGAAAGTATCAATTTCACTACCCTGGGAGGTATAACTTGCGCCCCTCCAGGATATTACTTTGTCTGTGGCACAGGAAGAAACCCAAAAGGAGAAGGGTGGGCACATCGCTGCTTAGACAGCTGGCAAATGGAAGGGTCATGCCTCCTGGGATATATAAGGATGCCTTTGGCCTTGTATAGTCTGGAGAGCATCTCTTCCCTCCCTAAATCAAACACTCATCTTAAAAGAATGATTTTGGCAGAGTATGAGGACAATATAGGACAAAGTGTTTTCAGCAACCTCACAGCAACTGCCAGAGTTCATGTCAATAGAGATATGATTCACAACCTGTCTGCCACAATTGGACAAATTGCTGAGGACACAGCTAAAAGTATTGCGGCCCAACACACATCTTTGAACTCTTTGACTCGAGTGGTCCTGGGCAATAGAATAGCCCAGGATTTCTTATTGGCAAAACAAGAAGGAGTGTGTGCAATGGCTAATAACACGTGCTGCACATACATCAATACCTCTGGCGAAGTTGAAACTCAAGTAAACAGAATACTTCAAAAGGCTACCTGGTTACAGGATGTACATAAAGAAGATGCACATCAGGACTTAGTTTCTTGGTTGCCATCTGAAATTGGGGGACTCATTTGAGTACCGTTATAAGACTTCATTTGATCATCATACTCTTTGCAATGTGTTTAATAATTTTCAACTATCTGTCCAGATGTTATGACAATGTGGTCAAAGAGAGAGATCTTATTTTCATAATCCAAAATACTAATGCTAAGCCTGGGACTCAAGAATTCTTTGAGAAGAAGATCCCAGAATTTTGCTCCTCTAATCCTGAAGAATTAACGTCGCCCCTGTTCAGCAGGAAGTAGTCAGAGCAGTCGTCGCCCCTGTTCCCCTCAGGATGAGGAGTATCAAAGAGTAGAGGGACCTGAAACTGAGCAGGATGCTGCAGGACCTGCCTGGGTACAATCCTTTTTGTCCCCATTTGTTTTTTGTAGAAAAAACTTGAGATTTTTAGGTCTTCACAGTGTCCCAAAGAGTAGACTCAAGCAGTTAATGATTACAGAAGTGAGAAAATGCAGATACAGAGGGAAAACAATCAAGCAAAAAAAGTTTAGTCATAAAACAGAGTCACAGGATCCCTAGCTCCTCTTCAAGGGATATCGTAATAATCTGATGCAACTTATCTCTGAGTTATTTTGCAGAAAGCAGGAACACATGATGAAACCTACTGACCACAGCCAAGGTGACAGAAACAAGCTGGAACCAGAAGAATGATGATCAAGATGCCAGATATCACTTTGTTGCTTAACACCCAAACAAGCTGAAGAAGTCATGTGATAATCATGCATTTAAGATCCTTACCCTTGTTTTTAATCTTAAATATCACCTGCCTGAAAACTGGGGAGTTCAGGTCCTTTAAACATTTGCTGCCCATTCTCTTGCTTGGCACCCTGCAAATAAATGCTGCACTTTCTTTCACCACAACCCTGTGTCAGTATGTTGCCTTTGATCATTTGGGTAAGCAAACTGAAGTTTGGTTCAGTAGCAACCTGTGATTTAATTGGGAGAGCTCAGTGGTTTTTCTTAACAACTTTTCAGTTTTTGAAGATTAGGAGTACTTTCAAGCATACAGAAGTATAAACTCTCATATCCATCACCCAGATTCAAGAAGTATATTTCTCATTTGCCTAATCTATTATTCTTTTCTTTTTGTTGAAATATTTTAAAGCAAATCACAGACACCATGCCATTTCACCCTTAAAAATTTTAGTGTCTATCTCTTAAAATATGTGTTCTCTTAAATAATCACAATATGATTGTCCCAGCTAATAAATTTCATATTCTCTAATGATGAATACTCAGTCTACAATGAAAATGTCTTGCTCTTCTCCAATTGGTTTATTCAAGCCAGGATCTAAATAAGGGGAACATAATTCTCCCCATCTGCTAATCTAGAACAGCACTTTATTCCCCAAGTTATTAAAGCATTGGAACCCTGTTGAAAGACCTACCTACTGGATTTTTCTCATCGCTTCTTCATAGTCACCTTGGTAGCTTCAGGTACAACAAATTTTTTCCATCTTTCCAAACTGAAACTCTACCCATTAAACACTATATCCCTGTTTCCCTCCCCTCCCCAGTCCTTGGCAGTACCATTCTTCTTTGTTTCTCTCTCAGTTTGACTATTTTAGGTACCTCCTATATTGGGCTCACACAATACTGGTCTTTTTGTGACTTGCTTATTTCATTTAGTTTTATACCTTCCAGGTTCATCCATGTGGTAACATGTGCCATATTTTCCTTCCTTTTAAAGGCTGAATCCTGGAGTAGGAAATGGCACTCTACTCCAGTATTCTTGCTTGGAAAATCCCATGGACAGAGGAGCCTAGTGGGCTACAGTCTATGGGACCACAAAGAATCGGACACAGCTGAGAAACTGAGCACAGAGCTGTATAATCCATTCAGTTCAGTTCAGTACAGTCGCTCAGTCATGTCTGACTCTTTGTGACCCCATGAACTGCAGCATTCCAGGCCTCGCTGTCCATCACCAACTCCCAGAGTCCACCCAAACCCATGTCCATCTAGCCAGTGATGCCATCCAGCCACTTCATCCTCTGTCGTCCCCTTATCCTTCTGTCCCCAATCCTTCCCAGCATCAGGGTCTTTTCCAATGAGTCAACTCTTCGCATGACGTGGTCAAAGTATTGGATATATATGTAATATATATATATATATGTGTATATATATACATATATACACACACATATATATGTAAATCACATTGGATATATATGTAAATCATCCTTTGAAGGACACTTGGTCACTCCCACCTTTTGGCTGCTGTGAATATGCTGCGGGGGACATGATTGTATAAATAACTACTGTTTGTCCCTGTTTTCAGTTCTTATGTATACATTCCCAGAGGTGAAATGCTGCACTATATGGTAATTCTATAGTTAAGTTTTAAGGATCCCTCCTTGTTTCTCACAGTGACTCTCCTGGCACTCTTGAACAAACCAAGTTGATCTTGATGTATCCCTTTAAATAGCTGTGTAATTTGATTTGCTACTATTTTCTTTAAGGTTGTTGCATTTCTATATATTTAGGAGTTTGAGGAAACATCTTTTTTTCTCATTGTCCTCTGCTTTGTTATTGAAATTATCTAGTCTCCTGAAGAATATTGAAATGGTTTTTTTTTTGCTATTCTCTAGAAGAGTCTGGGTACTGCTAAGATGAAAGTTGTGTCTCAGTTTTCAAATTTAATTGTGAAAGTTCAACAATATTCCTGTTTTATCTGTGACTGTACCCCCTTTTTGTTCATCATGTTATTTATTTGTACCTTTTTTCTAGCTAAGTCCATGCCACCCAGAGTTTCAATATCGTCAGCTTTCTGACTCCATTTTTTTCATCTTGCAGTTTACTTCAATTTTCTCCTTTTCTACTATTTTAAGTCTATAAATTTCCCTCAATTCTCCACTTTTACCATAAGCAGTTATTATTATTGATATCCAATATTTCCAAATTTCCCTTAAATTTTGGCTGATGGGTGTTTTTGGAATTTAAACATCTTTTAGTATTTAAATGACAAACATAGAAGTCTTTTAATTTTATGCTATCTTAATTTTTCTTGGTTTAGTTGACATGTACAATGAAAAATTTTGAACTTCTTGGGTGTAAATATGTTTCTTTCCTTGGCCTTTGCATTAATGTTGTGTTAGCTGTTCATATGAGTCTTACATCACAGTCTTCTAAAACATAATTTTCAAAAATATTTTTAGCTGCACCGGGTCTTTGTTGCAGTGTGCAGGTTTTAACTGCTGTGACCTCTCTGGTTGCAGAGCACAGGCTCTAGGTGCACAGGCTTCAGGAGCTTCAGCACACAGACTTGATATTTGTGGCGCATGGGCTCCACAGCACAGGCTTGGTAGTACACGGGCTTACTTGTTTCATGGCATGTGGGTTCTTCCCAGACCACTGATGAAACCCATGTCCCCTGCATTGGCAGGTGGATTCTTATCCACTGCACCACCGGTGAAGTTCCATCCCAATCTTTTTGTACAAGTCCCCTCTATATGAATGATTTGCATTCCAAAAGCCTGTTCATAAGTCCAATTTGTTTGTAAGTCCCACAAAGTTAGCCTATGTACCCAACAAATACAATTAGCTATATAGTATTGTACTGTAATATGTTTATAATAGTTATCAAAGCATAAAAAACATTTTTAATTTTACAGTACAGTACCTTGAAAAATATGGCAGTGCAGTATAGCAGCTGGCATATAGGGCTGGTGTCAAGGGAAAGGGCAGGAAGAATTACTGACTGGAGAAGGGAGAGGAGGTG
Source organism: Antilocapra americana (assembly GCA_007570785.1). Classification (NCBI taxonomy): domain Eukaryota; kingdom Metazoa; phylum Chordata; class Mammalia; order Artiodactyla; family Antilocapridae; genus Antilocapra; species Antilocapra americana. Next base: position 8,001 of record ML661344.1, on the reverse strand, counting down.
AGAGATGGAAGAGCTGAAGAATCATGAGAAGTAGGAGTTGGCAAAGCTTCACTTTCACTCATGCCTGACATTGATGTCACAGGCTCTGCTTCCTTGCTGGATTCAATTCTGTCTTCCTTCTTGAAAAAATGGTCCAGTAATGTCTGGGTAGTGGCTCTGTTTTTCTCATCATGGATGATGTAGTAGTGCTGGATTGCATTCTGAACAGCTCCTGCAACCTTCCTGTACCATCCGAAGTTCAGGTCTCGTGTCTCAAAAACTAACAATGCCTCCTCAAAGAAAGAAAACCTTGCCATTTCCTGCATCCTGAATCTCTTTGGTTCTTCAGTTACTTCTTCATCTTGGCCTTCTCGTCTCTCTTTGTCCTTTCTCTGGGACTCCAGTTCCACAAGGTCTTCGTTAGTAAGCTCCCCATGTTGCATAGTAAGAAGTTCAATGAAGAGTCCTTCTTGCAGATCCAGCCTGAAACAAAAACACTGTACTTACTGTACTCTATACAATGTTGTACAGTAAAGTACAGAAAAACACAGCCCCTTGGAGTGGATGTACATACAAGACAGTGCATGTCAGACTCATGAACTACAGTAACTTATGTGACTGGACATGAAAATGCATGTTCTCATCTTTGAAAATTAACAACTTGACAGTTCATATTTAGGGGTCTTACTGTAGTCTCTAGTGTTCTATTTTTTCAGACTTCAGCATTGCAGGTAAGGTATCTTATGCTCATTCTTAAAAAATTAATAGAGTTAACCTTTTTCGTGCAGTTTAGGATTACAGCAAATTGACTGAAAAGTACACAGAGTTCCCACACACTCCAAGCTCTTACACAAGCACACTCTCCCTCACCATCATCTCACACCAGACTCACAGTTGTTACAATCCATGAACTTACATGATACATCTTATCACTCAACACCTATAGCTTACACTAGGGCTCAGTCTTCATGTTGTACATTCTTAGTTTGGACAAATGTGTGACATGTAGCCACCATTGTATCATACAGAATTGTTTCACTGTGCTAAAAATCCTCTGTGCTCTGCCTGCTCATCCCTCTTTCCCAGTCCCTATGGAGGACTGGTCCTTTACTGTCTCCACATTTTTGCCTTTTCAAGAATGTCATATAGTTGGAATCATACAGTTTGTATCTTTTTCAGATTGACTTTTTTCAGTTAGTAATATGCATTTCAGTTTCCTCCCTTTAATGTTGCACTATAAAGAAGGCTGAGTGCTGAAGAATTGATGCTTTTGAACTGTGGTGTTGGAGAAGACTCTTGAGAGTCCCTTGGACTGCAAGGAGATCCAACCAGTACCTCCTAAAGGAAATCAATCTGAATATTCATTGGAAGGACTGATGCCGAAGCTCAAAACTCCAATACTTTGGCCACGTGATGCAAAGAACTGACTCATTTGAAAAGACTCTGATGCTGGGAAAGATTGAGGGTGGGAGGAAAAGGGGACGACAGAGAATGAGATGGTTGGATGGCATTAGTGACTCAGTGGACATGAGTTTGAGTAAAGTCTGGGAGTTGGTGATGGACAGGGAAGCCTGGTGCATTGCAGTTCATCAGGTTGCAAAGAGTCAGACATGATTGAGCGACTGAACTGAACTGAATGTAGTTTTTCCTCTGTAACATTGACCTCTAACCGAATGACTGGTGCTCTCTCTAAGAAACGAAAACTAGGGACACATGGACACACACAGTGGGAGGCAGCACGAAGACAGGCAGTGGCTGCAGCGACTCATCTACATGCTCAGAAAGAACCGTTTACTTCTGGAAACCCAAGAAGCTAGAAGAGACAAGGAAGCATCCCTCCCGAGATCCTCTGAAGCGGAGCATGATCCTGCCTATACCCTGATTTCACGCATCTACCCTGGAGTTGGGAGATAATGTTTTTGCTTTAAGCCACCAGTTTCTGGTGCTAAGAAACTTAATACAGTGGTCATGAACTCATGTTAGCTTCCAAGCCTGTGCTATTATCCCTTAGACTAATAACCAATTCCTGTCTAGATACAAGAGGAGAAGGACCCGAGGAGGTCAAGCCAAAGGAATCTGCTGACACATTTAGTCACAGTAACCAAACTGAGAGACAAGCCTTCTGCAGCATCCTCCAGTAGGGATGCTTACACTGATATAACCACACAACCTCAAGACTCCTTGTCCTGTGAGATATACTTAGGGATACTTATTAAGTTGTTTGTTTGTTGTTTTTCCCCAAGACTGGGAGAGAGGTAAGAATTTCTACTAAAAGCAAGCTGTTCATAATACCCTTATAATATCCTTTAGTCTCTGCTCCTCTATCATCAAATCTACAAAAGGTTCCTCTCCATTTTCATTTTTATTCTCTATCCTTCTTTGCACTTCCCATCTCCCAGTATTCACCCACTGTAATGTGTGTCATGTAAGTCCTTGGATATATGTGTTTCTTCTAAAATATGTCATTTTGTGGATGATTTTGTCCTTAGTTTATGTAAATCTAAACTATGCTTAGATTTATGTAAATAAAGCTAAACTAAGTTATGTAAACTTACTTTATGTAAATTTATGTTTTAGACCTTATTTATACTCAACATTCTTTTAAAAAGATCCATGTGGATTTTCATGCACGTATAATTCATTGTTTATAAGTTGAATAAACTACTCTATGCATATACCATATTTTATTTATCAGTTTCTCTAGTGATAAACACCAAGCTGCCTCCAACTTCCCACCACTGCAAACAATGTTACTTATGAATATTCTCACCCCATCCCTTTAAGGACCCGAGTAAGCATCCCTCTGTTGGCTCCATAAAGTAAGCTTATGTTTAATTCTGCTGATTTAGAGCTGTCAATTTATTCAGGGTGGTCCTAGCATTATGAAAACAAAGAAGTATCCAAATAATTTGTAACTGTGCCATAGTGGGGAGAGGCTTGACTCTGCCAGGTCCAAGTCACCCACATTCCAGCTCCACTGTTTCCATGAACTTGAACCATTCAGGGAAACAGAAAGCCCCTCAACTTCCTTGTTTTTGTGTGCAGTTGAAGCATGTATAGACTCAGAGAGATGGTTATATTTATGCCCTGCAGGTTGTTAGTTTAAACACAACAATGCTCTTCTCTCTATACATATATGTATGTATCATCACAAACGTCTTCTGTGCTGTTATCCCCCATTTTACAGATGACAAAATGAAAAATCATGCAGATTATCTAATTGTTCACATTACTGAAGTAGATAGCAATATGAATAATGTGAAATTCCAAATGGTTGCCTTCATATCTTTTGCAAACTTATGCTTTGTGTTTTATTTAGTATATTGCCTCAGGGGTCTAAAATTTTATTTTGTTTTTAATTGTGGTTGCAATTACATAATATTAAATTTACCATCTTAAGCATTTTAAAATATTCAGTTGAGTAGTGTTAAATATATTCATACTGTTTCCCAATAGATTTCTAGAACTTTTTATCTTGCAAAACTGAAATGAAGCCATTAATTTCCCCTCCCCATCCATTTTTGTGTTTTCTGTTTTTATGACTGGACTACTCTAGAATTCCTCATATGAATTAAATCATGGTTATTTAAACTTTTGTAATTGGCTTGCTTCATTTAGTTTACTATCCTAAAAGTTTATCCATATTGTAACATATGACTAGATTTTCCTTTTTGAGGCTGTGTAGTATTTCATTGAATGTATATACCACTTATTCTCTATCCATCTATCTGTGAAAATTTGGGTTGTTTATATCTCTTGGTTATTGAAAGTAAGGTTGCAATAAATATGTGTGTGCTTTGTTGCTCAGTCATGTCTGATTCTTGGCTACCCTGTAGATTGTATCCTGCCAAGCTCCTCTGTCCATGGTATTCTCCAGGCAAGAGTATTGCGTGAGTTGCCATTCCCTTCTCCAGGGGAATCTTCCCAACTCAGGGACTGAATCCATGTCTCCTGCATTGCAGGCAGATACTTTACCACCTGAATCACCATGGAACTTTACTGTGCAAATATCTCTTTGAGATACTGTTTTGAATTTTTTGTATATCTACCTATAAGTGTGATTGCTGGATCCTATAGCACTTGCATTAAAAAAAAAATTCTGGAAGCTTGGTATTGTTTGACATAGCAGCTGTACCATTTTACATTCCTAACTACTTCCAGATTTTTAAAGAAATATGAACACTCTAGGGACTAAATCCCTACCCACATAGTGTCCTTGTCTTTACATACAGGACATGAAGAGGGTAAGAAGTGAACTGCGGTTCTGACAGTCATTAAATGGTTTGCATCCATTCTCATAATTTAATTGCTCTGGTGGCTCAGATAGTAAAGCATCTGCCTTCAATGCAGGAGACCTGGGTTCAATCCCTGGGTCAGGAAGATCCCCCAGAGATGGAAATGGCAACCCACTCCAGTACTCTTGCCTAGAAAAGTCCATGGATGGAGGAACCTGGTAGGCTACAGTCCATAGGATTGCAAAGAGTTGGACACTACTGAGCAACTTCACTGGTTCATGCAAGGTGCATAGTCTGGGGAGTTGAAGGGTTTGTTATTGTTCAGTAGCTTTGTTGTGTCTGACTCTTTGTGACCCCATGGACTATAGTGCTCCAGCCTTCCCTGTCCTTCACTATCTCTTGGAATTTGCTTAAATTCACGTCCATGGAGCTGGTGATACCATCCAGCCATCTCATTCTCTGTGGCTCTCTTCTCCTCTTGCCTTCAATCTTTCCCAGCATCAGGGTCTATTCAAATGAGTTGGCTTTTTGCATCAGATGGCCTAAGTATTGGAGCTTCAGCTTCAGCATCAATCCTTCCAATCAATATTCAGGGTTTATCTCCTTTAGGATGGACTGGTTTGATTTCCTCACAGTCCAAGGGACTCACCAGAGTCTTCTCTAGCACCACAATTTGAAAGCATCTATTCTTCGGCACTCAGTCTTCTTTTTGGTCCAACTCTCTCATATGTACATGACTATTGGAAAATCATAGCTTTGACCATACAGACCTTTGTCAGCAAAATGACACGTCTCTGCTTTTCAATACACTGTCTAAGTTGGTCATAGCTTTCTTTCTAAGGAGAAAGCATCTTTTAATTTTGTGGCTGAAGTCACCATCCACAGTGATTTTGGATCCCAAGAAAATGAAATTTCTCATTGTTTCCACTTTTACCCTTTCTATTAGCCAAGAAATGACGGGACGGTATGCTGTAATCTTAGTTTTTAAATGTTAAGTTTTAAGTCAGCTTTTTCACTCTTTCACCTTCAACAAGAGGCTCTTTGGTTCCTCTTTGATTTCTCACATTAAGGTGGTATCATCTACATATCTGAGATTGTTGATATTTTTCCTGGCAATCTTGATTTCAGCTTGTGATTCATCCAGCATGGCACTGCATATGAAGAAGTCTTAAAGGAGGTGATATGCACACTAAGCTTTGAAGGGTCCTAGGAGTTAGCTGGAGCAAGACAGCAAGAAAGGCTTCCAGGTTGATAGAGCAGCCTGAAAAACCACAGAGAATAGAGAACTTTACTTATCCAGAGAATTCCTGATTCTTCAGTATGACTGGGGCATAGAAATCTTGTCAAAATCTGCAGTTTTGACTTTCTATTTAATTGTTAGCTTTTCTTTGGAGTATGCAGATGTTTCAACTTTTTATGTATTAGTCTCCCTAGTCAGTCAGCAAAGGCTGGGTTGTTAGAAACTGTGATGTCCATCTTTCATTGTAACAGAAGTTGCTAACTGTATACCAAGGGTATGAAAATCTTCTTTACTCTAAGAGATATTCCTTGACTTCATATAGTTTATGCTCAAAGTGGAAAAAAATACTGAAAGTTTTAGTCACTCAGTCGAGTCCAACTCTTTGTGACCCATGGAGCCTGCTAGGCTCCTCTGCCCATGGAATTCTCTAGGCAAGATCGCCTTCTCCAGGGGATCTTCTGAACTCAGGGATCAAACCCGGGTCTCTCACATTGCAGGCAGATTCTTTGCCATCTGAGCCACCGGGGAAGACCATTAGTGGGAAAGCCAGGCATTAAAGAAGGAATTGTGAGTTTCATAAATGAAAATTGTGTGCTGTACACTGTATGCTCTGGGAACCTGTAGAAAATGAATCAAGGAGGCTTAGAAGGTTTATCTCATGAAATGGAAGTAGCTAGGCTAGCGGGTCCTCAGAAGAAAAGAACCAGGTAAATCTTGATATTGGGTAAACCATGTTAGGCCTTAAGACATTTTATGATCTAAGCCTGGCTATAATGCTCCTCTTGAAATGGTCTCAGCAATAATGCTCTTGAAAAAACAAAACTATTGTTATCAGGCAAGAGAAGTAACAATAGAAAAGATAACAAATGAGTTTTTAAGATTCCCAGTTCTATTTCAATGGTAAAGATTAGCCTGAAGCACTTTCTTAAGCTTTGTTGCAGAAATTTAAGCCCCCTTCCAGTGCTCAATCACTATATCCACAGGAACCTAAGGGATGATACCTCTTGAAAGTCCCTTGGACAGAAAGGAGATTAAACCAGTCAATCCTCAATGAGATCAATCTTAAATATTCACTGGAAGGCCTGATGATGAAGGTGAAGCTCCAGTACTTTGGCCATCTCATGTGAAGAACCAATACATTGGAAAAGAGCCTGATACAGGGAAAGGATTACACTGTTGGATGGCATCATCAACTCAATGGACATGAGTTTGAGCAAACTCTGGAAAAGGGCAAAGTTCAGGGAAGCCTAGTGTGCTACAGTCCATGGTGTCACAGAGAATCCAACATGACTTAAAGACTGAAGAGCAACAACAAAGGGATGATGATATTGACCTATCCTGAGTTTTGTGACTTCAATCTACTAGAGCTTGGCACTCTGTCAACCTTTGCCCCAATTCTCTTCTGACTTCACTTCTGCTCAAGTCCCTTAATGAGTATGCATATACCCTTAGCTTAAAACTTCTTCAATTTTGCTGTTCCTGGAGACACTGCTTTGGGAACAATCTCCAGTGGTCTCCTTACTTGCTGCAAGTGACAAACCCTTCCTTCTCCTTATCTTTGGTTCAGTTGATATCCATCAAGAAGTGATCCCAGTCTGGGGATAACAAAGGGAAGAGGAATAACCCCTACTTTACCACTGAAACATCATAGCTGTTATTAGAACACTAATTTTTTTTCAATGATTTGAGTTAAATATCTTATAATTTAATTTATACGTAAAAATATATATAATTTAATTTAATAATTTTAGAGCACAATGAACTTTATTTTCTGCATATGTCCCCTCATAAATGCTATCTTTTCATTAAAAGTATTTATGATCATTAAATTAATTGCCCAGTCAAGTATTCCTGCCTGGAAAATTCCATGGAGGAGGAGCCTTGAGGGCTATGGTCCGTGGGATCATGAAGAGTCTGAAATTTATGGACTGAGAAACAACTGAGTGACTGAGAAGTAGCAGCAGCAGCAATTCATTAATTACTCATGTGGGACCAGGAGGAGCACCTATGGTCATGGATGCTAAAGATGAGACTAAGGTCTTGTCTTATGATTAGATCTTTGATCCATTTTGAGTTTATTTTTGTGTATGGGGTTAGAAAGTGCTCTAGTTTCACTCTTTTACAAGTGGCTGTCCAGTTTTCCCAACACCACTTGTTAAAGAGGTTGTCTTTTCTCCATTGTATATTCTTGCCTCCTTTGTCAAAGATAAGGTGTCCATAGATGCGTGGATTGATCTCTGGGCTTTCTATTTTGTTCCATTGATCTATATTTCTGTCTTTGTGCCAGTACCATACTGTCTTAATGACTGTGGATTTGTAGTATAGCCTAAAGTCAGGTAGGTTGATTCCTCCAGTTCCATTCTTCTTTCTCAAGATTGCTTTGGCTATACGAGGTTTTTTGTATTTCCATACAAATTGTGAAATTATTTGTTCTAATTCTCTGAAAAAGACCTCTGGTAGCTTGATAGGAATTGCATTGAATCTATAGATTGCTTTGGGTAGTATACTCATTTTCACTATATTGATTCTTCCAATCCACGAACACGG
>ML661343.1:18132925-18307204 GCA_007570785.1 Antilocapra americana | reverse complement strand
GATGAAAGCATGGCAGTGAAATTTGGGCTGCCTTGATACATATCCAGAAATTATGCCAATATGTATCAAATTCTATGATATTTACTTATTTTGAAGCTTATTTTTTTAAAAAGTGAACCAAGAAACCTACTGTCATAAAATATATTTTGAATTGTTTCCTTTATTCATTTTCTGAATTCATTTATATTAGTATTTATTTTCCTAGACACCTCAAAGAAAACTGTTTGTTGTCTACATAGATATACAAGGGAATATTTTAATCAGAAATCTTTGTATACTTCCTATATTTAATATACATTGCTTCCTTTAATAAATTAATATTTATGAATAGTAACTAAATATTTCTATTGGTGGTACGTACGTCACACTATTTAATATAATGTGTCTTTAAGTCTTTGTAAAACAAGTGCCATTGAATGCCTGCTTCTGGTCAACGATATTCTTCTGAAAATTTCAGCTTCTTAAAGATACATTTTTTTCTCCTCTTTAACATGTTCTTCTTATACATGTTTTAAACTCTTTACTCTTCAGATCTTAATCATCAAATAGAAAGATTTAACAAAAAAGATTTTACTGTTTTTTTTTTTTGATTGATTGGATTCCACTTACTGAAGAGGCAAAGTTTAGGCCAGTGCTAGATGAAAGAATATATGTGCTTGCTCTTCTAACTGAATTACAAATGTAGTTGGAAATTTTCTTCCTATTCTAGACTGGAAGCTTAGGAGTGTAGGAACAGATTCCCTGTGGCACACTGTAAAATCCCAGCTTCTAGCACAATCTCTAACTCATAGAGTGCTCTCAATAAGTATTTATTGAATAAGTAAGCTTCTTTATAACCTTCCTAATAGAAATTGGGACCATAAAACAATGAAGACATAATAGAGACATGGAGAAATGTAGAGTTTTTATTCTGTGGCAGAGGAAATCATGACCTTTGAAAGTAACTCTATGTAACTCTTTGAGCCAGTTGATTACAAATTAGTTTCAGATTGGCAGTGTTACTGTAAGATGTTTTACCATGTAGTGAACCAGTGTATTACACTTCTGTGCTGGCTGCATTTGGGAACAACAATTGTGTTTAAAATATGAAATTTAAAGGAAAAAAATAAATCATACCACATCTTGGTTACTTTTTTTTGTATAGAAGCTACCTTAACCCTTTCATCTTTTTGCCATCTACTTTCCTCCATGACACACCAGAGTGAATTTTAAATTCTCTAGAGCACAGGTGGTGACTGAAGAGATTTTTACAATTTACCTATATAGAATTACATGAGAAGAACCACAGTGGTTACCTTTTAGGAATTGTAGAAAGAATGACTTTACTTTGAGCAATATACAGTTGTAGTGAAAACTGAACAGTTACAGAGCAGTAAGGTACCTGGAAGGTTGGGAGTGTTCTGACAGATTTAGAGTATGTGGAGAGTTCATTCGTACAGGTCTGGGTGGAAACACCCACTCTACCACCCCTCTGTAGAGTTCACTCGGGCAAGGATGGAGGTGTTGATTGCCCAATAACCTAGAGGATAGTGGCTGTCTAGGGTGGCTAGAACTGCAGAATGAAAGCTTCCTCCTATGCAGCCCTAATAACAGAATCTCCCTGGAAATACCATAATATGCTGATTATGAGGCTGCTTTAAGATCAACCCATTTTCTTTTTGCTACTCTTTTAGCTTCCAGGTGTTGAATATGTTTCTAAACGTCAGGATTTGTTTGAATGAATTTCCTCTTTTTTTTCTTTCCTTATTTTATTTTTTTGGGGAACAAAGTATTTATAGTTTGTATCCGAAGAGTGAAGTGGCAGGGTCCCTCATAAAAATCAAAACTGTAGCTCTGACCAAATAACAAAGCCTTCAGAGTAAGATTTTTGCATTGAACCATGTAGATTCATTGTCTGGATCTGCCGTATAACTGCCAATCTTGTACTTAGGCATTAATGTATTATTTCTTCATATGGGAATTTTGGGGGCAAATTACAACCCTACTGAACAATGAAGTTATCTAGTATATTATCTATTCAACTATTTTTAGGTAAACTTAGGCAGGAGAATCAGAAGAATAATTTAGTAGCCATTTTGCTACAAATAAATTTTATAGCCTCTTTTTCATTAAAAAAATCAAACAACCCAGCTGCACTTTAAACGAGATGGCTTATGTTCAATTTTCAGAGATGCCTATTAAATATAGTTTTGATTTTTATTACAGATGAATTTTTAAGGACCTTAAACAGTTTAGCTTTTGCAGTTGGGAGACTGCGTTCTATGCTAAACTTAGCAGTAAAAAGAAACACATTTTTCTTCATGCTCCAGGCAAACTTATACTTGAAAAGAAATGAACAAGATTTGCCAAGGATGAGTTTTATTCCAGCATTCATATTAGTTTTTCTTTAAGGGGAGGTTACTAGTTCTTTTGGTATTAATGGAAGTGTGGATTGAGTGTTGTAGAGGAAAAATAAGAGAGCTCAAAGGGTACATCTTGAAAGAGACAGAAGCCATTTTAAGAAGGTTAGGCTTGCTTTCTCCCTGAGAAGGTGGAGAGAATCTGTTTTCTCCAGACTCTCTGTTTTGGGTTGAGGGAAATGCAAGTATTTGTAACAACAAATTTTAAGTCTAATTTTCTGGTTGAAGGGGGAGGGCAGTGACTTTTCAAAGGGAAGCTTTTATAATGGCTTTAAAGCAATGTTATGATCTCTGCAGAATTAATCCTAGGGAAGTGTGAAATAGTAATAGAAGGAAAAGTGTGTGATTGTTGGTAATTAAATCTGTGGCAGTAACTGACTACAGTAAACAGTGAGTGTTTTCTCGTTCTGCCTTCTGCCGAATGGAGTAACATTAAAGAAAGAGCTATTCTCAGACCCAGACACTATTTTGTGTGAACAGCTGTTACTAATAAAATTATAGGCAGTTCTTTGACAGTCACCTATGATTTGTTAGCTTACTGATATGTAAAAAACCTATCTGATTTCTTTTCTGCCATGTAATAAAAAGGACAAAAAGGACCTAAATATTCTGTTATAAATGAGTTCATAAATCTTAGGCGCTCATGAATCTGGGCTTTAAAAACAAAATAAACATCCATATCACAGTGTTGAGAACCAAAGACTGAATTTGCTAAATAGCTCTGGGGTTGACCTTTATACCTAGCCATAATTTCTGAAATCAGTGCAGAATATTTTGTTAAGAGCCTAACATTTCAATTTGAAGAACAAAATTAGTATTATTTAAAAATAGAGTTATCAAGGTTTTCAAATTCATTTATTTAACAAACACTTGCCAGTTTTGGGAAAACAAACATTTCCTCTAAAATTTCTTTCTTTTTTTTTTAACCAGATGTACCGTAAGAAAAAATAGTTGCATACAGAATGCTGGCCAGATGAACAGATATTAAGTGCCTCCTGTGTATAAAAGAACATGCTGTGTGAGACACACCCTTGCTTCTTATTTGCCAGCATCATAGATGACAAGCAGTCTTCACAGTTCCTGTTTCACAGTTGACGCCCTCAGCCTGACATGGCCTTCTGGGTGTTATCCTTCCTGGTGCTGGCTGTTTGATTGGCTCTTAATACAAAGAAAAAGACACAATCATCTGAAGGCCATGCTAGAAGCTTCCCGGTCTTGAGAATTTGAACTCCTGAGTGACATGTATCATTTCTTCAGAGCTGGTGTATCTTTTTTTGCCTTAACTGCGAGAAGCTGTTAGTGACCCCTTGCCCTGTGTTTCTAACTCAGGTGGAAGCTGTATGTGTTTGTTAGTTGCGCAGTTGTATCCGACTCTTTGTGGCCCCACGGACTGTTGCCCGCCAGGCTCCTCTGTCCGTGGAATTCTCCAGGCAGGAATACTGGAGTGGGCAGCCGTTTCCTTCCTCAGGGGATCTTTCCGACCCAGGGCTCTAACCTGGGTCTCCTGTGTTGCAGGACGTCCTTTACCATCTGAGCCACCAGGGGAGCGACATGAGGACATAGATAGTGGCCCTTGTTTCTTGGTGGCTCTGCGAAGCACCTTCTCTTGCTCAGTTTACAGTCATTCTGATGTAACTGGGGACTCAGTATCTGGGAACTTGTGGATGTAGGACAATGGAGGCAGAGTGGGCAGCTGGATTCCCAGAAGCAAGCGGAGCAACTGGAGGGAGTGAATTTAAACATCTTGCCTCCTTCTAATGGCTATCATTGATTTGTTCTCCATTTACCACACCTCTTTGTCTTTTGTGGGGCACTTGGGGCATAGTAAAAGAAATTCTGTTTTAAAGGCGAAGTCATTTTTGTCTCTTTGCCTGCTTCTCATTCATTGTCTCAGGAAAATGATTCAGTTCAACATTTTCATAATTGTTGCAGTTGAAAAGTCGATCATAGTTTATCCAGCAATTTGAATGGAAAACTGCTACATAGGTCCTTTGAAATTTGAAAATTCTACACACCTTTATTACAGGATTAATTTTGGATTGTGAGCAGTTTGCTTTGAAAAGAAAATAGTTTTTTCAAGGAAGTGTGTGGTGGATTGTGGTGTGGTGGGAACCAGAATGTCTTTAATGCTATTATATTTCTGAAACCTCACAGAAGGGAACAATAATTGATCCACAAATTAAAGAAAAAGAGAGTGAGATTTTTTGTCTCTGTCGCAGGAAGTAGATAGTGATGTTTAGAAACATGTTCATGTATATTTCTGAGAGATAGCCTTCTGTTTTTTTCCCCCTTTGGAGAACTGAAATCATGAATTAATTGCCTCTTTCCAAAATTTGACACCCACCCCTTTTTTTACAATCATCATCACTTAGTAAATAATTGAAGGAGAGTTTTTCTTTTGTTTCTTTTGTAGTTTTAAAGACCTTTTTTTCATGGTTTTCAGTTTTTCGTTATGTCTTTTACATTTCTATTTGGTGAAGATCTGGCCTGGTGATTGGTGGCTTTTTCCACGTATTTCCTGGTGACTGCACTGAGCAGTTGTTTCTAGAGAGAAATGCAGCAGTCTCATCCACCCATTACTCAGTCTTCCAGCTTTTTGCTGCAGGCCCCCCAAAGAGCCTTCCTTGGTATCCCACCCACCCATTTACTCTTATCACAGTGTCCTTAACCAAATGCAAGGAGGGATTCCTTAGATTCTCTGGTGGGTGCAGTTTCTTTAAGATTTAGGGAACTTCCAAGTTGGTGCTTCTTTCAAATATCATGTGGCCGTGAGCTGGTGAGAGGGGAAGTTGGGTGCTTTAGTGCGTTAAATGACACTTGCTAATGTGCTTTTAGGAGATGATTAACTTTCTGCAGCAAGGCTGTGGTCTGCAAAACAAAAGACGTTATCGAACAAAATGTACAATTCTCCTTCCTTTTCCAGAGGGCAGGGACTTGAGATTGGTGTGTGGTTACCAGCAGAAAGCTAGCGAGCCCAAGCTGGCTCATCTATCACAGGCCACCTGGTTTCAAAATAGAACGCAGTGCGTGTGCTAGAAGGGGAGAAGGAGCCGGGGTCCTATGTTGGGTAATAGTGCATCTTCTGCATTTGTCACTTTGAATGTCTTCACCTCACTTACTTGAGAGCTTTCCAACATCTCTTTCTGTGTTTCTTTCCCCATAGGGACAGTGGCTTGAGCAGCAGCCTTTGCTTTCATTATACCCAGTCAGTCTGAGTAGGTGTTTTGTTTTATTTATTTTTTGAGGTGGAGATGCAATGAAATTTTCTTGCCATGTGAACTGATATTTTAAGATCTACACTTTTCAGAGCTCCTTCGTTATATTACAGGTTCTTTCTGCAGATGGCAAATGCAATTTTCCTCTTGTCCTAAAGAGCTGACCCATTTCCTTTGACTTGTTCTAATAATATAGGATGACTTTAATTCTTGGTCCTGGTTTGCCCTTAAAAGAATGCTGGGGTACTTGTTAAGAGTTTAACTCTCTTTTCTCTCTGACTCTTGTTGCATACTGGTAAATAATGCAAAAACAATGGTACCCTGGCTTTGTCAGAGGTTATTTGAGCAAGCCATGAAATACTCCTGTGGCTCTCCATGTTGCTGTAGTCATGAGTATCTTTTCTAAAGCCTGTAACTGAAAGGCCGTCAGGAACTCCTGCTTCTCTGAACTAACCCAAGGGTGTTTTGTTCCTTTGTTCCTTTCCTATTTCTATAGAAGCCCACAGAATGCAGAGATTGGACCACATCTAAGGGCTGTTTGAACTTTGAAACTTTCTTTGCTTCCCCTCTGCAGCTTTGGCATCTCAGCCACTTTGCAGCCCCTCTCTTACCCCTGGATGAGGCTCCTGAGACTGCGCCTCCCAGGATGATCAGCTCCGCTGGAAGGCATAGCCAGGTCAGGTGGGCTCCTCCTGGCCAGGCTCCCTCTCCTCCCTCTTCCCCTCAGGCAGGCACAGACAGCTTGGAGAGTTCTGGGCCTGAGCTGTGAGGCGGCGTTAGCGAGCCTGCCCAGAGCTGCCCTCGTGTTGCCTGGCACACTGCTGATAGTTTCACTGCCTTCTCAGGGAGTGGTATCGAAAGCCTCCTGTCACATCAGCATGGGTCTCTTGCTTCCTGTAGGAAGGGCGACATCCTAGGAGATGGAGACTCGGTGCTCCTGAGCGGCCCTGCTCAGGCCTGTGTGTGTTTTCTGAGATACGCTTAGGCAGCTACCTTGGACTCGGTCCTCGTCCTTCTTCTCCTTCTTCACTGACGTTTTAAGTAATGCTTTTCATTTGCTTGCAAGGAATCTCTGCTGCCCAAGTGCATTTCTGCCCTTTTTCACTGACAGCAGGTTGGCTCTTTGACCCTGGGCACTGGGAGTGCCTCACACACCTTAGTGGAGCACGTTGGGGGATGCTCTGTGTTTGGAGCCAGTGGGTCATTTTTCCAGGGCTTTCTAGGAAAGATTTAGCGTTAACCCCTGGATGGACCACCTGTGTCCTTTTCTTCTTCCATTATGATGCCCATTTTTTCCTTGGGGCTTTCATTGAAACCAGAAGAACAGGTAAGGGTTGACAGATTCATACTATGAAGTAAGACATTCATATTTTTAAAAAATGTATTTGTATGTGTGTATACACACACACACGTTTCTCTGGCCTCTGAACTGCACATAATTGTCGTGACCATGATCAGAGAAACTTCCTGTGTTCCTTGTCTGCAATCTGACGAAACAGCTCTATGAGCAAAGAAGGAACAGCTGGACTCAAGTCCTAGCTTTGGAGAAACATTGTTACCAGAGCCCAGACCCACTGGAGGTGCCAGGCAGGCTCTTTGCATTCCTGGACCCTGCTTTCCTCCTGGCCCTCTCTGTCTCATTGTCTTACCAACTCCAGGCTCACTTACCTTGCTTTCAGATTTGGAATGGGACAGGTGCAGGGAAACAGGAGAACAGCTGCAGGTGAGGGAGAGTGAGGGGGATATTGGGGGGCATGGCAGGGCAAAGGGTATCGCTGCTTGTAGTGGTGGGGTAGCCAGGTGTTCCTTAAGTTCTGGAGAAAAGAGAGGAGAGCAGAGCAGAGGGGCTCTGTGCCGTGCCTTGGCTTGGCCACACCAGCCAGGCTAAGCCCAGCCAATGCAGCTTCCCTTCTCAGCCCCACTCATTCAGCTCCCTACAGGGTTTCTCCACTGTGGTCACATCTACCATGCCCTTCCTCTGCCAGGTTGTGGATTGGGAGATGAGCATGTGTAGAAGTCAGGCTTGCATGGGACGCCTTTTTGTGGCATGCACTCTTTGGGTCATTTTGCTCCCAGAGCCAGTTAGATAGCTGAGGTCAGATTGAGTCCTGAGGAAAACCATTCACACATTAAAAGAAAGAGTTACAACCAGACTTCTCCAAGTGTTGTTGTTGTTTCCCTGTTAGCTGGTTAAGGTGATAGAAATGCATCTGTTACTGTATCGAGAACTCTGCTAATCTGGTAATGGGTTATTAGGAGGTCTCTTGCTCAGGAAATATGCTTTCCCAGTGGCTTGCTTCTCCTGCAGTAGAGTGCTTTTTCAGTTGCCCGAGGCAGTAAGATAAATTGTATCATGAGATATTCTTGCCAGTGGATTCTTGCTCCCATGGAGTGATGTAATAAAGAAGTTATTTGTAATTTTTAGCTGAGAAGGGCACCTGTGTGTTGCTTTTGTTCTCTCAGGAGCTGTTCACATTCTGGGCTGTCATACCCAAGTTCAGGGAGTAGATCATTCAGGGTCCCTAAAGTCTGTTTACAACCATCATGCAAAATGGGCTTCATTTGTCTATAATATAATTAAGTGGATTTCTTGATTCAAAATGTAGGCAAATATATTTTGAATAATTTGAATGATTTTGAATAATTTAAGACCAGAGCTAATGAATGCTGAAACAGATACTTGAAATTAGCCTCTATTTTTGTTTTAGAGGTTGATCTAGTTCTAATCATTCCCTGTGTATTAAGAGCTAATGAATTACCATAGTATTGGCTTCTCTCGAGCCAACCTTGGGCCAGATATGGATTCTAGAGGTGGCAGGGCATTGATGTTTTCAAGGAGTAACGAATGGCATGACCTCTGCACATGCTGTTCTGTGCTGAGTCACCATCTAAGATGTTGTCTGAAGCACATTAGAAATGACTAGAAAATTTGGGGCACATGTCAACTCTTGTAATGAAGGGTCTCCTTGGTTTCCCGTCTTCTGGTCGGAGGAGATACCTGTATCTTGCTCGATCAGTTTCAGAGAAATAATTTGTATTTCCCCATCCATATCCTTTTTGACAAAGGATTGCATTTTAATGGAGGAAATCATTAGACTTCATTAATAGTTCTTCGGGGAAATCTTGACTCCAAATACATTTTCACAGAAGTCACCAGATACATTGTTTGAGAAACACATTTTCTGTAGGGCTTTCCACTCCAGACCATGCTTATTATGGGAACAGGGATTCTTGTTTAGGGTTTTTCTAAATCCCTAGGGTCTGTCTGTGAATTGCTACTCAAATTACAATGTATCCTTCCCAGAATTAAAGTGTTAAGAATCACTAATACAGAATCACATTATCACACAATGATTTATATTTTCTATTAAAAAATATTCTTTCTTTATATATCTTAAAGCAGTATGCTACTGCCTGAATTTATATTGCTTTTTATTCTCCTCTTAAAATGAAATAATGAAAAGCATTTAAGAGATATGTCCTGTGATGGTATGGCTGCTTACGCTTCAGTAATGAAACAAACTATTGTGTTGAATAGACAAAGTTTGAGTCAAGGAGTACTTTTCTTCCAATTAAGAATTTTCTTACATGATTAAGAATTATATTTTGTTATTTTTGTGGCCTTTGCAGTGACTGTTCATAATATTTTTTGTTGTGTTTTTCAGTGTTTTTGATATTTTGTGAATAATGCAGTAGTTTATTAGACAAAATATGAAAAATGTTTTAAAGTTTTTTCATAAGTTTATCTGGACTTCCTTGGTGGCTCAGACGGTAAAGCATCTGCCTGCAGTGCAGGCGACCCTGATTCAATCCCTGGGTCAGAAAGATCCCCTGGAGAAGGAAATGGCAACCCACTCCAGTATTCTTGCCTTATTCCTGTCTAGACTGTTTT
Source organism: Antilocapra americana (assembly GCA_007570785.1). Classification (NCBI taxonomy): domain Eukaryota; kingdom Metazoa; phylum Chordata; class Mammalia; order Artiodactyla; family Antilocapridae; genus Antilocapra; species Antilocapra americana. The sequence goes on along the minus strand of ML661343.1, from coordinate 18,297,698 downwards.
ATTTTTATGTTTCTTGTATGGATGTAATCATACTGTACAATTTAACATGTTGTAAGCATTTTCTGTGTACCTATATGAACTTCATATTAATATTTAGAATTTGTGTATAATATTCTGTTAGAGGGTATATATTAATTTTCTTGCTTATTCTTTTTTTTTTTTTTTTTTAGCATTTAGGTTTCTCCCAGTGTTTCCATTTTCCAATAACACTGTAATGAAGTTCTTGGCATAGATTCCATTTTTTTAAAATACACAGTTGCACACTTTTGTTAGAATAGATAAATAGAACTGTTACTTCTAAGTTAGAGGATATGAAAAATTTTACAACTCTCGATTATATACACCTTAAACATATTCTGAAATAATTGTGTATAATTTGCAGCATCATGAACGTTATAATAAGATGATAATAAATTAGTAGGCATGCACTTAAAACGTGTGCTTATTTGGTCACTGGTAAGATTGACCATTTCCTGTATGTTTGTTTCTAGTTGAATTCCTTAGTTTGTAAGTTGTCTCTTCATTTCCTTTGCCTGTTTGTGAACTCTGAGCTTACAGTGAAATTAGCCTTTTTCATGTTTACTGCAAATAACTTAATCCCTGTCTGTTGTTTTTCTTTTACTTTGTTTTGTATTATTTAATACAGAAGTTTTCAATTACTATGAGGCTGAATCTGGTGATTTTTTGCTGTTCTTTTTTAAAATACAAATCTTAATCTGGTTTAGATACTCCTCAAAAACCAGATTTTCTGTTCTTGTTATGGATGGAACTCGATTGAATATAGTATTTATACATCACTTTTGTATAGTTCTCTTTCTTTCAAAATGAAAATGAAATGCATGCACGTATAAATTTATAACATCCCAGATTATACAACATAAGCTGCTCTGTATGTGCTTGGCTCTTTTCATCTGGTAATATATAATGGCTATCTTGCCATTTAATATAAATCTTTTATATTATATTTATAGCTTTTTAGTGTTGAAGTGTTTTTTTTTTGTTACTGGTCCAGTGTATTAGGAAACATGCAGTGGTGCGCTGTGGCTAGCTTGCACCTGCTCATCAAAGCCAGTTTTATATATTTCTTCTCAACTCTGCATTCACTGACTTCATTTTGGTAGCTTGAAATAGCCATGATTGGGGCATTCACACCACAGAAATAGGCTAATATGACAAATAAGAGCTCTTCCTTACCCATGCCTGCAAAAACAGTTAAAAATTTGTCAGCACACCACCCCTGTATGCCAGCATACCTGACCCCCTGTTAATATATATTTAGTTTGAGGCCGTTAAATTTTTTTCATAATCACTGCTCAGTATTGTAAGGGATCCATCTTTGTACATTTATATGTTCAGATAAGTTCCTCAAAGTTGTATCATTAGTTCAGTGATAGGCTTATTTAACATTTTGATACACCTTACCACCCTTTGCTTTTTAGAAAGGTTGTGCTGGTTTATTTCCCACCTCTAGTTTATGTTTGTAAGTGTTTTGGCACATCTTATTATCATTCAGTTCAGTTCAGTTGCTCAGTCGTGTCCTATTCTTTGCGACCTCATGAACCGCAGAATGCTAGGCCTCCCTGTCCATCGCCAACTACCAGAGTCCACCCAAACCCATGTCCATCGAGTCGGTGATGCCATCCAGCTATCTCATCCTCTGTCATCCCCTTCTCCTCCCACCTTCAATCCTTCCCAGCATTAGGGTCTTTTCAAATGAGTCAGTTCTTTGCATCAGATAGCCAAAGTTTTGGAGTTTCAGCATCAGCATCAGTCCTTCCAATGAATATTCAGGACTGATTTCCTTTAGGATGGACTGGTTGGATCTCCTTGCAGTCCAAGGGACTCTCAAGAGTCTTCTTCAACACCACCGTTCAAAAGCATCAGTTCTTCGGTGCTCAGCTTTCTTCACTGTCCAACTCTCACATCCATACATGACTACTGGAAAAACCATAGCCTTGACTAGACGGACCTTTGTTGGCAAAGTAATGTCTGTTTTTCAATATGCTGTCTAGGTTGGTCATAACTTTCCTTCCAAGGAGTAAGTATCTTTTCATTTCATGGCTGCAGTCACCATCTGCAGTGATTTTGGAGTCCAGAAAAATAAAGTCTGACAGTGTTTCCACTGTTTCCCCATCTATTTGCCATGAAGTGATGGGACTGGATGCCATGATCTTAGTTTTCTGAATATTGAGCTTTAAGCCAACTTTTTCACTTTCCTCTTTTCACTTTCTGCCATAAGGGTGGTGTCATCTGCATATCTGAGGTTATTGATACTTCTGGCAATCTTGATTCCAGCTTGTGCTTCTTCCAGCCCAGCATTTCTCATGATGTACTCTGTATACAAGTTAAATAAGCAGGGTGACAATATACAGCCTTGATGTACTCCTTTTCCTACTTGGAACCAGTCATTTGTTCTATGTCCAGTTCTAACTGTTGCTTCCTGACCTGCATACAGGTTTCTCAAGATTTTTATTAATCTGATGGACAAAAAAAATTCTTGGGTTTATTGAATTTCTGTTATAGTCTTCAATTTCTTTTTTAAACTGCCCATTTACAAAAATAACTAACAGTTGCCTCTATTATTTAGTTTAGGTTTCAGTTTTCCTTTAGGTTTAGTTCGATTTTTTAAACCACTTTTAGCTTCAACTTTAATAACTGAGATATTTCTAGAAAATTGACCTTTTTATCTATGGAAGAATCGAGTGTCCTAGGATGAATATCTTCAAGGCAAAAAGAAAATAGAACTGATAAGGTTTGGCTGTGTGCAAAACTGCACCGTAATACAAAAGCTTTTACTTGTAATGAAGTCCAGTTCATATTTTTTCTTTTGTTGCTGATGCTTTTTGTGTCACATATTGCTAAATCCAAGTTTACAAAGATTTGCCTCCATGTTTTCTTAACTAAGAGTTGTATGCGTGTGTGCATGCTAAGTCGCTTCAGTCATATCTGACTCTTTGCAACCCTATGGTGTGTAACCTGCCAGGCTTCTCAGTATGTGGGATTCTCTAGGCGAGAATACTATGCCATGCCCTCCTTCTGGGGCTCCTTTGGACCCAGGGATCAAACCCGCGTCTCTTATGTCTCCTGCTTTGGCAGGCAGGTTTTTTAACCAGAAGCGTACCAGGGAAGCCCTAAGAGTTGTATAGTTGTATATTTTACATTTAGGTCTTTGATCCACATTGAGTTGATTTTTGTATATGGTGTGAGGTAGGGTTATGATTTCATTCTTTTGTGTGTATGTAGTTGTAACAGCATCATTTGTTGAAAAGACATTCTTTTTCCATTGTATAGTCTTGATATCCTTATTAATTTTTTTGCCTTATTTTTATTACTTTCTTACAATTAGTATAGGTTTATTTGGTTGTACTTTTAAATTTTTTTAATTCTTAGATTATTTTAACATTTTATTGATTTAAATTTGAAGTGTTTAAATCTTTGGATTTTTCTGCTTGTTACTACCTAGTGTTCATATCATTCTTTTATAGACATTCTAAATTTATGATTTTTATCTTTGAACCAGGATTAAGACAGTTTAAAGTTTTCCAAATGGTTGTGATTTTTTTCAGCCCTTGTTATTTATTCCTTGTCTTACATTGTTTTGATAACAGATTGTGGCCTGTATTGTGTTTACTTTTTGAAGTTTATTATAGCCCAATATATAGTCAATTTTTGTTCTATAGATACATGTGTATATATATAAAATAAAATAAATGTGTTATTTAATTTTACTGCTTAGATTTGGCTTCATTTCTCCATTCTTGTGTGATTTAAGTTTCTTGTCCACAACACTGATTTGGCAGTGACTGGCATATAAATGTCAAGTGTCAGTAAGTACGTTTTGAATGACTGAAGTGCCTGCTATACATATTTGATGTTCTGATTTCGTTTTTAAGTTCTTGAATATTATTTTTTCCTCCTTATTTCCTTTTTTAAAGCCTCTGACAGTTTCTATGTTATTTTATTTCTTTAATATCCTATTTCAGACACTTCACATTTCCTTCAATTATCTTAATAGCACAGAACAGTTATAGTCTTAGTTTTTTTCTTCTGTTTCCTAGAGTAAGTCTTCTAGAGTGTTCTCTTTCTTTTCTTTCTGCATGTTCTGTGCCTTGTCTTCATTTTTTCTTTGGAATGCTCCAGATTTTGTTTGGCCCCACTGTTTGTCCAAAAATAGTGTGGGTGGAATCTCATTGACTTCCTTCCCTATTTGTCTTGGGTCTGTGTGTGTCTTTCTCTTAGCACTTGAGCTGGCAGGCTGGAAGATGATAGTATATATTCTGTTTTTAGCCATTCCGTTGTTGGAATGAGGTGGTGGTGGGGTCTGTGGCATCAGGCAGCCTCAGTCTGTAGGCTTTGCTTCTTAATTTTGTTGTATTTTACAACCAGTTCTATTTTCCTTTTCCTTCTGCGTGTGCCACCATTTTGATGAGAAATTATTCTCATTTGATGAAAGGTGATGCCTTGCTGTTTGTGGGATTTTTGTTCTGTGCATTTGTTGGGTACATTTCTCTGTATTCTTAGACTACTTTGCACAGGAGGCCTGCTTTCAGCCCTCAGCACTGCCAGGTCAGAGGGAGAGCTTGGGATTGCTTGGCTGTACAGTGTCTCTTAGCCCCTCTGCTAGGAGAGGTGAGTTTCAGTAGGATGTTACTTACTTCTCCATGTTGAGGGATACCAGGAAGTCTTTCGGAACCTTGGCTACTTGATTCCCTCAAATTACACTGCTTTACCAGCAGAAGAGCTGTGCATAGACCCCAGCAGATTCTCTTTCTGTAGCCTACCTGTATTGCTTCTGGTTGATAAGTCCTTTGCTATTATTAACAAAGATGCGATTTCTTCTCTGCTTTTATTCTTTTTGTACATTTTGAGGGATGAAAAGGAAGTTGTTGTTTTTAAGAGCACATTGCCTTCTTTCCAGGAAGTCTGCTTTATGAGTGTCAATGACTATAATTAACACATGTGAAGTCTTTCATAGAGAGGTATAATTATAGCATCTCTTATATGCTTTAGAGTCCAAGCTTCCAGCCCGTACTTGAGTCACCTCTGTAAGATCTCCCAATTTATTGTTATTTTGTTCTCAGTGATAGGAATCATCATCCCCCCAAGAGAAATAAATTCTCTTCCGTCATCTGTGTTGCTTAGAAAATATTCGTATACTGGGCTGAAAACTATCCTGAAACTAGTTTCATCAATCCCTTGAGGACACAGGGTCTCTCAAAGCCCCTGGAACACATCTACTTTTCCAAATAATTGCAGTTGTCCTCATGACACACCTGGGGTTTGCTTTCTTCTTTATGTTTAACATTGTGAGTTATTTCTATCATTTTTCATAAGGCAGGAATAACATCTTGCCCTTTATCATTCTAGTTGTTTTCTTAAAAAAAAACAAAAAACCCAAGTGGAACCAAATGCTTGAGGTATGTTTTAATGAAGTCAGAGTAGTATCTTTTCCTGAACTGAGACACATGTGACTTCAGAAATATTTTGTCTTTTGTCTAAGCAAATCATGCCAAGAAATAAAGCAATTTTGAGTACAGAGGGCATCGGTAACTTTCCTTTACGAATACTGTGATGATTCTTATAATTTTTCTTCAGTACAGAACTATTTATTTGTAGCTCTGTTTTTGACTTGTGGTCTTCTGTGATCTGTGTACAATCCTCTTCAGTTTTGCATTTATTATATATTTGCATAGGGCTCCCACCCCGTCCCCTGCCAGTTGCTAAGAGCACTTCTCTCTGTTGAATTTCATTCTGCTTCTGTTGGGAGCATCTTTCCAAGGCTAAGATCATTTCCACTTTTTTTCAACGTCTAGTGTTTCTAACCCTTCCTAGTTCATTCTCAGAGGAAAGGAGATGAACCTATCATAGAAAGATTTATAAAGAGTTATATTAAGACAAGTGTTTTTGTTAATACTGTCAGTAAAGATGTGGAAGGTATTAGATTTCAGATCAGATCCCCACAGTCTATCATTCAGAGTGTGGAAGTGCAAGTGAAAGTGTTAGTTGTTCAGTCCTGTCCACCTCTGTGCAACCCCATGGATTGTAGCCCTTCAGGCTCCTCTGTCCATGGGATTCTCCAGGTAAGAATACTGGAGGGGGTAGCCATTCCCTTCTCCAGGGGATTTTCCCAACCCAGGGATTGAGCCAGGATCTCCTGCACTACAGGTGGATTCTTTACCTTTTGAGCCACCAGGGAGCCTCCCATCATTCAAACCTCCAGTTGATTCGGTTTACTTTGTTGTTTGCTTACCTAAGCTAAATAGAACCCAAAGTATACGACCTGAATTTGACCTCAGTATTTAATTTGAGTTGGTATAAAAGGAAATAGAGAAATCAAGAAAAGTACATCTGCTTTTTCTGCCCTGACTATGGCCCGGTCTCCTACCATGGAAGGCACCCGGGCTGCCCTGCTCCAGCGGAGCTCGCTGTTCCTGCCTTTGGGCGGGCGGGGCGGGCGTGTAAGGTGGCAGCATCCCTGACACTGTGTGTTGTGACTGGCTAGTTTTAATCTCTCATCCGAAAGTTTAGGTAGCCCGTCAGTTTATAAGGGGTATGATCAGTAAGGAGCTAAGGGGCATTTTCTAATTCCTTGACCTCTTTGGATTCCAATTTTAATGTAGAAGAAAAGGAATATTTTTGGAGAAACAGATTTCATCTGGTACCTATTTTCTTGATAGCCACATTGGTTTAATTGCTCTTTTTCTTCCCATAAGGCAAGTAGTTTACTTAAAAACAGAAATCAGCTTACAGTTTTGTGTACTTTATTTTATAGACTTTGACATCATGTTCACATTTTTAGCAGTTGCGTTAAATTTTCTCATGTAGGAAATTTGATGGTCGAGTGTAAGTTGTTTCACTCAGTGTAAGTATGTTTGTGTGTGTGGGTATATGAATATGTGTATGAGTGCATACTCAGTCGCTTCAGTTGTGTCTGATTTTTTGCAACCCTGTGGACTGTAGCCCACCAGGCTCCTCTGTCCATGGGATTCTCCAGGCAAGAAGACTGGAGTGGGCTGCCATGCCCTTCTCCAGGGGATCATCCTGACCCAGGGAATGAACCTGTATCACCTGCGTTAAAAGAGGATTCTTTACCTCTGAGCCACCAGGGAAGCCTGATACGTGTATGTGGTTGTGTTGTGTCAGTCGCTCAGCCGTGTCTGACTCTTTGTGACCCCACGGACTGTAGCCTGCCAGGCTCCTCTGTCCATGGCCCCGATACGTGTATGTGAATGTGTAGTTGTTTAATATGAGATAAACTCAGTCCTTCCAGTTGGATGGTGGTGGTCAGGGTGGGAGAGAAGCTGATAGTAAATTATTCTGTTTCTTTAGCAAAAACTGAGAAGAGATCTTGTCCTTCCTTACCCCAGTCTCTTGAGTCTGGCCTGTGCCCATGTGGCTGTCAACCACAGATAGAAGGCTTTTCTTCACAGTGGGTGTATATTGATTTTGGGGTAGTGGGGAGCCCTTTACCTAGAACTTTTAATCGAAAAGATGACTGTGTGACAGTTTGATCATGTCACCTTATATGGGGCAATCTTCTTCCCTGCCCATGCATGTGTGTGCTGCTCAAATACACCTTAATATCATTGTTTTGATTCTCGCCTTATTGGAAAAATGGGCTTGTTCCTTGTAAGCAGTGCTATCAGGAGTAAGTTTATTTCTTTATTAATTTGGTAATTTACCAGGATATATTCTATTCTCGTCCTGATTGTTATAGCTTGTTGAAATGCCTGATGTCATTTTTGTTTCCTTCTCTCTTACCCATGAGGATTATTCTAAAAAGAATTTGGCCTTCATACCAACGTTTTAAAAGTGTTCTATACCTGGATTTACGACAGGACACACTGTCCTAAATCCAATTATAGTTAACAAGATACCATATACCTTTCGGGAGATGTCAGCCTTGGAAGCCAAACCTGAGTTTTGACATAATGCTGAGTGTGTACAGATCAGTTATGGCTGCATTCCAAGATGTGCAGGATCTCACAAGGTAAGGACTGCACATGGAAGTGACCCTGATTTACCAAAGTGCTCTTTTAGGAGCTGCCCTTGTTATAAGTGTGCTTCTTATATAATTTCAATGATCGAGGTTCCTTTTAAGAAAAAAAAATGTGGTTGTGCTGACATTTGCTTTGAGCAAGTGGAGTATAGTTTGTATCTGTTGAAATTGAAATTAATAATGCATGGCTCCACAAGTGCCTCTTCCAATCCTTTCTGTATGTTCTTGCATATAAATTCTTAGGACCCATGGTAAATCAGATGGTGCAGAGGCTGTTTGATTTTTTTTCCCCTGTCTTCCCTATTTTCCAGTGGGTGGCTTGCCTAAGTGAGAGAATGCAATGAGTAAATTTATCAGCATTAGAATCTGTATTTATACTATTATTTTATTTTTTATTAAAAATTGAATATTTTGGTCTAAAGATTCTCAGTTTTGCAAATGTCCTTTGTCCCCCCTCCAGTCTTTTAGATAGCTCCTTACTCTGTTTTCAAGTGTTCTTTTCCAGCTGAAACAGAAAGATAAGGGACAACTATTAGTGCTAATTTCATTTCATTGAATGTTTTTTTCCTTTACAGTTATTCCTTTCCTCTTAGTCTCTGGGTGATGAATAGGTTATCTTGAAACTATAAAGACTTAAGTTCTGTATCAGTGCATTTGAGGAACAAATGCTGTCTTGGCCTCTGAGTGTGAACTCAGTCCTTTCCATCAACGGGGAGAATCTGGACTGGTGAAAGACTCTGGCAAAGCCATATGATCCAGGTTGCAGAAAATGCTTTGCTCCTCTCTTGTCTGCATGAGAAATAACATCACACACTGTGCTAAATCTCACTAGCAGAAAGCTGAAATTTACTCCTCTCATGCCAAGAAACTCATCCAGTTACCTCATGTGATCTTTTACCTCATCCAGCCAAGGCCACATCTCCAAGGTTAAGAAAATTGTGTGTTACATTGCAAAATATCCTTGTGAGTTAGAAGGAAAGTCTCAAACCTGCCTTTATTTGTTATTTTAGAGAATTTTAAGTTAGCACACATATGTAAACATCTGAACTTCCTTCACCACTTTGTAGTAAATTTACAAAAGGGAAATTTTAGGACAACTGCAGACAAGCACTGTTTCTGAAAGGCTGATAAAACTAAAGGGAAGAAGCGCTATCCTAAGTTTAAATGATGCTTAAGAATGTTTTAGCCCTAAGACTTCAGATGATTGTTTTTTTGGCAGTACTAACTATACATAGGCTGAAAACCGTGTGGGGAAAGCAATACTAGGTTTACTTCTCAGTGTCTGGGAGAGTTTTTTTTCTCTAAGATTTTTGTGTGTGTGTTGATGCTCTTCTGGAGGGGGGCTGCTGGTTCTGTATTTCAGTGGAAGAAGACAGTCCTAATTAATTGGGATTGTACAAGTCAGGGGCTATATATTTCTTTTAAATTGCAGCCAGATGGAAATGTGTAATTACATTTCTTGTTATACATACATAAATAATTTGTTTTATATCCTACTACTTCTGAAATTAGCCGACAGGTTAGAACAAATTTATGCAGGTAAAACTGGCATATCTACCTACATCCTTGTATTTCACATACTCAGCCTCCCCAAGTTTCCCCTAAAAACCTACATATGAAATTTGCTCCCGCTCAGGTAGCCAGGACTAAATCAATAGCAGGATTAGAACTCAAGCTCCAAGAGTGTGTTGTGACCCTGTACAGGAAAGAGTTCACAGAGCAAGTCTGGCTGCTGTCCTTTGAAAGGACAGGATTGGCCCTTGACTGGGTGTCTGCAAACTTCCATTTCCAGAGAGTTCCCACCACTCTCAGAAGTGATTAGAGTGGCTCACGGTGCCTGAACTGTTTATATGAACAGTGTGGTTTACGTTGAACACCTGCTTTTCCTTTTGGGAGTTTGGAGTTTTGGCAGGTGCTAGGCCAACGCTGCCTACGTGACTGACCCTCCAACAAATAACCCTGAACTCCGAGGCTCAGGTGAACTCCCCTGGTGAGCGGTGTTTCCCAGTCTAGTCATGCATCCTGCGTGACTCCACTGAGAGAGGACCCTCCGAAGCCTGGGCCTGGTTTCTTTCAGACTTTGCTCCATGCACCTTTTTGCCTTTGCTGATCCTGCTTTGTTATGATAAATCACGGCTGTGACTGTGACTGCATACTGAGTCCTGTGAATCCACCGGGGAGCCATCAGACCTGGGGCTGGTCTTGGGGACCCCTGACACAGACTCCGCCATCACCTCCCGAGGGTCTCAGCTTGGTTAATGTGGATGCCTGGGGCAGGGGTTCGCCCTGCAGTCTGCCCTGTGGACCAGGGGCTGTCCTGTGTGGGATGGTGTTTGTGTACACTTCTGAAAGCACCAAATCAACACCCAGACACAAGCATGGTGATAGGATTATTATTTTCCTTCTTTCATAATACATTTTGGTCTCTGTAAAATTATGTGCATGTAGAATACTCACTTACCTATCCTTCAGATAGTATTAGGCCTCTTTCTCCAAACTAGACCAGGCAAATCCCAACTTCCCTAGTGGGCTGGCCCTACAAGAATGGGGATATTATAGATACAGACTGCCCACATGCCCTCCATTTCTACGTTGCTCTTAGGTGACTTTTCAACTGTATTGATTATGGTCCTCGTCTGTTCAAACCACTGATTACTTACCATGAATTGCAAAATAAAGACCAGATCTTCATCTGCTGGTCAGATTCATCTGATCCTACCCTTCCTTCCTACCTTATTTTCTCCTGCTTGCCTTCATGCACCTGATACTCTCACTGAACTCTTGAGCATTAATACTTTTCCTTCCTTTCTCCATCTTCACATCTTTGTCATTATCCTCCCTTTGGCCCTCCACTATCCCCCCGCCTTTACCCAACCTCCTCCTCTGCCTGTGCAAAAGCCCGTCTCAGCTGCTGCCTCTTCCTCCACAGCTCTGATCTCTGCTAGTCAGAGTCTGTTTTGAACTCTCATGATGTTTTATCTTTGCCATGTGCCTGCATGTATTGGGTATGTGCAGGAAGCATTGGCGGGGAATGGAAGAAGTGCGGTAGCTGAGGAAGGCAGCCAGGAAAGGTGCATTATTAAATCAGCCACCACGGTGGGCAGTCGGAGCTCAAGACCGGGAAGAAGCTCTGGTTGATGGCATCGAGCAGGGCTTATCACACTTTGTTATGAGACTCACCTGAAGGTCTGATTACTAAGTGGAGACAGACTCTCACCAGGAGTGAGATCTGAGAATCTGCATTTCTCACAAGACCGTAGGTAGTGGTGATGCTGCTGGCATGGGTCCACAGGCCCCATTTTGGAGAACAGTGATGTTATAAAGTTGTCCACCTGAAGAGTGAGGGAGCTGGGGTATTCATATATCAGCTCTGGTGGTCATTAGTTGGGGACTCTTTGCTACCTGTGGCCTGTCAAGTTGCTGCCCCTGACTTGGAGAGAAAGCCCTCAGGCAAAGAGGGTGCAAATATCTGAGGTATCTGCAGTTGGAAGTGTGCTTAGATGGTTCAAAGTCTGCTCTGTCTTGTAACTATGATTATTTATCCATTTCTTGTCCTCCATGCCAGACTGTCAGATCCCTGATGGTAGGATCTGTAATTCATCTACTTTCCTGGCAACATCCAGCACACATTATGGTTTTGTATTTGCACAGTGAATGAATGGACTGCTTCAGCTCTCTACCTTGATCAGGTATTACAAGTGCAGTTAATGCAGCCCAGTGAAAACTCTGGTTTTACCTTCCTAATCACAGGGCCTGAGATAAAGATCTACCAGAGTGTCCTTTCTGGGCCTAGATCTCTGAAGGTAACGGTGACCTGTTGCTTGCGGGCCAGGGTTAATAGATACAAGAGAGGAGATAGCCCTGGAAGAAAGCAAAAATTACCTCTTCAGGATTTCTAAAACAATTTTAAGATGAAAATAGCAAGTGGCTCAAGAGAAGAATATTGGTGAGGAGCTTTAGGGTAGTTGGCGCTACCTCATCTAATTTTCCCTCTTGAAGGTACTTTCCTCTTTATTCCTTTAGAGACTTCTGTTCTTTCATTTTCTGTGTTGCTTCATGTTTGGATTTCCTAGATGAGGGACACAGAGAAGGCAATGGCAGCCCACTCCAGGACTCTTGCCTGGGAAATCCCATGGACAGAGGCGCCTGGTGGGCTGCAGCCCATGGGGTCGCTAGGAGTCGGACACCGCTGAGCGATTTCACTTTCACGTATTGGAGAAGGAAATGGCAACCCACTCCAGTGTTCTTGCCTGGAGAATCCCAGGAATGGGGGAGCCTGGTGGGCTGCCGTCTGTGGGGTCACACTGAGTCAGACACGATTGAAGCGACTTAGCAGCAGCAGCAGCAGCAGATGAGGGGCAAAATTTTGATATTCTAATCGTAAAGGTTAAGTTAAATATTTGATCTGGTTGCTAAATTCCCTCTGAATTGTTAACCCCCTTTTTTCTTTTGAATATCCTTTCCCAAATTTCACTTTTCTAGTGACACATAAAGCCCAGCATTTAAATAACTTTCTATGATGTGCAGCTTTTCTGATGTTTAATAACCACTGAATATTTATTTAAGACCACCTGTGTATCTGGTTGGTTAGAACCACCTATGGTTCTACGGTTGGTTAAGAGGAAGTATAAGACTTTGTTTTCTTGGCCGTCAATAATAATTTAAATGGGGATAAAAGTCAGTATGAATATGGCAGAAAACACAGTAAGTGTTTAGGGCTGTATATCTTTGATTTGTTTTTTCCCCATTCAGTCCTAATTTTGTATATTTTATTTTGTTTTCAGATTGTGTAAATTGTGGATTCAAATTCATAGTTGAAAGGTATAATGCTGTAAATACTGGAATTTATCTGCAGGTAGAATGGTAAGCAGGTGTGATGAGAGAGGAAAACAAAGAATGAACAGTATTCTGGTTCATCTTTGGAAAGTGGGCCAGTATAGAAGAGACTGCAAGGAGATCAAGGACTTGCAGCCCTTGTTTACCTCAAAACCCGAGGTCTGGTTTGGTGTCCAGATGGGGCCTAAAGTTATGGCAGGTGCCTCTATCTTGTAATGAAACCAGCAAACAAATCAGGATTCTTGATTCTTTTTCAGCTTTATCTTTTCTGTGTTCTTTCTTTGAGTCCATAAACATTTTAAATACTTCATAATCCTGTTCACTTTGGTCCTTTTTGGCCTTTGACAGCTGGTATAATCTCTTTCCATGGATGCCTTCTATAAGTTGACTTAGAGGAAGAAGTAAGTGATGAGAGTTGTTTCTCAAGGTGTTCAGGGAGGAAACTTGCCTTCCTCTGATTCATTCTCATCATTTACTAAATACAGTTGGGTTGGCTGCTAAAGTTAAAAGAATACAAAGAAAAAAGTACAAAACACTAAAAATGAAATCAAGTTTTTACACAGAGAAGGAAATGGCAGCCCACTTTGGTATTCTTACCTGGAGAATCCCATGGATAGAGGAGTCTGGGGGGCTACAGTCAATGAGGTCGCAAAGAGTATGACACGACTGAAGTTCATCACACAACATGAGTGATTTCATTTAAAAAAATAGAGCATTTTGATGAAATACACACATAGTCCCCATCACGAATGGCCTGGAAAGATTATGTGACCTTGTGGAGTAGAGTCCTCCAGGTCTGAATCTTAGTCCTACTACTTATAACGTTGCTTAATTTCTTAAGGCCTTGGAGCCATAGCTCTTCTATTTGTAAACTAAGTATAATAATATCTTCTATGTGTTTTATGAGAAATAGTAGATAAAATGAGAAGACTGAACACATGAAAGGATCTCTGTAAATGTCTCTGTTTCTTCTCTCTCTGAGCTTCTAATTTTTTTTTTTTAACCCTACATTTATTCTTATGGATAGTGTGTCTTATGGATACTGATTGGTTGATGCCTTTGTTCTGATTGGTTTGTGCCTTTGTTCTGATGGGGTTGTGTTTGTTCTGATTGGTAGGTGTGTTACTGTTGGGTTGTTAATTATTTTGAATTTAACTGGGTGTTACATGCTCTTAAACATTTTTTCTGTGTAGGGTTTTAGAATATGTCTTTTAAAAGAAAAGTTTATTTTAGTAAATTCTACTAAATTAAAAGGTGAATACTAAGAATTTGCTAGTTTCCTATTTATGACTTTATCTGAGCAAGCACTGATAGTTATTTTTCCAAAATAATCTTGAGTTAATGCTAATAGAACTATATATTATCAGTCCCACGTTGGAAGGCTAATTATCAGTCTGTAATCTTGGCAAATTATTATGCTTGTTGGTGTAATCCATGTCAGCGAGGTGACACATTGTAATTATATATTCATTTTGCTTATTCTTCGTCTTCTGCATGTATCATCAAACAAGCTTTCTTTATAATAGTTGTGGTTATTTTAGTGGCAACCACTTTCACTTGAATTGACAGAAAAACTGTCTCATCTCTGGGCCATGTGGTCTCTCCTGAGACATAAATGTGATATAGCATCTGCTATGTAATCTTTTCTAATAATATGTGTGGAGACACCTTAAAGCTCCTTTTGTTTCTGTGTGTGAACTGTTGGATCATTAAGCATATTTACCAGTGGACTGACAAGTTTCTCTGAATTCTACTGGTACATAATTGTGAGCCTAGTTTTCATCGGTCTAAATCATTTCATAGTTTGCAATGTAGGAAAGTGAATTACCCTCTTTTACTTCTCTCAATTGTAATTCAATGTGATATGTTAGATTTTGGTTACTAATAGTTTGTTTTCTCTAATGAACTGTTATTAGATGGTTTTCTGAAACAGAAGTGTCTTGCTCAATTTGTCCTACAAGCAAAATTTCTCCATTAATGTGTGCTTCTCATATTGTCTAAGCATACTAACTTATTCTTTTTTTAAGTTATAATCTAAAACTGATGAGGGAGCAGTCTCTTTGGTTCAGAGAAGCCTAGATAACTCATTTACTAAATGTTACCTTATATTAGAGCTTTAATAACATTATTCTGTTTTTCAACTAGGGAACTAACCTAATTATGGGAAGTTGTTCTTTGTTTATTTGTGTTGACTTCACATTTTCCGTATTTTGTGATTTCAGTAGGGTAGTCTATGAAATTTGGTTTTAGAGTTGGCTTAGAGCTTCTAAAAGAACGAATCAATTTTTTGTTATTTCTTTTTGTCCGTGTGTCCTCAGCTCTGAGCACAATGCTAGGCCCACAGTAGACAGATAAATACTTGTTGAAATAAACGGTTCTCCAGAGGCTTGTTTAAAGTCTTTCTTTTGTTTAGTCACCTGGCAAGAAAATGAGGTCTTTGTATTGATTCTGTCTTTGGAAGCCTAATTCCTTAGTTCTTGTGCAGATTGGCATGATCTGATCTTTTCATGTTTGGAGAGAAGTTTTCTGTGGCAGCAGATTCTTCTGGGTAAATGAATTTCTCTATCAGCTGTGGAAATACTGAATCTGGGTTTGAAAGAGTGCAGAAACATTTGTCTGTCAAGCTTAAGAAGTTGTTTAGCAGAAGTAGGGGGGAAAGTATTTAAATCAGAAAAAAATTTGCTTTCTATTTCAGATCCTTCCTAGCCATCCAGGCTGGCCCTGACTTCCCGGCTAGAGTAAATTCTTTTTTAGATGATTGGAATTGGATATTGTAAGCCAGAATTATTTGCTTGACGACTTGCTTTGCATTTGAGAAGAGGGATAATTCTAAACATCCACAGGTAGTCTACAGTTGTGCCAGACTGATGGCCTCTGTTACAAATTCATCTTTTGCTTCAAGTCTTTATGGTGGTGGTTCTTTAATACAGTTAGTAAACACTTTTGTCTTTGGTTTCACACAGTATAAAGTAATACAGATAATTTTATCCAGTAGTAGTTTCATGATTTATGTTATTGTATGTGGTATACTCTTTTTGGTTTGTATATGTTGATATACCAAGAAATAATTTCTAAGTGACTCCTACATATCCATCAGAATTTGAGTACCTCCTCAGAGGTAGTGGTTTATGCGTATGTCATCTAAAGTCAAGAGTCACATCCAGTGCTTTGGCCTGATGTGACAGGGAACTGTTGCCAGTGACAGTCCACATGCAGAAAGCAGAAGGAATGTAGAAGACAGGGATGCCGTTGTCACTTTTTTAACGGATAGGAGCTGAAGCATAGATTTACTAAGGACCGCAGAGCAATAGCATGAAGCAACAGTTTATGCAATTCATGTTGGGAGTATTTCATAGAAACCAAGTTCTAAATTCCAATCTGTTTTGAAAGTATGTACTTTGTAAATTATTTTAAAAATGCCATGAGAGAAACCAGTGCGTTTTTCCTTGGTGTGTGCTGCTCGTGAGCTGAATGTGTTCTCAGTATCAGTGGGAACGCCTGGGGCCGCCTGCAACAGGAAGCCAGCGGCCTGACCCTGCCCTTCCTGCTGAGTAAACGGCCACTCGCCCCTCCACAGGCATTAGAGGGAGGGCTGAGGGGTCTGATTCTGGACCCTGGCCTCAGAGAGAGAGAGCGCACGCGCTTATTTGATTTTGTGGCTGTTGTGAATGCCTTCATTGAAAGAGATGCAACAGGTCCTTCCCTTTGGCTAGTTCCTTGGCATACGTCCTGATGTAGGTCATCTTCTTTCTAAGGAAGTCACTAACCATATGCATTAGCGGTTTAACGATCACTTACGTGAGCCTCTTCAGATTCCTCTTGAGATGCCCTTTGGGATGAGACACAGTGGGGCCTGGGGACGGCCCCTGTTCCCGGGGTCCCGTGATGAATGGCTTGGCATGATTACACCGTGAATCTAGGTCCTGAGTGAGGATGTAGGCCAGTTTTAGCCTGGAGCTGCAGCCTCCTCCGTCAGGTCCTGCATTTATTGATTTGGCGGTTCAGCCTCCTGCTTGAGGCTTTGTTCCAGGCATCAGGCGCAGCTCTTAGTCACAGGAGGGGGATCCCAGACTGAGCTCTGTCACCTGGTGAGATGCTAAGCCCTGCTGGGAGAGGAGCTCAGCAAGGTAAGAGGCAGCCGGGAGGAGAATCTGGTGGGAGCAGGAAGTTGGAGCTTGAGATTCCAGAGCACCTAAGCCCTGAGAAACTTCTGGAGACGTGAAAGGCCAGCATGGGCGTGCAGGTGGAATTTGGGAGGTGGGCTCAAGCCCTTTTGATTTACATTTTATAGAAGAGGGTGACTGGATCATCTGGAGACCCTGGGGGACACAAACAGGTTCTTTCTGTCTTGCTGTCACCTGTTTTGATGAGACAGCTCCCAAGCCATCTTTTAAGATGAATGAAATGTGGAAGCTAAAGGTAGGGGTGACATTCAAACCCTTCCTGGGTTTGACTCGTGACTCCAACATTTGTTACCTGTGTGATAAAGGATAAAAGTTGCTTTCTCTTTCTGAGTCTCAGTTGCCTCATCTGTAAAATGGGGCATAATCACAGCGATTACTAAAAAGAATAAATGAGATATGATATGTATTAGCTATTTTGTATAGGGCTTAGCAATAATAAATCCTCAACAAAAATTAGCTGTTGTTATTATTACTGTGCAGCCCTTGTTGTTCTATATCTGACTCAGGTCCATAGAAGAAAGAAAGAGTTAGTGACTGTAAAAAACACTGCTTATTTTCTAATTTAATGAGATCAGAACAAAGTGTAGCCTTGAGTCTGGATTTTTTTGTGAAATAGATTACGAAATTAAGTTTTATGTGGGTAAGCAAAGGAAAGATATGTTAAAATCTTAGTTTATCTAGCCATGGCTTTTTGCTGATAGCTGGATACATAGATTTCAGTGTCAGTATTTGTGCTTGTCATGTATGCAATGAAATCAGTGCATTTTCTTTCAAGTTGTAAACTTATTAGTAAATAGGGTAAAATGAAAAGAAAGTCCTAATCACTGCAAGTCCCAGTTAATTCAAGGGAAGGAGGTAGGAGATAGGCCTGGGAGTATTTTTAGGTGTGTACTGAGGAACTCTTGGGTCTTGATTATTGTTAAGCTGCAGCCTCTTAGGCTCTATACTGTGCTCTACTTTCTGACGAATGCTGTTTCATGTTGATTCTTGATTATGTTCTGGTGGACAGAGGAATTGCTAGATGCAACCGAGGTGTCACCTACTTTATAAGTAATAAATTCTTCATTCTTATTTCTGTATGCAAATAGAAAGTGGGGCAAAGACTAGTCACATAAATGCCTTACAGTTTTTTTTTTCTTTACTTTTAAGGAATTAAATTTATCAGACCCTGTTTCCTAAATGAAAGTGTCAGTTTTTGAAAATTCCCCACGATATATAACTTTAGGTCTTCATGTAAGAATATTGTGTTAATGATATCTTTATGCTTCTACCTTCCCACCTTAATTTTACACCCTGAACATTTCTTGGTGATAAGGCCTCCAACCTATATTACTTCACCACAATTGTGCCATTATTGGTCATATTATTTTTATTCCAGTTTTATTGAGATATAATTGACAGACAGCACTGTATAAGTTTAAGGTGTACAACATAATGATTTGACTTACATCATGAAATGATTGTCATGATAAGGTTAATAAACATCCCTCATCTCATATAGATACAGAATTAAAGAAATAGAAGAAAGTTTTCTTTGTGATGAGAAATCCTAGGCTTTTTTCTTTTAACAACTTTCATATATAACATACAGCAGTGTTAATTATATTTATTATGTTGTACATTACATCCTTAGTATTTACTTAACCTTATACCAGGAAGTTTGTACCTGTTGACTGGCTTCATCCAGCACCTCCTCCTGCCCATTCTGCCTTTGATAATCATAAATCTGATCACTTTTTCTATGAGTTTGTTTGCTGTTGAAGTATAAGTCACCTAGAGAACTACGTTAGTTTCAGTTATACAACATAGTGAATCCATATATCTATGTATTTCATAGTGATCACCATAAGAAGTCTAGTTACTATCACCATACATAGTTACTACATTACCCACACTGTACATTTTATACCCAGTGACTCCCTTATTTTTTAACTGAGAGTGTACCTCTTAATCCCCCTCACCTGTTTCTTTCCTCCTCTATCTCTTCCCTTCCTCTCTGGCAGCCACCTTTTTATTCTCTTTATCTATAGCTCTATTGCTGTTTTGTTATGTCTGTTCACTTGTTTTGTTTTTTAGATTCCATGTATAAGTAAAATCACATAGTATTTGTCATTCTGTGTCTGCCCTATTTATTATAATACCCTCTAGGTTCATCCATGTCATTGCAAGTGGCAGGTTTTCATTTTTTATGGCTGAGTAATATTCCATTGCACATATATATCACATCTTTATCTGTTCATCTCTTGATGGACATCATTGATCATCCTTTGAATTATACAAATTTGAATAACATAACACATCACACACTAGTTAAGGCATGGATTCTACAGCCATAGAACTGAGCTTGCATCTGGATCTCCTGCTTAATAGTTACAGCATTTTGGATAGTTGCAAGGGTTCTCTTTGTCCTAGTTTCTTCATTTATAAATGGGTGTATTAACAGTTTTAGCTCATCTGTACTATAACTGCTGTGAGAATTAAACATGAGTTTTTGTATAATGAGTACTTATATTTGTCTGGCACAAGGTAGGCACTACTTGGTAACTTTTATTTTAGAGTATTAGAGTAATATGATTTGCTGTAACAAAAGTAGGAACTTATTTCTCATGTATTTAAAATGGATTTTCTTAGTTAATGAGGACCTATCTAACCAAGTAATACTCATTATTAATAAGAACATTCAAATGTTAGAATAGCTACCTTGAGGAGAAATTTCATATGTAACTGTGTAACTAGGATTGGTCATATATGGTCCTTATTTAAACCTAGAATCAAGAAGGTACTTAAAAGATGTACTTGTGATATGAGAATGGATTTTTCAGGTGGAGTTTTATGAAAGTCCTTGCAGGAGGTACACTAAATGATTTTGAAAAGGGGAAGAGAAGTAATAAAAATAAGCTAAAATGCAAGAAAACAGAACTAATTCAGCATAGATGAGAATGGAATTGTGGTTCATTTTGAGTTTGGAAAGAGATGACTTGACTGGGGAGTGGTATTAGTGATGGAGGTGTATTCTAAGTGCATATAGGAGTAGGAATTAGTAAAAATAAGTGAAAGTGAGCCCTAGAAGCCAATAACACATCAGGAAGTAAATGAGTCTGAGATAATGGTAGTTCATTCAGGAGGATGGTTAAAGTATCCCACTTCAGCTCTGAAGAAAGAGTAACATTTGTAAACGTCTTATCATAAAGTGAAGCAAGCAAAATAATAGGGCTAATTAAGCCCCTAAAGAATATTAACATATATCTGGTGTTAAGAAATAACTCCAGATATGCCATGTCTAAAACAAACTCAACATAGTTGAGTTTACAGAGCAGCTTCATTAAGGGAATATTATAAATGTCTCCTTACTTCATAATTTTATTGTAGTTGTTTTTCATCCTTTATTAGTTTAAAACATGGTATTAGTAACTAATTTTAATTTTACATAAATCATTTCAAAAGGATCTTTTGCAGTTAGAAGTCCATGTAGCTAAACTAGTCTTGAAATATTATTTTTTCTTTTTTCTGTCAAAGGAATGCTTCAGGTAATACTGTAAACATAAATGGATTCTTTATAATAAATGACAGATTTACCTGTACTTTAATGTACTTTTTTCCTCATTAGAGCAATACATGCAAAAATCAATAGTGTATTTATATTCCTTTGTTATTTGCTTTGCTAAAGACAAATGCTATTATAGCTGACACAGTCTGCTTATAGAACGATTATTAGTATTGTCTCATGACTAATTAAAAAGTTGGAAATCAAAGCATATTTTTCCATTAGAGAGAAGGCAAAGTATAAATTCTGTGGTTTAGACCTTTAGAGTATGAGCTAAGTTAAGTTGACTTGTATTGAATTTAATGAGCTTCTAATGCAAATAAAGTCACCATATTTTATATGAAGCCATTAAGATAGCTGGATATTTAAGGTAGCAATATTAGAATGTGTTTTGTTAGAGGAAAAGGAATGTTTTGATTAGAACAGGAAAATTATAAAATATAATATGAACTATAGTCTACCTATTTCCTCTTTTGCTTCAAATCTGCTAGCTTTTGAAAAGCTATAGAGACAGAATAAATTATTTCTATTCCTTTTGTAGTGGTTTGTTGAATTAAGAATTTTCATCTTAATTTTTTAGAAATTTTTCATATATTTTTGGACTTTGTCCAGATCAGTGTCCTGTCACTCAGAAGTCTGTCTTTAAAAAAAGATTAAAAAATCAATAAATTTTAGGGTTTATCATTCTTCCCTTTTAGAATAAAACTCATGCCTACAAGGCAATATAGTATTTGATGACCTTAGTCTTTGTAGTCCATGGCTAACTTGAATGTGACATAAATGCCAAAAGCCCAGTGGAAAACTAACTTTCTGATGGAAATGACAGTAATTGGCCAGTTTTAAATGTTTCTTGCATGATTTTACGTTTCAGAGGAAAATAATAGAAACAAAATTAGGAGAGAGATAAACCAGGAGGGAAAGAAATTCTGAAAGGAGTTGAAAATGTAGTGAAGATGTGAAATGCAGTGGAGGTGTGAGGATGGAAATTAAAAAGTTGGTTGTCACTGTGATCCTGTCTCCTGCTGCTGGTCCCAGGTAGGGACTGTAGTGGTTAGTGTTGAAATGTGACTGAATTTAAGCCTTCTTTGGTATTTCAGGTCATTTCAATTCTACTGTGATCTCTAATTCCTAGTATAGTCTTTCTCCTATGGTGAGAAACATCACTGAAATAAGAAGAGAAGGCAGGCATCAGCATACTTTTGGTGTACCTCTCAAGAAACTACCAGGTTAGCTTGAAGAGCCACTGCCTCAACCACCTGCACATCCACATTCCATTGAACACCACCTGCTTTGCTATGAAGAGTTCTCTAAGCAAGTGATACGTCAGCTGTAAATGGTGAACAGTGCTATGTCAACAGGGCTATTCTCTAACTAGTATAAAAGCAGTTTTATTGCCAACATTTTTTTGTTTCACTTTATGCAGTTTCTACTGTGGATACTTGAAAGCAATTCCTATACTTTAAATATGTACATTGCCTTGAAATCTGAAATTCACAGGGCATTCTGTTAGGAGCATGTCGAAGGAAATTCATTTGGCCTTGAGATAATTGGCTCCAGTGGAGATTTTCTTTTCTACATATAAGAAAGATCCACTTGGAGTTATGCAAGGAATGCATTCTTAGGTCATGTGTGTCTAAGAGAGCAAGCAAATAAATATCTTCTTTTTTTGTATGAAAAGAAGGAAACGATGTTTATTAGCATACTGTAACCACACTTGGCTTCTGTGAATCCATTTTGTAGGAAAGTCGTCATCTAGTGAAATGATTAGGCAAAATTTTGGATTCCAACTCCGGTTGTCTCCAAGGACAGAAACTCCTGATAATGTAGATTCACACATGCCTTGTATGGATACACACACCCACACATGTGTGCACACATATCCCATGGAATTCTTGAGACACTCATGCAGGGATAAGTGTCAGAAGTCTGAGACATTTAGGAAGGACTCAGGTAAAGGCTCAAAAGAGACTAATTTTCAACAAAACCCCTGTAATTCCATGAGGCACTGAATACCTATAGAAAAAAAGCTCAACTCAGAGGTTGTAGTAAATCTTTCAAGACTTATAATTATCGAATTCCATGAGCATATGTGGATACAGAGTTATCATTAGCTTTTGTAAATAAACCAGAATGTAAGTTTAATAAAAATAAAGACAATTAAAAAAGACAACTCAGAGTTTACTCAGTTCTTTTACGAGATTTAAAGATGATTTTCAGAAAGGGATTACATTACACTTATAAAGTAATAAGAGGAAAAAGTGATCTGTTTATTCATTTGTACAACTGTGATGTCATTTACCAAAATGAATTTTAAGCCATAATACTGTATTAAAAGAAAATCAGTAATTGTTTATAACCACTATGTTAGCAGATTGATGGGAGCGGAAACATCTGATTCTAATTTGCCTTGGCAAGGAGGAAATTAGTTTTTTCTTGTAACAAGCAGTCCAGAGGTAGGGAAGGCTCCAGATGTCAGGTAGGGAAGGCTCCAGATGTCACAGCTAGGGGCTCTGGCTCCATCCAGCATTGGTGTCTCTGGGATTCATGGGTGCTTAGCAGGCCAGCCATGGGGCTTCTAGCTCCATATCCAGATGCAGCAGATTTAGAGACAGAAAGATCTCTTTCTTCCGGCATTTCCTTGTGGGAAGCAAGGCAAAATTCCCCAAGGTCCCTCCAGTACAACCTCAGCCACTATCAGTTTTCAGCCGTTCCCTGCCTGCCTTGCAAGGTCAGCTCACTCCACTTGTACATAAAACTGGACCTTGGATGCACTCATGGTCCCGTGTGGGGCTCAGAATTCACACTTGAAATGAGGGCAGGGCCACCCACCATCTTTTGAAGTGTGTTGACGGAGGAGTGTATGCTCTAACAGAGTTGGGACTTGCTAGCAAGAGTTAAGGGGGAGTGGATGTTGGGTCAGCAACCAGAGCTATCTACCTTCGTAAACAGAAAACGATGGGAAAGAATGGAATTTTTGAAAAGATTATGAAATGTTGTGTCTATCAAATGAAACTTAGCTTTCTGGGTTGCTTTTAGAAAACAACAATCTATTTTTTGTAAAGAGGAGACACATTTTGTCTAAAAATAAGAATTTATTTTTAAAAAACTTCCCCAGTTGAGCAGTTGAGAAGAGGTGGCAAGAATACACAGAACAACTGTACAAAAAAGACCTTCACGGCCCAGGTAATCATGATGGTGTGATCACTCACCTAGAGCCAGACATTCTGGAATGTGAAGTCAAGTGGGCCTTAGGAATCATCACTACAAACAAAGCTAGTAGAGGTGATGGAATTCCAGTTGAGCTATTTCAAATCCTAAAAGATGATGCTGTGAAAGTGCTGCACTCAATATGCCAGCAAATATGGAAAACTCAGCAGTGGCCACAGGACTGGAAAAGGTCAGTTTTCATTCCAATCCCAAAGAAAGGCAATGCCAAAGAATGCTCAAACTACCACACAATTGCTCTCATCTCCTATGCTACTAAAGTAATGCTCAAAATTCTCCAAGCCAGGCTTTAGCAATACGTGAACCGTAAACTTCCAGATGTTGAAGCTGATTTTAAAAAAGTCAGAGGAACCAGAGATCAAATTGCCAACATCCGCTGGATTATCGAAAAAGCAAGAGAGTTCCAGAAAAACATCTATTTCTGCTTTATTGACTATGCCAAAGCCTTTGACTGTGTGGATCACAATAAACTGTGGAAAATTCTGAAAGAGATGGAAATACCAAACCACCTGACCTGTCTCTTGAGAAACCTGTATGCAGGTCTGGAAGCAACAGTTAGAACTGGACATGGAACAACAGACTGGTTCCAAATAGGAAACGGAGTATGTCAAGGCTGTATATTATCACCCTGCTTATTTAAGTTATATGCAGAGTACATCATGAGAAATGCTGGGCTGGAAGAAGCACAAGCTGGAATCAAGATTGCCGGGAGAAATATCAATAATCTCAGATATGCAGATGACACCACACTTATGGCAGAAAGTGAAGAAAAACTACAGAGCCTCTTGGTGAAAGTGAAAGAGAAGAGTGAAAAAGTTGTCTTAAAGCTCAACATTCAGAAAATTAAGATCATGGCATCTGGTCCCATCACTTCATGGCAAATAGATGGGGAAACTGTTTTCTGGGCTCCAAAATCACTCCAGATGGTGATTGCGGCTATGAAATTAAAAGATGCTTACTCCTTAAAAGGAAAGTTATGACCAACCTAGACAGCGTATTAAAAAGCAGAGACATTACTTTGTCATCATCTAATCAAGGCTATGGTTTTTCCATTGGTCATGTATGGATGTGAGAGTTGGAAAGCTGAGTGCTGAAGAATTGATGCTTTGAAACTATGGTATTGGAAAAGATTCTTGAGTGTTCCTTGGACTGCAAGGGGATCCAACCTGTCCATCCTAAAGGAGATCAGTCTTGGGTGTTCATTAGTAGGACTGATTTTGAAGCTGAAACTCCAATACTTTGGCCACCTTATGTGAAGAGCTGACTCATTGGAAAAGACCCTGATGCTGGGAAAGATTGAGGGCAGGAGGAGAAGGGGACAACAGAGGATGAGATGGCTGGATGGCATTACCCACTCAATGGACACAGGTTTGGGTGGACTCCGGGAGTTGGTGATGGACAGGGAGGCCTGGCGTGCTGCGATTCATGGGGTTACAAAGAGTCAGACACGACCGAGCAACTGAACTGCACTGAGTTTAGCAGTTTTCCAGGAATTCCTATGTAGCATCTGGCGTAAGGTTAGAAGGTTAGGATCAATCATCATTTTATCTCCATCACCAAGAACAATGGAGTTCTAAGTCCATAGCTGTCCCTCATCTTTGCTCTTATTAGGATCACTGCCTTCTCCCTGAATCTCGTGAATTAATATCTCAATGAAGTGTGAGTATTTAAACTTGAACTAGCTTTAGAAAAAATCCCTATTACTGTACTTTAAAGAGGGTTTTCAGTTGAGATGCATAAATAAGAAGGAAGGTGTTATTATGTCTTCATTGACCTGCAGCTTGTTGGATTTTGTAAAAGCTTTGAGATCTCTGATCATTGTTCCTACAGAGGTTAATGGTCTCAGCCATCCTTTATTCATCATGTGCATGCTCTGCCAGGCCCCATGCTTGACAGGTAGTATGTTCACCATTTATTTTCTTCCCAAGGAGAAAACATAATCTTGCACATGCTCCCCATCCTACAAGTGGAGCATGTAGGATTCAAAACCAGGTCCGTTAGGTCCTGAATCCCGTGTTTCTGATGTATCCTACTTCTTCAAAAGAAGCAAGAGGAGAAAGCAGAAGTTCTGATCTGCATTGATGGAAAGATGCTAGATCAAACCCTTCAGCAGGTTAATCAATATACTCCAAGATGCCTCTCAGTCACCGCATAGAACAAAGCTGTACTCTGGCCAGTGTGGCAGGTATTCAGGGAAGCTCTCTGGCCCTGCCTGCCTCCCAGTTTACTCTTCCCAGAGAGTCATTTATCCTGTTAAAGCACAAAGCAGTTGTGTCGGATCTGCGGATCTGCTGAGAACTGGCCGGAGCCTCCTGTCCCACCCTGAGTAAAAGCTGACATCGTGGAGGACCTGCTGGTTGTTTGCCTTCCCTGTCCCTGCTCCCTCCACTCTCTCATTTCACCTCCTCCTCTTCCCTTTCTCCTCTGGCTCTGCTCCTTGCTCCATTCTCCTTGCTACTCCTCAGCCTATCGGCCTTCTTTCTGGGACTTTGCTTTGATGTGTGTCTGTCCTGCACTGCTCTTGCACCAGGAATCAGTATAGCTCATCCCTTCCTCTCTTTCAGGTTTTCACTTAGTCATCTCTGTGAGCACCTCATCACCACTCTCCATGGCAACCCCTAATCCTTGTTTTTCTTTCATTTCTTCTTAGAAATTTTCAATAGTTTAAATCCTGTATGTTGATTGATATCTCTTTCCCTATGAGAGGTTTTGTCTGTTTTGTATATTGCTAGACTCCCGGTGCTGAGAAGGGAGCCCGGTACAGTGTGTCATCTTTGTAAATGTTGTTGCCTGGTTGAATGAGTTGGGTGGTTTGTCCATAGATTAGATCTCTGGCTGTGATCAAGCAGGTGGACTGCTGAGAGATACTCACAGGACATGGTGTTCCTTAATTGGAAAACCTCCTTTCTACCAGGTTAGCAGTATCTGGTCCTTTTCTGTCACCAAGAATGAATCAGAGTATCTGATTTCACTCAGCATATTTTACTCTTGATATTCCTCCAAGCATGGGACCTAGATGTTAATTCTCAACTGCATGAAAAATTATCCAGCCTAACTGACTTTTGAGCGTTTGGAAGTCTTGAAGACAGTCACCCTGATACTTCCATGTGCCAATGATTCTGCCGACGTAGAGACACTTAAGATGATACTGACATTCCTGTAGTTTGCATGGTGCTGCCTGCAGATGATAAGCCAAATGAAGGCAGAACTTCATATGGAAATAGTGCTGTTTTTGCTACCTCAATAGCATGATGACAGGTGAAGAAAAGAGCACTAAGTCAGGTTAACCAATGTGTTCAGCGAGGAAGAACAGATGCCCCTCCCATTCCAGATATTCCAGCTTTGACAGATGAGGCCTTTGTACTTAAGGTATCTTGAGTAATTTCTATCATTTAAAAAATGTTTCTTTCACCAGGAACTGTGCTACCAGAAAATGTGCTAAGTGCTAGGAATATAGTGATATTAATAAATATTGTTACAAGATCCCTGTCCTCATTCCCTGGTGGCCAAGTGGTTAAGACTCTGTGCTTCCACTGCAGGGCGCACAGATTCTATCCTTGGTCAGCAAGTTCCACATGCTACTTGGCCAAAAAAAAAAAAAAAAAAAAACCCAAGAAAACAAAATCCCTGTTCTCAATGGAGCTTCTTGAAAAAAGTAGGGAAAACGGATATATAACCAGTATACCTGTAAGTAAATAACTAATAAACTGTGATCAAAACTCTGGAGAGAAAGAACAACAGGGTTAGGGAGTGATGGTGGAGGGGCTGGGGTGGATCTCTCCTAGAAACTTAAGCTTTGACCTTTGAATAGTTGTGAGAGTCCAGTTTTAAAGAGATTATTTTGTTGTTTCACTAGCAACAGTCACAGTGAGCCTCGCATATTAGGTCCCTGTAACAGGGTACATAGTATTGGGAAGTTCCGTGAGATTCAAAGGTTACTTAGGAAGAACGGCTGTTTATAGGAGGTTGGTCACGTTGCTTAGAGCAACAGGATTCTGTTAGAGGGAGAGAGTGTGTGCAAACAGCACGTGTGGCCAGGATATCTAGGCAGCAGCTATGTGACAAGGGAAAGGGCGGTGGCGGCTATAATTGACATGGTCGAAGAATAAGTAAATACTGATGTGGGACTTTAAACCATGGCTGTGCTAGGAAATTCAAGGAAGTAACAGCAGCAGTAAATATCTGTGTGCTTCAAATATAAGGTTTGTATAAAGTTAAATTCTTCAGCTAAATAAATAGGAAAAGGTCTTCATGTTTATGTCTTATTGGAAAGGTAAAAGTTCATTTAAATTTGGATTGAATGACAGCTGTTTGGAAAAAATTGTACTTGCACTAATCTATCAAGAGCCAGTTGCTTGCAGTGTTTTGCACCGTGTGAGGGTGAACCCCTTGAACGTGTTAAAAGTATGGTATATTGTAATTGACCAAACTGTCCTTTACTCTGTGGGATAGGAATTTCTGCAGAAATGAGTGCTAATGATGGATTCTTGAGCCTGCTGCATGGTGTAGTGTGACGGGTTTCCATGGGAGGAAAACCAAACCTCACCAAAGTTCCACAAACTGCTTTCAGAGCAAGTGGTTTATGTCCATGCCATTGAGTGGCCATTTCTCTGCCATAGCATTGAGATCATCAATGCTATGATGATAGCATAGTAGTTCCCGTTAGTTATATAATTCTCTGCCCTCTCTCAGCTCTTAAGTACTGAAATATGTTTGAGAATTGCTTCAGTACTGGCTCTGGAACTTGGTCCTGTTGTTGACTCCAGTAGTGGATCAGAGAGTTTCTGTCTCTGGCTCTGCTCTGTGCCCTCCAAAGCAGGGTTTCCCAATGTATGGAAGGAACCCCTGCATCAGAGCATCTTCACCAGAACCTCCTGGCTGCTTCTGCTAAAACTGCAGATCCCTGCATATATTGTATTCTCCCGAATACAACAGGGTTCGTGTTGTAGGTTGGTGCCCACAAATCCTTAGGACTGTGTAATTATCATGACTTCATCCCACACATTTGAACATTATTGTGATAATTCTATGGTGGCAGAGAGCATCAGCAGCTTAAACAAGTCCACTCCAGAGCTCTAGTCTATACTTACAAGTTTTATCTAAAATGTTACTCATAGCTGGTTCTTTTTAAATTTTGACCAGATTCTTTTTAGAGTAGATCTTATGATTTGCCTGCGTGTTCTCCATGAGCCAACTTGTAGAGAAGTGATGCTGTAAGAAGGGAATTTTTTTCATGATCTTAAAAAAAGATATTTTAAGACAACGAAGGCGCAATAATTTGTGTAAGGTTTCTAAAGAAAACATGAATGAGTTTATCTTTTGGGGAATATCGTATATTCTGAGGACTTGATTAATTATCACATCAGCTCTGTATGATACTTTATAATAATAATAATAATAATAATAATCACAGTTCTATAGGTAGCTCACCTGAGAATCAGTCATTTCTGTTGGTAGCCTGCTTGGCTACCTGACCACTTGGTCTGCTGTATTTTTGGGTTTTTTTTTTTTTTAATTTCTTCCGCAATTCTATTTGCATATATGGTCATGATCCAGTATGATTTTTGAGGGAGCAGAAAATAGTCTTTGGATAAAAGGATAAGAAAATTGGGTCTTTTAGTTCCGTATCCCCCAGTACTGAGCAAAATGCCTGGTAACAGGATTCCTGGTCAGTCCTCCTCTCTCTTAGATGTCTGGGAGTGGACTTTCTCTTAGACACAGTGAGTTCCAACTGTGACTTTTCAGGGAAAGATCTCCTCTTCTGAGAGCGCAGTTGAGTGAATGGTCATTGGAGTCCCTAGAGTCTCCGGATGATGCCACTGCCAAGGCCAGACATGCCAGTGATGTGGATTATACCTGCATAGGTTGCTGGTACATTTATTTCATTTCCATAAAATATCAGAAAATGAGCATGGATCAGGTGCTCATAAATCAGCCCAAGCCAAGTGCCACAGGCAAAAGGGCCTTGAGAGAGAGAAGCACAGTACACGGCCCCCAGCTGTGAGGAATAACAGCTCTTCAGAGAGGCCCAATGCCACAGCACTTCTCTCAGTGTCTAGAGAAAGGGATTAGGGGGAGTTGTTCCAAAAGTGGTAGAGATGCCTGGAGGCTACCTGGAGAGGAATTTGGAAGGGAATTAAGAAGTTGGCTTGAAACTGGACATTGAAAAAATGAAGATCATGGCATCTGATCCCATCACTTCGTGGCAAATAGAAGGGGAAAAAGTGGAAGCAGTGACAGATTTTATTTTCCTGGGCTCCAGAATAACTGTGGATGGTGACTGCAGCCATGAAATTAAAAGATGTTTGTTCCTTGGAGCAAAAGCAATGACAAACCTAGACAGCTTATTAAAAAACAAGAGACATCACTTTGCTGACAGATATCCATATAATTTTTCCAGTAGTCACGTGCAGATATGAGAGTTGGACCATAAAGAAGGTTGAGCACTGAAGAGTTGATGCTTCTGAGTTGTGCTGGAGAAGACTCTTGAGAGTCCCTTGCGTTGCATGGAGATCCAACCAGTCCATCCTAAAGGAAATCAGTCCTGAATGTTCATTGGAAGGACTGATGCTGAAGCTGAAGCTCCACTACTTTGGCCACCTGATGCGAAGGGCTGACTCATTGGAAAAGACCCTGATGCTGGGAAAGATTGAGAGGACAAAGAAAGACACAGACAGGAAGAGAAGGGGATGACAGAGGATGAGATGGTTGGATGTCATCACTGACTCAACAGACATGAGTTTGAGCAAACTCCGGAAAACAGTGGAGTACAGAGAAGCTGGCGTGTTGCAGTCCGTGGGCTCACAGGGTCAGATGTGAGTTAGCAACTGAACAGCGACAAAAGAGGGCCACATCCACACAGTCTCTATCAGATTTTTTGAAGCACAAACTGGCTACTAATAACATCGGCTCTATTTTATGAGAACTTTTAGAAAACAATGAAGTTGCTTTTTGTTGCTATTTGGCAGTCTGTGAATATGTACCACGTGAATATTACCACCTTATGTGAGATGATGCCATTAAAGAG
Source organism: Antilocapra americana (assembly GCA_007570785.1). Lineage (NCBI taxonomy): Eukaryota > Metazoa > Chordata > Mammalia > Artiodactyla > Antilocapridae > Antilocapra > Antilocapra americana. The sequence goes on along the minus strand of ML661343.1, from coordinate 18,266,883 downwards.
AACTAGCTGCTAAGTTAAAAATGAAATCTGTTTCTACGAAGGAAGTGTTTGCACAGTTTCTTCAGTTTTTTATACATCAGTACAGTTGAGTGCTAGAGTGTAAGTATCTGAAGAAGTCAAGCACTGGTACATTATGGAGGCACCAGTTAGAGACCCTTTTGTGTATTTTCTTTATGAGGCTTCTCATAAAGATAAAAAGAACATTTAACCTGGGGCCTCCCTGGTGGCTCAGGGGTAAAGAATCTGCTTGCCATTGCAGGAGACACATGTTTGATCCCTGGTCTGGAAAGATCCCACATGCCACGGGACAGCTAAGCACATTCATCACGACTCTTGAACCTGTGCTCGAGAGACCAGGAGCTGCAGCTCCTGAAGCCCATGTGCTGTAGAGCTAGCTAGCACTCTCCACCAAGAGAAGCCACCGCAGGGAAAAGCCCGCACGCTGCAACTCAAGAAAAACCAGCACCAGAAATTAAATCAAAAGCAGAAACTTTTATGTTGGTAATGCTTATGTAAGCACTGACCTTTTTTTTTTTGTTTTTAAGACACAGAATCAAACACTGTATCCAGATAGAGGATTCATTAATGGAAACAGATTTTTTGCTACTGTGTGGTGAATATTTGATGGCATTTTTTTAACCTTGAAACGTTAATGCCTTCACAAAAGCTTTTCAGTAACTCCACATTACTTCTCAGAAAAGGCTCGTGTTTGTCTGTTTAATTGGAGGACAGGACTGCAGTTTCCCTTCCCCCATGTTACACACATCTGTCTCATGTATTCTTGTCAGTTTCATGAAATGGTGTAGAGTTTCTGTGTGAAAAATACCTGTAGGGTTTCTGTAGCCCATAATGCCATTATCATAACTGATGAATCTTTGACCCCCTCACTTCCTTAGATAAAGGAATTCACGTGTATGTGTGTGTGTGTGTACATGCGCACATTTTCCCGGCATCAGTGGTCAAAAGGTTCCCCCCTTTTTTTGTTTAAACAGTGTGTGTCAGGAGTGGAGTTTGAGCCCACGCCTCCTCACGAAGGCCAGAATCATTTCCTTTTTATAAAATTCTTTCTGAGAATAGTGATTCTGCTTTGCTAAAAATGTTCTGTAAAAAAGACTTTTTTCATAAGCACGTAGACAAACAGGATGAGCATGTATGAAATGCTACCAATAATGGTAGTCACCCTTTGCAGAGACTGTGTAATCATTTTGTGCCAGGAGTGAACAGTAAGTTCTTACAACATCTGCCTTGGATGGTTTAGATGTAGCCCTGCCTTCAGATAGGAACCTGATTCAAATTCCAAGAAACATTTCCACCTCAGGAGGCTGAATACAGAAGCAGAACACTCTCCTCAAGGCTACCAAATTAGTTAATTGTTAGATTTATAATTCCATCATTTGTAAACTCTTATGGATGGTTAGGCAGTAAACAAGCGAGATAGAAATGATGTGGAATTATACTCAAGGTAAAATGGAGCAGCAGAGTAAAAATCCAGCAGCTTTCTGGTTTCTGAGCCATAAGAAAAAAAGAGTTCTGGAGTAATGATGAAAACCTGGAGATTCAATTCTTGATAAGTACCTAATAGCTCGTCTTTAAGACTTGGGATATGAGTAATAACCTTGCAATATGAAATGAGATTTAAGATAAAATTGGCCAAAGGAATGAATATTTTTAAAACCACTTTTGTCTACTGGGCTTTTAGTTGGCTACAAAATTGAATATACAAACCTAAGAGTGGGCAACCAGCCATGAATTTACTTGATTCACAGTAAGTGTTATTTTGTGCCTCTTCATTTCCATCTACCGTGTTCTGACCTGCCCTGAGGTACAGTGGCTGTCCCCACCTTCTGCACCAAGGCTCCTGGCTGTTGCCTTCTACAGAGGGAGTACAAAGATGGTCTGTGTTGAAGTGAATTTCTGAGATAGTTGAAAGTATCACCTTCATGAACACAGGTGTCTTTTCTTATTTTCTTTCCCTCTTCCATTCTTTTGATGAGTAAGAGGGAGAATGTTTTAAGTATTCTCCGTTTTCCTTCTGTCTTGGCTGATTAAGAGAAACACGGTTACATGGCAGAATATTGGCAGTGAGGAGAAATGAAAAGTAGATTTAACGTTAACCTTATGGAGAAACAGTGAAAGGCCAAGAAATAATGAAAGAAACGTCTTGCTAATAATACTACATACTAATATAATTAAATATGGAAAAGTTCATGCATTTAGATGGTGGTCCAGATCCTAACACCTCACCACTCACTTTCAAACTGAAGTTATTTTTGTAAGCATGTAGGAGTCTAGTAATATGATTTTGGCTTGAAATCATTTTAAGTTTACATCACTGATACAGCATGGATTAAGCAAGTGCAAGCAAATTAAAGAAGAGACTTTAGATTTCAGATCTAAAATCAGTGTAACTGTGAGAGGTGGAGCTTGAAATATTGCCGTGGTTTTGGAGAAGTTTTAGTGACACCACATTTTTTTGCATGATTCTTACATATGTACAATGTGTGGGAGTAATCATTAGCCAGAGTTTGAGAATTCATAATTTTGTGATCAACTTAAAAGTGATTCATACAAAGCCTCTCTCTCTCTCTCTCTTTAAACCATACATTTGGTTAAATTGTGAATTATGGATTTTTTTTCCTTTTTTTGCTAGTAAAGTCACATCTTTTGGGGTGATTTCTTAATTATCCATGGTGTAAGGTATATGTTGCCTATGAAACATTGTCATAAGTGTAGCTCAGAATTATAATCAAAAAATGGTCTTTAAAAAAAATCTTCGCAAGTCTAATTGCAAAACAATTTTTTAGTAACTTTTCGTGTGTGTGTGTCTAGTATTGTATGTCTTTCTTCATTTTGTGCATTTCCTTTAATTTTATGACTAGATTCTTAATATTACTTGCCTGCCACCTCACTCTCCTGTTCCTTCCTAGGACCTTAATAAATATAACTTGCTGCCCAGTCTCATATATTATAGCTGATTTGAGAGATAGTTGCTCCTAGCTAGGCATGTAAGATCTAGTGTTAGTAAGCACTGATTAGCTGATTAGCAAGTGCACGGACTCTCCTGGTTGAATTATACATGTAATCCTGTTTTGTCTTCATAGTACCCTTGAGAAAGAAGTGTGTTTGGTCTGTTCATGGATATGGAATCAGAAGTTCAGAGAGCTTCAGTAAATGTCCCAAGACTACAAAGAAAGTCATTACCTAGGATTTAAACCCAACTTTGTCCTACCCCTAAACTATTCTTTGTACTTGCAACATTGCTTTTCCTGTAACTTTTACCTGGTTCAGAAATTAATTTGTCTTCTGGAGCAAGCAATTTTCTCTCTGCTAGATGTTATGACCTACGTTCTGTTTTGTAATGTTGCTAAGTATATAATTTAAGATTATGCATGTTGCTTATTTATGCTTTTTTTTTTTTTAAGCAAATATAATTAGGTAGCCAAGAAGCTGATCATATAAGCCAACCTGCACGCAGAGGGGGAAAAAAGAAAGATAAGGTAGCCATGCTAAGTGAGTCATCTCTTCACCTCGTGTCATCTCTCCCCTTGGTCATATACTTTGGAGTCTTTAGGCCTCAGGGATGCTTTTTATTGTCTTAATAGTATAAGAAAAGAGAACTCATTTGACCCGGAAGTCTAGCCAGCTTCGCTGACTGAGGATTCAACTCTTCAGGAGTTGAGTACTGCTGTTGGTTCTGGAGGAAGTAATATTTGCATAATCTGAATGTTGTAAATGCAGGTAAATAGTTTGTTGGTTCATCTCCACTCGAGACAAAGAAGATGTAATATAAGTACAAGGGGGAAAAAATATCTTAACTCGAGATTTAAAAACCTGATAGTGCAAAACAGAGAGTGGAAGACTTGACAGAGTTCGTGACTAAATGGTAGGAGGGAAAGAAAGGTCATAGGGGATATGTCAGATGCTAATTTCCTTCTTTTTCATGGTAGGATGACCAGAAATACTGCGTAAGCCTGTTGAAACAAGAGACAGCTAACCAATTGAAGAACTAAAAATAGCACAATCAAGAAAACTAGGGGAGAATTAGAGGTGAAGGAGGGGTGAATGTGGAAGACAGAAGGAATGCAGGCAGTAAGTCAGTAGATGTTGTCTGAAGCTGACAAATCAAGACGAGTTACACGCCTGTTATTTAGTTAAGCTGATAACCACGGAAAGATGGTAAGAATAGTGATGGAAGGGAGTAGACATGGGGAATATCGGCCCAGAGACCATCTAGTTTGGTTTGAAAGAATTTAGCTGCATATGTGTTGCTTTTAGAATAATTTAAGGAAAAGGAAGAATGTCAACAGTTGTGGATGTACGGTGACAGGAATAATTTTCCGTGATATCACTACTACCACTAGGCTCCTAGGGACTGCTCTTGCCAGCGGTGGAGGCTCTAGTTTCCAAAGAACTGGGCAGTGGTTAAGCGGGGTTAGGCTGCAAGTCATGTACACTCACAACCCCTTTCAAGTAGTCAGCTGTTTCCATTGTTGGTTGCTGATCAAAATGGGGCAAAACCTCCACCACCCTTCCTCAAAGATGCAACGTGGAAGGCTTTTCTAATGAAAGCCTGCCCGGAAAGCCCAGCACCTGTGCTAATAAGGCTCCTGCAGTCTCAAGATCCTGCTTCCTTTTCCAGAATGCTGTAGCCATTCTGGAGAATAGAGGCCGGCATCGCCTTTGTTTTCTCTGGTCTGAGGAGTGGCTGAACTTCTGGGCACCGACTTCCTTCCAGGAGCTTCCTGTGAGGGGAAATTTCTAGACTTTTCTGCATGGACCTTCCAAACGCCTGAGGGTTGAACAATGGCTGCAGCATTGTTTTTCAAGAAGGGGCTTGGTTTTGTTTTTACCCGAAGTGTGGATTGTTATGTTCATGGCGCCTCCAGGTGGGCGGTCAAGGGAGGGCGTCTTGCTGAGGTAGGAGGCCTGGGAGAATGATCACTCGGTTGTGCCAGTTTTGCTTTTAGCTTTAGTCTGTGTTTCTTGGGATCAGCAGAACAGTAATGGAGTTTGGGTGGGGAATGGAGTCTGACGAAGGAGCTTAAACCAGGGAGTTAGTGCCAGCAGCTCAAGGATGCACCCCGGCTTAGGAGACTGTGTAATTAGGTGCCTTTATCTAGTCCCTTTTTGCCTCTTTCCAACCAGATTTCTAAATAACCCCCACCTTTTTGAGACAAGAGGAGATAAAAGAGGGTATACGCTGAGGTTCCCCCAGCAGGTGGAAAATCCTGCCTAATTATAGTTGCAGGTTTCTCTGTCAGGAATTGATTTGCTGTTGATTTAATGCAGGGCTGCAAAGTCAAATGCCACAGCAGGTGGTTTTTAAACGTGTGGCCCCATCAGGGTGGGGACTCTGGCATACTAAAATCTCGTGGTTCTTTGACGCCTTTATTGAGCTTCCAGTGTTGTCATGTATAGAGTACAGGCTTAGGGTTTCCAGAGCTTCCAGTTTTTCAAGAAAAGCAAGGAATCTAGATATTTATGTGTCGTCTCTTGGACTTTAAATGTCGCCACCTAATTTTACAAAATGAAAGCTACCGTCTAGAATTTAAAAACACTCCTGTTGAGTGGATAATGTCCGTGGGCCATCAGTGTTTTCCTCTGGTTAGGACTGTAAATCCTCTCTCCCCGTTGTTCTGCCTTGATTGTCCAAAAGGGCTGTATATCTCCTGGGCACTTTCCTTTCATTCCATCTTGTCCTCAAAACAATTTAAAGATGCTCTCATTCTCCATAAGATAAGTTAGAAGTAGGTGAAAAAGTGAGAACAGAATATAAATAGAATGAAATTATTTCTACACATATATAAGCATTTCAGTGAAGCACAGATGGGCAACTTGCTTCACACAGAAATCTTATCAGATATACAGTTTGTAGTGTCTTTGAAACAAGTTGTTGAATAGAAGCATGGCTCTCATTGAAGCTGAGATCAGGGTCTTCAAAGGAACTAGCTGAATCGTATGAGAGCCCAGACCCTCTTAGTAGGGTAAGATTTGTAGAACTGTTTTTTCTATTGCCTTCACTGAAAAGCTGGTAACATTTTATGCTAAAGTGTGGTTTAGGAGATGAGATCTTGAGGAGGACTGAGCTGTAGGAAAAAAGCGTTCCGTTGGTCTCACTTAAGCTGGTGGGGAGCCAGGGTGGAGATAACCTGAAGTGGTTAGGGAGACAGGCAGTTAAGAGTCCAGCCTCTGAAAGTAGAGAACCTGGGTTTGAATCTTAACACAATCCATGATTAGTAGTGGGACCTTGGATAAGTTGCTCTATTTTCCTAAACCTCAGATTTCTTCAGCTGTAAAATGGAAATGTTTATGTAATGGACTCACTATCATAGAACAGTTGTGTGGCTTAACTGGCTTAGTTTGAATATAGCACTCATTGTAGTTCCTGGTACCCAGTAAGTGTTCTGTGTGATGAGGTGAAAAAATTGCTGATAGTGGGAAGTTAATTGTCAAAATGATAAAATGTGGCTATCCAAAATGTATTTACAGGGCTTAAATATTTTGGTTTGTTCGCTGCACACACACACACACACACACACACAAATTTGTTCCACTTTATCCCTGGCCACCAAAAATGTGTTAAGTACCCATGTACAGGGTATTTGGTAAGGTTCTGTGGGGTGGTCCCTGCTCTCAGGGAGTTTGTATTATGGTTAACAAGATGAATATACACGAACAGTACAAAACAGGCTGTGCCAAGGACCGTCCCAGCCATTCAGGGAGGGATGGTCACAGTGGACTGATACCAGAGTAAGATTTCACACAGAGTGGCTGACTTTATTATTTTGGAGCTAGATTTTTATAGTTTGAATAATTCCAAACACTGTACAAGACTATTTTCAGCTATGTGAAAAGTACAATGAGGACTTACCTGAGTATTTTTATATGCATCATTAGAGTAGAGAGTGTAACAACAGCAATTAGCTATGCTTTGCAATTAGTAATAATTAAACCTTATCATGGGTAATTTAGATTGGGCCATCATACTCATCTTTTATCACTGCAGAGACTGCTGTTAGCTGGCTTTGGGGTATGCAGAGAGATGGAAATCTGTTAGCATACGTGACTCGTGGCAGCCTGGCGCCCAGATGGAAAGCACAGGCCCTGGAGCAGAGCCCCTGAGATCTTAGGGAAGTTAGGTGGACTCTCTGTGCCTCAGTTTCTTCATCTCTAATTTGAGGTATGATTGTACTAGTCTGTTTCCTAAGAAGTGATGTACAGACTTACACGAGTAAGTATCTTTGAAGTGCTTAAAGCAGGGTCTGGCAGATAGTAAGCACAACATGTGTTAGTTATTATCCTGGGTCCCTCTTGGAACAATCAATATTAAAATTTTAAAGACTGCTGTTTGGTCAGGCTTGGGCATGCAGCCTAGAGTTTCAGAACAGAATACAGCTGCCTGAGCACAGGAGGATAGAAACGCATAACTTCACAGTACTCTGGACCTCATTAGCTCCGTGACTGTGGAAACAGACAGCGGTGGGTGGGGGGGTAGTTTGGAGGGGCCCTGTTTCAAACTCAGAAACTGAAAGCTCAACTCCAGTCTCAGCTGCAGCTCACTCGTTCTGTGATATATGACACATTCTTTAGGCTCTTAAAGTTTCTTATCTGTGTCTGTAAAACGGCCTAACTTTTTACTCTTGATCAAGTATACTGAGTTTCCATCCACTTGGAAAGCATTGGGAGGAGGTAATGGTTGGGAAAGCGGTGGGTGAATGAATTATATTGTAAAAAGCTACTAAAAATGAAAGGAGATGTAAATGTAACTACTAAATATTATTGATTTGATTTTAGGCTTTCATAGGAATCCAAATATAAAGTATTTGTCTAGTGAGGAAATTAAATTTTTCCTTATAATTGACCAATAAAGGCTTTTTATTTTTTTGTGTGTTTCCTAGAAATCTTTAATATTGAGCATGAAGACTCAGAATATACACTCACCAGGTTTCCCCCACCCTCATGAACAGAGGAGCCTGGCGGGCTATAGTCCATGGGTCGCAAAAGAGTCAGACCCGACTTAGCAACTAACTAAGCAGCAACCACCATCACCCCTATTTTACAAGGAGTTGATTTGAATCTCTGTGTGCATTAGAATCCTACCTACTGGAGGTGTGTTTTTTGTGTTGGCAGAACTCTCTCATGCGTATTAATGGCCTTGCACACATCTGGCTTCTGAGGCCTCCTTTTGGGGGTGCTGCTCTGCCACAGGAGTTATCCAGAGAGAAAGCAGTACACTGGATGCATATAAAAATACACAGCAGCCTGTAGAGCTGCACACACAGCAGAGCCGAGCTCTCAGCCCACTTGTGTCTGAAAATTTGTGTTTGATGTCATGACTTCTCTTTTGGAGCACTTCGTGTTTTCTCTTAAAGAAACAAATGTGAACATTCTCACACATTCTTCAAATGAAATTTAGAATCGTTTTGTCAACTTCTTAAAAAAAATCCCACTGGTAATTTTAAGTGTGATTGCACTAAATATATAGATTGATTTAGGGAAAATTTACACTTTTACAAGCCAGGAACTCGGCATGGTATGCCTCCTCCCACTTAAAAAATACCTTCTCCGTTTTTAACCTCAGTAAGTGAAAACTTGTACTTTTATTTATATAGGTCCTACACGTTTCCTGTTAAATTTATTTCTAGGTATTTTAAAATTGTTTTTGATTGCTGTAGCGAATAGCCTGTTCTTAAATTACATCTTGTAACTGATGTTTGCTAATTATAGAAGAGCTGTTGATTTTGTACATTTGTAAGTGGGTTTCCAAAGCCCATTTTCTGAATTGCCTGGAAATGGGAAGTGATGTTGTCTGCGTGTGTTCTGTTCATGAACACAGGAAAAGAGCATGAGGAACTTATATTTTTATTTTATTCTCCGTTAGATACAAAATGGTACTTGGGATCTCTAGTTTTATTCACTGCTGTATCCCTAGCATCTACCTCAGGATTTACTGTGATCCATACTCAGTAATTTGTGGACTGCTTCTTAACTTTCTTAATTCCATTGTTACAGAATTTTTCAGTTATTTCTCCTGTCTTTTACAAGAAAAGCAATTTTATTATTCCTAAATAGTAATAATTTTGTCTCCTTCCTTTCTAGGACTTGCTTCTTTCATTTCAATTCTTGTCTTAGTATTTTGCTGGACTTTCCTGTGCAGTATCCAGTGATAGTCACCATAGTAGGCTTCATTTTTTGGTCCTGAATTTAATAGGAATATCTTTAGTGTTTTACTTTTGGGAGTCTGAGGAAGATTTTTATTTAAGTTACATTAAAGATATTTATTTCTCTTCCTAGTTTACTAAAGTTTTTTTTTTCTAAGAACAGGAATAGAGTCAGGACACATATATTGAGGTGATTATTAGATTGTCCACCTTTGAATTGTGTGATAATTTATTTCTCCCTCTTTATAGTAAAAGTATTGTTGAATTACTAGAATAATCCATGTTCTAATATCTTATTGAACTTAATTTGCTATTTTTAATGATTTTATGTCTTAAGAAATTAGAATTTCTTCAGTATTTTTTGCTATGCTAGCCCAATAAAATGGATGTTAAAAATTCCACTTCTTTTGGTTTTGATAGAATTTAAATCATGTCAGTCCTTAATAGTTTCCCAGAACTCATCTATAAAACTGACACCAATGGCATCCTTTGATTTATTTTTTCTTAATGTTATTTAACACGGTGTATGTATCATGCGTGCTCAGTTGTATCTGATTCTTTGCGACTTTTTAGACTATAGCCTGCCAGACTCCTCTGTTCATGGTATTTTTCAGGCAAGAATACTGGAATGGTTAGCCATTCCCTTCTCCAGGGGATCTTCCTGACCCAGAGATCAAACCATTTGTGGTTTGGTATCTACCCTTCCAGGCTTTGATTGGTTGTGTGTTTTCTCTGCAGGAGCATAAATTTGGGGGCAGATAGTAACAGCAGGGAAAGTTAACACTAATGGAAAAGTCCTTTGCTTACTTCAGACATTTCTCCCACTAACATACTACTTTACACGTGGGGAGTAACAAGAAAGTTTGAATAGCTTGCTTATGTTTGTTAGGAAGTAGCAGAGTTGGGATTTGGACCAGGGTCTATTGCCATGATTCTTGTTCCTGTGTCAGGGACCCTGTCTATCTAAACCTGCGCTAATATGTAATCATTAGCCATACATGGCAATTTAACTTAAAATTAACTAAAGTTAAATAAAAGTAAAAAATTCAGTCCCTTACTCGCACTATGTTTCAAGTGCTCAATAGGCACGTTTAGTTAGTCACTGCTGTGGAACGTAGATAAAGACCAGATGGATAAAGAACATTTGTATCATTGAAGAAAGTTCTGTTTGTCAAAGATAGAATCACTGAAGTCTGAAAAATCATGAGTATAGGGTTTTTTTTTTAAAGCTCTGTTTAGCACTTTCATTGGTCTTTTATGTTCTAGACTTAAAATGATAGCTCTGAAAAGTTTGCTTGTTTAAGAAACAGGGCAAACCTGCTAAGTCCAAAATTTAAAGAATTCTTGATCACCTGTTAAATTTTTAGCTCTCTACTGGGATGGGGATAAGGTTGTTCTAGACGTGTCCACTGTGGTTTGGATGGATCTGAATGTGGAACATCCAGAACAGGAAAGTGCTTCTTCTTTTATCTGTTTTTCTGAGAAAAGTGAAGGTGATGGATTTCTTTTCCTACCATATACACATAAACCCCACAGGATGGGAGAAGGACAAATCCCTGCCAGCGCCCCCAGTTTTGACTGTGGCCCACAGATGCTGCCTTTGAGAGGCTCCAGGTGCTCTCTGAGCTGTGTGTGCGCTTGGGCCTTCTCATAGCTGAATGGTGACTGGAACCGGGGAAGGAAACTTAGGTCCAGAGAGGAGGTGATGCAGGTTGACAATGTGTAACTGAGCCCATGTTGGGAGAGGAGAGGTTGGTGACCATGTCAGCTTTCATCACAGACTTCAAACCTTTAGCATGAGTTGCTTGTGAAGAGCTTGACAGTGAATTGGGAAAACAGGGATACTGATCCTCTGTATCTCTGAAACACATGCTTGAGAGAGAAAGCATTACTTTTGCCTTCTGTTTAGTAGATGCTCAGTAAATAAATGTTCCTTCATGTGTTTAAACACAGTACTGTCCCAGATTTCCTGGAAAATCCATAGGATTGAACTGTTGATGTGGCTAGTAAGTAAGCCAGGTTGTTTTCAGTGCTGCTAAAACCTCAGAAACTGTTTTGCTATATGGTATTTAAATCCTTCGTATGTTAGTAAAACTTGTGGTATGTACTAACACACACACATATTTATAATCTCTCCTCTACCGGTTTTCTCCTTCACCAGATGAAGGATTGGCATCTAAGTTATTTATTGCCTCACGTGGTTCTCTCCTTTTTATGACTTTCTGTTTACACATGGGGATTAGTTTTCTTCTTCAGTGTTGAACCGACATGTTGGACTAGTTGTACAGGGAGGCAACATTTTGGGCAGTAAGCAAGCTCATTCCCGAGTTTAAGTTGGAAACTCTGACGGTTGCATTAACTTTCAGGCCAGCAGAAATTCTTACATTGCTGCTTGAGGGTCCAGGATAGTCGTTCAGGTGTGTTGGGAAATTATGGGGAGTTGCAGGGGTGTGAAATCATTAAGGGAGCCACAGTTGTATTTCCCACCTGCAAGGGAAATACCTTGGTTGCAAGGCCAGAGGGAGCGTTTAGGGATGGAATGAGGCTGAATGGGCTGCTTGGCCGCTTTTGGAAGGAATTACTCTTATCTCCCAGTGCTTAGAAACAGCAGACCTGGGCACACGAAGGGAGCCTCAAAGCAGACATGTATTTGAATTTCTTCAGTGAAAAAGTACTATGCTATCATGATTTGTCCAAATTAGTTTTTATTTGGAGTAAACTCTCGCACCCTGCAATTGAGCATCACTGGGGAGGATACCGACCTCACACAGATGCAGACACCAGTTGCATCTCTTACCCCGGCCTCTGTGAGAGGGGAATGAACTTTCCCGCAGGATGTGAATTCCCGTAAAATCCCCACACTTAGTAATTACTCACGCTGTGAACCCTGGCTTTGGTTTTCTCCCTGAGTTCTCTTGAAGAGGCCCGGCATATTAGTGCAATGCAAACAGCACCATCTTTTCTTTGGTTTGCTACACTTGTGAAGATTAATTTGGAATGAAATGTAATTGAAGGCCAATTACATCTGATGGCCAGATCTATTAGAACAGAGCAGTGTTGTTGATTGGGAAATGGAAAGCATTTGAGATGGTGTCTGGGAAATCCATTAAGTGAATCAAATGCCACTGCCTTGTCTAATAGCCTAATTGAAATGACTTTTTCCTGTACTGTTTCATTAGGTTGAGATGGACTTCAGAGCCCAAGAGGAAGGGAACTTGGTAAATAAGTGCTTAGGTATCTTTATTCATTTGTTATCGTTGGTCTAAGAATTAGAAAACACCTAAAAGAAATCGTCAGCTTTTGATTTTCTGCAGAGAAAAAGAGGAAAATAATCCATTTGAATTTCAAGGTTCATTTAGTTTGTAGGGACTTAATTTTATCTGAAGTGGCCCTAAATGTTTTATACTAAACAAACGGAATCCTTGGTATCTTTATTTCACTCTTTGTATAGTTTTAATTCTTTAGATATCTTTTTTTTTTAAAAAAAAATTAAGGTATAGTTTACATAAAATTCAACATTGTAAAGTGTACAATTCAGTGGTTTTTAGAATATTCAGAGTTGTAAAACCATTGCCACCATCTAATTCCAGAATATGTTATCATGCCCCACCCACCCACCCAACCTGTCCAACCCGCAGTCACTCTCCCCCAGCCCCAGGTCACTGCTAGTCTAAATTTTGTGCCCATGGATTTGCCTGTTCTGGACTTCCCATGTACATAGAATCATACAGTGTGTGGCCTTTTGTGTCTGCCTTTGTTCACTTGTCATGTTTTAAGGTTTATCCCTGTCGTAGCAAGTAACCAATACTTCTCGGCTTTTTCTGATGGCTGAAACAGGGTAACAGGGAGGCACTCTGAGCACGGTGAAGTGTGGCGTGAACATCTGCCAGTGAGATGAAGAGGGGCTGATTCTAGGCACAACGAGTGGCTGAAGCCTAATAGTTGTGCGAGTGACATTCAAATACAAAAAAACTACAGCCTAGGGGCATGGACCCTTGGTGGTGTAAAGCATGGTTGGCTTTGACCTCGGGAACAGAATCCTACCCGTCCCTCCCACCCCCACCATAAGACGCTAGCAGTGGTTTGGTCGCCAGGGGTGTCAGTGTATTCGGGACAAGGTTGGCTTCCTACTCTGCGTTCCCTGTGTTATGTCCTCGTCTCAAGAGGCATTTAGAGTTAAAAAAGGTTCCCCACCTTTATTTTAGATTTTCCTTGAAGGTAAAAGTTTTGAAAAGCAAGTGAAATTTAAAAAAAGTCCATAGGGAGAATGATGCAGAATAATGAATTTGAAAGAGGCTGCAAAAGAGGGAAGGAAGTGGCAGCTGGTGGATGACCGACCAAACCCAGGCCAAAGAAGGACCCAGGATAGGAATTAGTGTTGACCATGGCAGAGGGCAAGTCGGGCATCATGCAAGGAGGGCGCAGCCTTTAACCTCTGCTGAGGAGGCATGTCTGGACACTGGGAAGGAACACAGAGTATTGGAGAATGATGGGATTCATGGTCCCTCATTTATGCTAAGGATTATTATTGGAAAACTGTGACATTTCAAGAGGCAAGTTTGCAGTTACACACTGACTGTCATTATTTTCCCCAAACTCAATTGTTTCTTCCCCTACATGAGTCTCTTAGCTTGTGATTTTCTGACTTTATGATGAATAAACTTTGTTTTCTTGTTTATTAATGTCCTATTTACTTTCCCTTGAGTGAAGTTTTGCCTCTGCTTTAGTATGTTGTGTAGTGTACCACACCTAAGGAAAATAAGTTTTATTCACTTCAGAGAATCATAATTACTTTAAAAAAAAAAGGTAAAAATGTGCTTTGCAAGGTAGTAAAATGCTATTACAAAGAAAAACATACATAGCAAAATATTCTGTTTGTATGTAATGTGATCTCTGTAAAATATAATACAGATAGGCTCTTATAGTCTGTTATAATATTTTGTAACAACATTTTGAGATGTAATTGATAAACAGTAAACTGAAAATATTTAACATGTAAATTTTGATCAGTTCCGTCATTTATATACATCACTGCCATCAAGGTAAAGAACATATTCATCAAACCCAAAAGTTGTCTGTTTCCAACTCTCCCAACCCCTCTCCCCCTGGGGCAACAACTAATCTGATTCCTGTTACTACAGACTAATTTGCATTTATTCACTTGAATTCAGTTCAGTCGCTCAGTCGTGTCCAACTCAGTCGACCCCATGAACCGCAGCACGCCAGGCCTCCCTGTCCATTACCAACTTCCGGAGTTTACACAAACTCAGGTCCATTGAGTCGGTGATGCCATCTAACCATCTCGTCTTCTGTCGTCCCCTTCTCCTGGCTTCAATCTTTCCCAACATCAGGGTCTTTTCAAATGAGTCAGCTCTTCGCATCAGGTGGCCAGAATATTGGAGTTTCAGCTTCAACCTCAGTCCTTACAATTAACACCCAGGACTGATCTCCTTTAGGATGGACTGGTTGGATCTCCTTGCAGTCCAAGGGACTCTCAAGAGTCTTCTCCAACACCACAGTTCAAAAGCATCGATTCTTCAGCCCTCAGCTTTCTTTAGAATGTAACTCTCACATCCATACATGACTGCTGAAAAAACCATAGCCTTGACTAGATGGACCTTTGTTGACAAAGTAATGTCTCTGCTTAGAGTTTAATAAATACATGATTATGTAGTATGTTCACTTTGTCTCCCCCCCCATTCAGTGAAATTACTTTGAGCTTTGTTTATAGTGTTGCGTGTATCTATCATTTGCTCCTTTTTGACCTGCAACATAGTCTGTTGTATAGATTTACCACATTTTCTTCATCCATTCACCTATTGGTGAATATTTTGATTGTTTCTAATATTTTGATTGTTTCTAAAGGGTTTGACTACCACAGGTAAAGCTGTTGTGAGCATATAGGTCCTTGTATGGACAAAGGCTTTCTTCCCCTCTTTTTTTTTTTTTAGTTTATTTATTTTTTAATTGGAGAATAATTGCTTTACAGAATTTTTTTATTTTCTGTTAGGCATCAAAATGAATCAGCCATAGGCATACATGGCTGGAACACATGGTATGGTTTTGTTTAACTTTTTAAAAACTGACCAAGTTGTTTTTCAAAGTGGTTATGGCATTTTACATCCCTAGCAGCAGTGCATCAGCTCCCATTGCTGTGCATTCTTGCCAGCATTGGGCATAGCCAGTTCTTTAAATCTTTGTCATGTCAGTATGTGTGAAGTAGTATCTCAGTGTGGTTTTACCTTACATTTTCCTAATGACTAATGTTGCCAAGTAGTTTCTCACGTGATTTGCCATCTGTATAACTTCTTTGGTGAAGTATGCACATCTTTTGCCCATTTTTCTGGCTTGGATTAGTGGATTTCTTACTGAGTTTTGAGGGTTCTTCATATTTCTTGGGTTCAAGTTCAGATGTATGCTTTGTAAATATTTTCTTTTTGTCTGTGGTTTGTCTTTTTATTCTAACGGTGTCCTTTTGAAAAGCAGTTTTTCATTTTGATGAAATCCATTCTATCAAATATTTTCTTTCATCAACTATGCAGTTGGTGTCATAGCTAAGAAATCTTTGCTTAACCCAAGGTCACAAATTTTCATCTATGTTTCCTTCTAGATCTAATGTAAAACCTGTAACTATAACACTTCTACAAGAAAACATAGGAGAACATCTTTTAAGTTAATTTTTATAGATGGTGTGAGGTATGGATCAAATTTTATTTTTTATGCATATGGCTATCCAGTGGTTCCAGCACCATTTGTTGAGGATTATCTTTTCTCTCCCGAATTGCCTTTGCACCTTTGTCCTTGATCTGTGTGTGTGTGTGGCTTGTATGTTCCTTTGATCTAATATTTGTTTTCCTTAATGCCAATACCACAGTCCTGATTAGTGTAGCTTTTCAATGTCTTCAAATCAAATATTACCCTCCAACTTCATTCTTTTTCAGTTTTGTTTTGGGTCTTTTAAGTCCTTGTATTTTCATATGAATTTTGCCATCAACTTGTCAGTTTCTATCGTAGAGACCTCTGGGATTTTGACAAAGGATTGAATTAACTCTGTAGATCAGTATAGGGAGAACTGACACCTTAATGATTCTTAAGAAAAATAGTATATTTCCTGTTTATGAGGGTTTTAAAAATTTCTTTTAGCAATGTGCAGTATATTCTTGCACATCTGTTCTCATAGTTTATCATAGTTTTGATTGTATTGTAAATGGTAGTTTTTAAAATTTAGTATTCATTTGCTGGTAGTATATAAGAAGAGGATTGATTTTTGTATATTGATCTGAGGTCATGTTATCTGTGCATAAGGACTTTTTCTATCTGGAGGCCTTTTATTTCTTTTTCTTACTTATTGCATTGACTAGAACTTTCAGAACATTGTGAGTGGAAGTGGTAAGAGAGGACATCTTTGTCTTACTCTTGATCTTGTGGTGAAAGCATTCAGTCTTCCCAGTGAGAGTGATGTGAGCTGTAGGTTTTTCATAGATTCTATTTATCAGGTACAGGATATTCCCTGTTCTTCCTAGTTTGCTGAGAATTTTAATAAGGAATGGTTGTGGGATTTTTTTTCAAATGCTTCTTTAGTTTGTTAAGTGGTGAACTATTTAATGGATTTATCTTCTGATCTTTAGTTTTCCTTTCTTCTATGTATTTTTGGGTTTAATTTGCTCTTTCTTTTTAATTCATCTTTTAAAGGTGGATCTTTTTGTCTTTCTAAATATACGTGTTTGGTGCTGTTAGTTTCTAAGTATGACTTTATTGGCATACTTTTGACATTTTGTATTTTCCTTTTCATTTTTTTTTTTATGCTTTCTTATTTCTCTTAATGGGCTTCTTAGTTTTTCTGTAAATATCTTTGTGTTATTTATTTTTAAAGCTTTATTGTTAAATTTTCATTTCTTCCAGTTTTATTGAGATATAATTGATATACAGCACCATGTAAGTTTAAAATGCATGGCATAATAGTTTGACTTACATACTCATGAAATGATTACCACAATAAATTTATTGTTTTTTAAAAAATTCCATTATAACTTAGAGAACATATTTTCTATGAATCTTTTTGTGTGTGTATGTATTTTGTATGAATCTTATAAAATTTGAGACTAGTTTTATAGCTCAGAATATGGTCTGTCTTAATAAATGGTTGTATGTACTTGAAAGTTTTGTTTTTTTTCCGTTGTTGCTTGGCAAAGTGTTCTATAACTGTCTGTTAGATAAGTTGGGCAACAGTATTGTTCAAGTCCTCTTTATATTTCATACTTTTCTGTTGTATTAATTTTTGAGAAAATGTATTGAAATCACTAAATATAACTAGAGTTGTTTATTTCTCTCTGCAGTTCTATCTATCATATGCTTCTTATATTTTCAATATATGTTATTTGGTACATAAACATTTAGGATTGATATGTCTTTTCCATAAATTAACACTTCTCTCATTATGAAATAAATTTTATTATTTTCTTTAAAGTCTGCTTTGTCTATTTTTACTGTATCTACTATCATTTTCTTTTGACTCATATTAGCATGGTATATTTTTTCCCTCCTTTTAATTTTAAACCATTTTTATCTTTATATTTGAAGTATTTCTTGAAAGCAATGAATAATTGTCTCTATATGTAATGTATCTTTTTTCCTATTTTTTAAAAAAAACTTGTTTTAAGGTCCCTACTTCACTCTTCTCTTCTAGGACTCAAATTCTAAGTATATTAGTAACTTGATATTGTTCCACACATCACTGAGTCTGTTAATTTTTTTCCAGTTTTTGTCTCTCTGTGCTTCATTTTTTATGGTTTCTCTCACTTTTCTTCAGGTTTACTTATATTTTCTTTTTTGGTTTATTATCTGCTGTTGCTTTCTTCTTTTGTATTTTTCATCTTAGATATTGTGCTTTTAATCGCTGGAAGTTCCCTTTGGATTTTCCTCTGCGTTCTTTTCTTTCTTCATTATGGCTATGTTTTCTTTTGCTTCTTAAGCTTGTGGAACAGAATTAGTATAGCTTTTTGGAAATACATTCTTGTCTGCTAATTCCAATGTTCTTATCTTTTCTGTATATAATTTTATTGATTTTTCTCCTACTTCTACATTATCTTTTCCTGTTTCTTTATTTACCTAAAAGTTTTGGATTGGATGCCAGACATTGTGAATGTTGCACTGTTGCTTGCTGGATTTGGGGGAGTCCTTTAAATAGTGGTAGACTTCATTCTGTCATGTAGCTAAATCACTTGGAATTAGTTTGATAGTTTTTAGACTTGCTTTTAGGCTTTGTTAGGGCAAGTTTTGGACTTCCCTGGTGGCTCAGATGATAAAGGATCTGCCTACAATGCAGAAGACTGTGTTTCATCCCTGGTTCAGGAAGATCCTCTGGAGGAGGGATGACAAACCACTCTAGTATTCTTGCCTAGGGATTTCCATGGAAAGAAGAGCCTGGTGGGCTACAGTCCATAGGGTCGCAAAGAGTTGGACACAACTGAACTATTAACACTTTCACTTTCTGGGTGAGCTTAGAGCAGTCTTTATTCTGTGGTTACATAAACTTAACTTCTGATGATTCAATGACCCATGTATTATTCTCTCTGACTGGTGGGAATGTGAACATGTGTGAACTTTGGGAATTGTTTGGATTATACTTTCTAGTGCTTCTTTTCCAAGCCTCATGGAATGTTACCCCACTCATTCTTAGATCATTTTTGAGTCAGAGATTGAAGAATGTGCCTCTTCACATCTCCAGAGCTTTCTCTCTACTCACCTCTCTCTTTGCAACATGGTATCCTGCAGATTTTTAGCATACTCAGCCTGCCTGAACTCTCACCTCTGTCCTTGACATGTTGTTGTGTAGAAACTGCATTCAGGCAGTTATCTGAGGGCAACCATAGGATTTATCTTATTAGTATTCCTGTATTGCCTATTACTCAGTATCTTAAAATAATTATTTTGTATATTTTATTTGATTTTCTAGTTGTTACCCATTGTTTGTTTTTAGTAATGAATATACATTCATACTCGGTTGTAACCAGGTTCTGAAAGCATTTATCTTTGTTACTTTAATTTTGTATGTAAAAATATTACCAACTATTACTTTTAAATGAAAGAATATTTTATTTACTTCTCTTAAGTGTGCTTAGGGAAGAGAATTTTTGGTGGTTTTGTTTGTTGGATTCCTAACTGTGTGTTTCAAAAAATGAAATATATAAAAGATATCTCATAGAGAGAATGATATCATACATCTTTTATGAAGTGGTTGCTTGTACCAAATCATCTCCAGGCTTTCTGTACTCATTAGTCCTACATTTAAAAAAAATTGGAAAGAAAATAAACTTTTTTTTTTTAGCCATCACTCTTTTAAAAAAGCCCCCCCCAAAATGAATTTATTTATTTTTGGCTGCCGGTTCTTCGTTGCTGCATGAGCGTTTCTCTAGTTGTGGTGAGCAGGGACCGTGAGGGCTTCTCTTGGTGCAGAGCCTGGTCTCTAGGGCCCACAGGTTTCAGTAGTTGGGGCGGCTGGACTCTAGAGCACAGGGCTCAGTAGTTGTGATGCATGGGTTTGGTTGCTTCTCGGCATGTGGGATCTTCCTGGACCAGAGATTGAACTCGTGTCTCTGGCATTGGCAGGCGTATTCTTTACCGCTGAGCCACCAGGGAAGCCCAGAAAATGAACTTCTAAACTTGTTTTAGTGTTAGTGCAGGGAAAGTTGATATAATATGCTAAAATGATACTTTGGATTCTCTGTGGTGTTAATTTAAATCGGTTGTCACATCTTTTACAAATGACATTTTGTGTTAGCCATATATTCTTGACCGTCTCGCATCTAGGGCTTTGCTGATTCTAGACAGACTGCTCCTCTCAGGCCTGGCTAATTCCTAGAGAGAGCAACTGACTTTCCTGTGAGCATGCTTTTCATATGCAAACCAACCAGTTCAGAGCCCACACCTACCCACTATCTCATTTAGCGCCCTCATAGGTGAGCCATCATCCTGTTGCCCTAATATCACCCCAGGATTTGGTATTAAACAACTAGGGCAGTTCCTACACACCGGAGCCCTGGAGATGATTCAGACTAGCCCATCCCATCTGCTGGCCAGTTTCTTCCTGTAAAAACCACAGTAAGGACTCTGGCCCGTACTTCCCCCTCACTCCTCTGTCTCCTGCCTGAGCCTGGTGCTTCCCCTTTAGGCCCCATGTGGTGGTGTGAGATGTCCATTCTTGGGAATTGTGAGTAACTATGTTTTCAATGGCAGTTGTCTTCCTGATCTGTTGGCCTCACTGTATCTGAATAAAAATAAAACCCAGGGTACATTTTATACCATTCGGAAATTTCTCTCAACTCTATTAGAATTCATAGAGTAAGCCAAATATATTAAAATAAAGATAGGACTTGAAAAAGAGATTCCTATCATAACCAACCAATTTCAATTATTTCCCCAATCTTTGGTTTTGAGGGGGTTAGGAGAGAAGAAAATGAAGAGAATAGAGAAAATGAAAGAATAGAAAAATTTGAAAAGAAAGGGCAGAATGATGCAATAGAGCATTTTAAGTAGAATTATATAGCTTCTTTACCTCTAATAAAAAACAAACCCAAAGTTGTACCCACTGTCTTCTCTGATACCCAGAAATGTGCATGCATGCTCAGTGGCTGAGTTGTGTTTGACTTGGCGACCCCATTGACTGTAGTCTGCCAGGCTTGTTTGTCCATGCGATTTTCCAGGCAGGTTGCTAGCCATTTCCTTCACGAGGGGATCTTCCCAACTCAGGGATCGAACCCGCATCTCCTGCATTGACAGGTGGATTCTTTACCACTGACTCACCTGGGAAGCCTCAGTACCCAGAAGACTAATGATAGTTGTCACACTTAGTTCAGGGTTATCCTTATATGAGTAAAAAGGAAAGAACTGGCATTGAATGAGAGGCAGGGGATCCATTTACCTTTGCTGTGCAAAGGAGGGTGGTGGCGACACAGCAGGTCTCATTCACCTTCCCCCTGCAGGCCCTTGGGCCCCACAGGGTGAGGCCCAGGCTGAACATACAGGATTCCCAGAACTGTGGAGCCCCTTTTTCTTTGGGTCTGAATGTTGACATTCTTAGCTTTAGAGAATATCACTGTAGGAAATTGATTTCATTATAGTTAGATTTGTCAGCAGTTATTTGGAAAGGAGAGATTTCCCAGACTTTTAAAAACCTTACTTTGAATATTTACAATAATAGTACAAATATTGTAGGGAGTAGGAAGGAAAAAGTAATTGCAGATGAATTAAAGATTCTTTAATTCTAAAGATTCTAAAACTAAAAAAAAAGTCTTAGTAATTATAGAAATAAAAAATAAGTGAGGGAATAAAACAGTGAGTAAAGGAGATCAGTCCTGGGTGTTCATTGGAAGGACTGAGGTTGAAGCTGAAACTCCAATACTTTGGCCACCTGATGAGAAGAGCTGACTTGTTTGAAAAGATCCTGATGCTGGGAAAGATTGAGGGCAGGAGGAGAAGGGGATGACAGAGGATGAGATGGTTGGATGGCATCACCGACTCAATGGACATGGGTTTGGGTAGACTCCGGGAGTTGGGGATGGACAGGGAGGCTGCAGTTCTTGGGGTCGCAAGAGTTGGACACAACTGAGCGACTGAACTGAACTGAACTGAAAGGATACTCACTGGATGTTCATTTATTATATAATGAATATTTTCATAAACATTCAAAACAGTGATTTCCTTAAAAGTATACTTTGAGGTAGATTAATATTTGCAAGTATTAGTGTAAAGATTTATTCAAAAACTATTTTTATAAAATCCTGATTTGTGATGGCAGTCTCTTTTTATTTAAAGCTCTATTTGTATTTTATGGAGAGTTTCAATATCACACATTTAATATTTACATATTTCACATCTCTAAGTATAAAGAGGTAATAAGACCTATAAAAATAAAAATTATAGTAAATGAGATGAAATAGATGATTACAAACTATACTTCAATGTATAGTATATGAGAAAAGAAAATATTATAAAGTGAAAGTTGGAAAATTTAAATGAAGCTAGAGACTTTGGAATGACAACTCAACTAACGATGTGAATAGGAAAGAAAAATTTTACAAAATAAAAGAGTTACTATAGGGAGAAGAGGGTTCTCTTCAGTGTATGAATAACCCCCCGGGGAACTTGTTAAAAATGTAGGACACTCTCCCTGCATGATTCGGATGTAGGTATTTGTATACCACTCTTTGGAAAAAGAGTGATATTGAGGCTTATATTGTATGCATAATGAAGTCTTTAATTCTCCTTATGTCTTTCATTTGTTTCTTTATTTCTCTTTTCATAAGTACATGTAATTTGTGGAGTACCTTTGAGGGGGCTTCCCTGGTGGCTCAGTCGGTAAAGAATCTGGCTGCAATGCAGGAGACCCTGGTTCAAACCCTGGGTCAGGAAGATCCCCTGGAGAAAGGAATGGCTACACATTCCAGCATTCTTGCCTGGGAAATCCTCGGACAGAGAAGCCTGGCAGGCTACAGGGGTCACAGGGCTACTAACACTTCTGCTTTCACTTTGAGTTGGGAAAAGGGAAATCATCAGAGAACTGAGTTTATCAGGGATTGCAATATGCTAGTCTCTGGGTTGAAATCAGCCTCCAGGTGTATATTTTGTTTTTTGTACACGGTGGTCTCCTCACCTCTCACCCCCTTTACGTTTTGAGTGACTTTAAGCAGGCTAAGCCGTCTGCTTGGCCACAGACTCTATACTCCCTGTTGCTCTGCAGTCCCACTTCCTGCACGTCCCCCACCT
Organism: Antilocapra americana; assembly: GCA_007570785.1. Lineage (NCBI taxonomy): Eukaryota > Metazoa > Chordata > Mammalia > Artiodactyla > Antilocapridae > Antilocapra > Antilocapra americana. Next base: position 18,243,958 of record ML661343.1, on the reverse strand, counting down.
GGCCCCGTTGTTAATGACGTTAGATCATGGCTGGCCTTAGAGTCACTTAGTTACAGACCTCTTGGCCCAGTTAAAAAACGTATGCTTACCTTTAGCAAATAATTTAACCCTAGTTGGTTCTGTAAATACATAATCAGTCTTGGACATAATCATTCTTACACTGGGGCAATTTCATAACCTCCAAAGGAAGTTCTAAAATTTTGGTCTAATGCAGACCAGAGTAACCCATTAATGCAAAATTTGAAAATCGCTTTTTAGTAGCGTATTTTATGGCTTAGGGCTATAGCTGTACTTTAAAATACATTTTATTTGATCAATTGTTAAAAATAATCTTTATTTTCTTTGTATTAACAGTAGGATATAGAAAACACATAGCCCATGACTGATCATGGAAAGCAGAAATTCTGGGCCTTGAAGGGTTTTAGAAAACAATGAAGAATAACTAGCAGCATTTACTGAAAACTTTCTGTAGTCTAGGTTCTAAGCTGAACACCATTATTTGTATTTTTAATCCTTCCAACAAGTTTATCAGTTAATAGCTATGCTATCATTGCTTTTATAAATGTGAAGAAAGTGATATTTAGAAACATCAAGTAAGTCAACTCACGTTTCATTTATAAAGACAAAATTTGTGTTTTAAAAAACATGTTTGTGAATTTAATCTGTTGCTGTTGTTCAGTCACTCATTTATGTCCGACTCTTTGTGACCCAATGGACTGTGGCATGCCAGGCTTCCCTGTCTTTCACCATCTCCTAGAGCTTGCTCAGATGCATGTCCATTGAATTGGTGATGATGCCACCAAACCATCTGGTCCTCTGTTGTTCCCTTCTCTTCTTCCCTTCTATCTTTCCTAGCATCAGGGTCTTTTTTAATGAGTAGGCCCTTGGTATCTGATGGCCACAGTATTGGAGCTTTAGCATCAGTCCTTCCAGTGAATATTCAGGGTTGATCTCCTTTAGGATTGACTGGTTTGATCTCCTTGCAGTCCATGGGACTCTCAAGAGTCTTCTCCAGCACCAGTTTAAAAGCATTAATTCTTCAGTGCCCAGCCTTCTTTATGGTCCAGCTCTCACATCCATACGTGACTACTGGAAAAACCATAACTTTGACTCTATGAACGTTTGTCTGTTAAGTAATATCTCTGCCTTTTAATACATTGTCTAGGTTTGTCATAGCTTTTCTTCCAAGGAGCAAGCGTCTTTTAATTTCATGGCTATAGTCACCAACTGCAGTGATTTTTGTAGCTCAAAATACAAAGGCTGTCACTGTTTGCATTGTTAACCATAGACTAATAATATGGTGTTTGATCTTGTTAAGAATGCGCCTGCCATTTAATATTTGATTTTTTTTTTTTAGGACACTGTGCTACATATAATGCCACACAGTTGACATATCACACAGGCAGTGTGGCCAGCAGAAGTGTCTTGGTGGTTGCTTAAACAAATCCTGTTTGGATTGGACTTGCCCCTGGGGCTTCCACAGCTTGCTCCTTTAGCAGGTGCAAACCTGCTCTTCCTTCATCCTGTGATGGAGGGCCCACCCTAACACCAGAAGGTGGGCTCCCTGGTGCCTGCAACCTCCTCCTTCCTTCAGATACCTGACCTTCCTTTCATTCAAGTTACTCATGAAATCCCATCGTCTCTGTGAATCTGACCTAGTTCGAAAAGAATAGGCAAATTCCCTGTGCTCTCCACCGCCCTTGGAGCAGTCACTTCTCATTAACTGCTTCCCATGCAAGAGTGACTGTCCCTTCCAAGGGTAGTGCAAATGGTGGCATGCTGCATGCCCCCAGGGACAGTGGCCTTATCTGTTGTGGATATTATTATTTTATTTGTACACTGCCAACATTTATTGCAATCTTACTGTCTCCAACTGTCCTTTGAAATGAGGTTGCTTTATCAGCTGTCATCTCCATTCAAAGTACTGCATCCGGGCTTTATCATAGCTGTGTAGGAGCTGTACCCGTACTATTTCTTTTGCCCATCCACCCCAAGCATTTGGGAAACACTTCTTCCTATTTCAAAAGCCAGAATAAGTGACGCTGCCCTGTGTGACTCTTCACACCATTTTTCTGTTTCGTTCATTTGCTGTGGCATGAGTCAGGTGTTCTCTAACTCCCTCACCTGCTCTCTTTGAGGAGGGAGGCAGTGTATTCCGGGTGCCCAGCATTAGGCATGGAGGGGCCCTCCTGAAACGTGGAGTATAGTTGAATACATGTTGCATTGCTGAGATATGCTCTCCTCCACCTACAAAACTGTGGTTAGTTTATATATTTTTTCTTCTTTTGGCTGAGAGTAGGGATGAGAGGGTGTCATCCTTTGTCACCTTTCCTGGGGTTCTGTATTCCCCATTGGGTTGGGAGAGGTTGAAAACTAGAATTTAGAATGTCGAGAAGTGATTCTGTAGTTGAGCAGTGCTATTCTAAAAGTGTTGTAGTGTTTGCCTTAGAAATTAATGTTCTCAGGATATATGGCTTCACAAGCAAGGAATATACTGTATTAAATGGAAAACATGATCTTCTGGAGTTTGAAACCATTTTCTCAACCCTCCCCACATTCTGAGGATATGAGAAAGGAAACCCTGCAAGGATCATGACAGGGCCTTAGCAAGGTGACTAGGGATTTAAATTTGCATAAGAAATCACCAGTTATTTTACTAGTGGTTACCTTCAGATTCCCTATTTTAGGGGGGCTATGCATTTCTCCCTCAGTATGGGGTCTAGTGAGGCATGCCAGTCCATTTAAGATGGGCAGATGCTGGGTTTCAATGTAAAAAACAGTAATATTATCTACCTTTTATAAGGTTGTTAGAAAGGTTAAATTAGTTGACAAAGGTAAAGGAGGTTAGAACAAAGCCTGGTAAGGAACAAGTGCTCAATACCCATATTGTTGTTACTATTTAATAATGAAAAATGACTCTTTGGGTAAAGAAAAAGAGAAAATCATTTCACACAAAGTTCTTTATCATGGATGTGGATTATTCATAGATTCACTAAAGAAGAATGGAAGAAAGGAAACATCTTGGTTTTGAGTGGAAATGGTGATTACCTGTCATCAGTGTGTCAGACAATTTTATGTGCTGGTAATTTTGTACACATCTAAATCAAAAAGTCTACTGAATGTTTTAGGCAAAGTTATTAGTAGAGAGTACTTCCTTTATGTCCTGTAAATCTTAAGTGTTAGATTTAATGACCCTCTAAATCTAAAGGTCTATAATGCCTATAAAAAGAGTTAGGATTAATCCATAAAATTAATCTTAGTGAATTCAAGTAGGCAGATTAAATACCTGTTTTAATTTTTTCTTGTTTATATTAGTCAAACTTTTAACAAATTGATTTAAGCTTTTCAAGAATTATTGAGCAAACATCTTGGTTTGCCAAATTTGCTTATAGAACTTACTGTTATGTATTATTATATAAATTGCTTTGCATATGGAGAAACAAAATGTAACAAATACTTTTCTTTGATGACTTCAGTAAGAAGTAAAGATTCTATAAAGTGTAACTCCTTTTGACCCATATGTATCTTAGAGTAATCGCTGTAGATTTTGAACATTTTCAAAGTTGATAGTATAATGTGTGTCATACCTGCATCTTCTTAAACTATTTCAGGCTTATTTTCTGGCTAGCTTTATTATTCTGGGGTTATGCAGGAGAGACCTGGTTTAACAGAAATCATGTAATGGTCAGGCTCAAATTTAATGAACATTAAGCATGTTACCCAGAGTACTGATATAACATTTTATCTGGATGCCTCCGTTGCCTTCCTTAGAAGGGCTTTGTTATTGTGTTGGTGGTTAACACAGGAATGACTGAGGACATTTGCTGAATAGCACTGTATCGAGAGTCAAGAGACCTTGTTGCTAGACCTGGTTTTGTCATAAGCCTGATGATCTGATCTTTTAATAGCTCTGTGCCTCAGTTTATAGATCTGCAATAAATGAGGGTTCGAGGTGGAGGATCTTGAAGGCCCTTTGCAATACTGGGATCCTAGTTTTGTATCTCTTTAGCTCTAATGTTCTTTGAAATATGATAAGCCTTGAATGCTGATCTGAGTTAATTAGGATTTGATGGTAAACCATCCAGAAAATTTTGAGACACAGTGGAAAGCCACCCAGCTGGTACGCTCAGCAGTGTTACTGAGCCCAATTCTTGCTATCATTCGCCTCTTTTTATCAACCTTGAGGGTGCTTCTGAAACACCAGTCTGAAAATTCAAGTACTCTCAGTTCTGCTGCTTAAGACCCACTCTGGCGGCACTGTGACCAGGTTGACGATGCAGTCGACACACTTTTTGCTTTGCTTTGACACCGATTTAATGAAAGGAATATGCCACTGCTGCTGCTAAGTTGCTTCAGTTGTGTCTGACTCTGTGCGGCCCCATAGACAGCTCCTACCAGGCTCCCCTGTCCCTGGGATTCTCCAGGCAAGAACACTGGAGTTGGTTGCCATTTCCTTCTCTAATGAGTGAAAGTGAAAAGTGAAAGTGAAGTTGCTCAGTCGTGTCCAACTCTTCGCAACCCCATGGACTGCCGCCTACCAGGCTCCTCCATCCATGGGATTTTCCAGGCAAGAGTACTGGAGTAGGGTGCCATTGCCTTCTCCAGAAAGGAATATGACTTCCTATTAACTGGAATTCTCTAAAACAACTTGATGTATGGTGAGTGAATTGAGAAGAAGACAGAATATTCTAGAGAGGATGCAAATCTAGTTTCAGTGCCTCTTCATTGCAACCCAGGGGGATTCTGTCTCCATGATGATAGGACCATTTGCCAGTATCAGATGCAACCAAAGCATGAAACTGGACTTGCCAAGATCATGTGAAAAACTTAGGTGATGAGGAAACAAAACAGCTTTCATTATGTAGTTTCAAAGACATCTTAACATTTTTTTTTCTGGAAGAAAGCATGTTTTCTGCCATGCAGTTAATTGGGATACAAAATATTTGTGGCCAGACTTTGGAGTTTGATGGGAACAGAGACTTAAGTATTGAGAAGTTAAGTGATAATGGTTTAATCAGTTGTTCTTTAACGGTGAGTTTGTGTTGAGGGAGGAGAAATCCCAAGGGCTGAGTTTGGTTTTCAGGGCAGGCGGCGCCACAGCAGGTATTAAACGAGGTCACTGGTGCAAGAGTTCATTGTAATTGTTGTTTGGTTCTGTCTCATTGCCAGCCAGCTGTATTCGATTTACTTCCTTAGTTTTGAGACACAGCACTTATTATATGTTCAAACATAGGCAGATTAAACACCAAAAGAGGATTATTTTACTTAACAAAGCAGTCACACATGAACTATCTACTCAGATATTTTATTTTTGTTAAAAAAGGAAAAGAAGGCTTGCCACTGGGTTTAGGAGCACAGACATTTACTGCAGGGTAGGGCCAATTGGGAGACAGGCCCTTGAAGCAGTTTCTAATTCTCACCCCCTTTCAAATGGGCACACTGCCAAGCCAGCCTCCATTAGATTTCATTCTGGGAAAGGGCCAAGGGGAGACTGCACCTCTCCTTCGAGCAGTTTTCTAGTCTGATGGACACAATAAACAGCCAAAAATGATTTTGTTGAGAGACAGCAGGGAATACCCAAGGGATCTTTCACTTTGATGCACATCAGAAGCATTTCAAGTCCTTGCCAAAATACACCTGACCCCACACCTCCAGGGACGGGCCCCACTGGGAACACACTTAGACGGAGGGGGTAACTCCAAGAGCAGCAGTTAGGAGCACTCTGCCCTCTCTAACCTCACCTCCACATTGTTAGAATGATTTCTACCTAGTATTGGAGATAATAGACTTGACCACTCAACATGGTACGTGCAACTGTTATTGGAGAATGTGATTTTGTCCATGTTTAAGTTAAAAAATTTTTTATGTTTATTAAATCCTCTGAGTAGTGAATTATAGAGAACTGCTCATTTTGATTGGAGAAGGCATTGGCAACCCACTCCAGTATTCTTGCCTAGAAAATCCCATAGATGGAGGAGCCTGGTAGGCTGCAGTCCATGGGGTCACTAGGAGTTGGACACGACTGAGCGACTTCACTTTCATGCATTGGAGAAGGAAATGGCAACCCAGTCCAGTATTCTTACCTGAAGAACCCCAGGGGTGGGGGAGCCTGGTGGGTTGCCGTCTATGGGGTCCCACAGAGTCGGACACAGCTGAAGAGACTTAGCAGCAGCTCATTTTGATAGAGTTCTTAAAGATACATTTTATATTTCTCTGTTCTCTCTGTGGGAAGTGTTCTTCATGTTTTCCCAGTCTCAGTCTTGTCTTTTGGTTTGAATCACCAGCATGACATCTGATATTTTGTTTTTGTTCATTATTTATTGATGAACAATTCTTAGACATTTACCTATGAATTATTAAGCAATAGATGGAATGAAACGAATGTTGAGTTTAGTGGCCAAGTGACATATTTCGGATTTAGCACGGTAAACTGAGTTTGGAAGACATTTTATAAATTAAATGTGTAATGGGTATTTCGTGTTGAAATTTGGTAAATAACTTAATAACTTGATAAAGGCTAAAACTTAATTTTCCTGCAATCTTCAGTTTTCATTTCCTATTTTAAGTTAATCCTTTAAAAAAATTTATGAGTAACTTAAGAGTCCTTTGGAATAAAGGCACAGTACATTATAATAGTATATACTGCTAATATACTTTTTTTCTTCTCTATTTGTGTTCCATCATTCTGTTTTTGTGATAGAAAAAAGTTAGGAGATAGAAAAGAGAATTTCTTGTAAAACAAATATCCTCTGTGTTGTTTTCATTTTTATGTTGGATTTGGCATATGCAAGAAAAGTTCAATTTGAGAGCTTTCTTTATTTTCCTTTGTTTTGTAAAACTGCTCATGTTCTACCCTAGTGTTACTTTTCGAACAACAGTAACACAAAAACTACCTCTTCAATGCAAAAATGAGTATATTTCCTATTTTGAATCAGCCTACTTTTAGGCATATTTTTTTACTTTATTGAGTGGGATAGAGAAATACAAAATACAGATATTAAATTCTGAAAAGTAAACTTTCCGTGAGATCATTCAGAATGCTTGGATTTGGTTACTCATCAAGATGATCCCCTTAATGATCTTTCCTACTAATTGAGTATGTAGAGTCTTAAGTTTGAGAGGTCGAAAGGACCTTGGAGTTCATCTTTGTAGCCTTTGCTCCTTTAAGGAACTCTTTTCCTGTCTAATATCCAAGTGAGGGCTCATTCCAACCATGGACTGAGAAAAGATTGGGCTTTATACAAAGAAGTTGCCCATCTAGAAGAAAACATTTGAGATAAATAAAACTGTAAGCTGAGAGACTTTGTTTGTCTTGTGTAATCTGTAAACCGACTGTGAAGGTAATTGTGAAAGATGAGACCACACGCATATTTAGCAATGGTTGACTGATTAAAATATGTGAATGAAGATCATTCTGGTAAAAGTGGACAATGTTCAGCATTCATATTCCATCGATGTGTCTTAAAGCACACTGGAGTGAAGGCAGGTAGAGAATGTAAATCTTGCCTTCATGATGCTTTTCATGTTATTAAAGATGGAGATTTTAAAAATAAGATATGTGTTATTTCATAACCTGTTTTTAATACATTATAGTTGTTTTCAATGACAATATAGTATTTTTAGGAGCTGTCCAGTATTGTCTTTTGATGGTAAAGAATCTGCCTGCAATGTGGGAGACCTGGGTTCGATCCCTGGTTGGGAAGTTCCTCTGGAGAAGGGCATGGCCCACTCCAGTATTCTTGCCTGGAGAATCCCCATGGACAGAGGAGCCTGGCAGGCTACAGTCAGTGGGGTCACAAATTGTCAGACACAACTGAGCGACTAAGCACATTACAGTATTTATTGTCTTTTATAGATGTAATCTGACTTATTGCACTGACACCCTATTTATTGACTGACTCAGGTGTTTCTAGTTTTTACTTGCTATCATCTACCCTTTTTTTTCCCAGACATAATGACAGGGTAGTGACTATCCTTGTACATATATTTTTCTGCACTAACTGGTTCTTTAAAAAAAATTTTTTTTAATTGAAATATACTAGATTTACAATGTTCTGTTTCAAGTATGCAGCAAAGTGAATCAGTTCTGCATATATATATATATATTCACTCAACTGGTTCTTTCATAATAACTATTTATTAAGAAATTTCACATAGCACAGAGATGTATAAAATGAGGGGGAAAACTGCCTTCACTTTTCCTAGTCCCTCCCTAGAGGGAGGGTAACCAATTCTAAATATTTTCTCTATCTGTCAAACGTTTTTGGTTCTGTATACACAAAAAGGCAGATGTTAGAATAACGAAGGTTTGGAGTGGATGCACAATTAGGGTGCAGAGATGAGCCTGGAAGTGTAGTTGTGGGCCTCACGGGAAAACTTGCTGGAGCAAATGGCTGCTAGTATGGATTCCGAGATGGAATTTAGGTATGTTATAATGCGACTTCCTGAATCACAGTGACAACCATTTAGAGTGGAGGTACAGAAACAAATCAAGAAAGAATCAGCACAGAGAAGAAGTGAGCAAGCTTAACCCTTAAGACAGGGAATGATGCTGTTCCCTGAAGTGGAAAATTTCCTTTGTAGGGAACTGAGGATTTGGTGATGACTTTAGAGCTGACCAACACATGGATGGAAGCTTAATGGAATTGTTTATAATAGCCTCCAGAGGAGCATCATTTCAGGAAGGGAATCTGGAGAGAGCATTACAGTAAGTAGTTTAAACCAGATATGATGAGGTTTTTAGTAAGGGAAGAGTCAGGATAAATAAGAAGGTACATCGGTAAGAAATAAAGTACAGGAAGAAACAGTGATGGGGAGAGGGGTTGCTTTACACGAGATGGGTAAGACTTGGCCACATGACTGAGGAATCTTCTGAGGGTAGTTCCTTCCTTAGGTTCAATACCAAAACCAGATTCCGGGGAACTGGAGAAGAGGATTCTGAACCAAGGCATAGTTTCCTCTCAGTTTGAATATGAATAAAGATACAAAAAATATGGAAAAGCTTCCTGCCCATAGGAGAATTTGCATGCAAGTCTCTTAATGTTTTTCTTTTGAAATACAGTGACGCACCCAGCTCCGCTGGATTTGGCACTAGCCCCCACGTTCTCTACTGATGGAGAACCTCGTGTCCTCTCCTGTAGCTCTCCGAAACCCACCTCTCAGAGATGTGGTTGAGGAGGTGGTGTGAGATATTGGTGTGCCCCGCCCCAGCTGCTGTCATTCACCCCCTTATCCCAGCCAACAGCTTTAAGACTTGAGGCCCTCATTGTGAATCAATTTAGGGTTGCGGGGATGGCGGGAATGAGGAGGTAGTTAGGAAGTTTGAGATTGACATGTATACACTGCTATATATAAAAGAGATAACTAACAAGGACCTTACTGTATAGCACAGGGAACTCTGCTTAATATTCTGTAACAACCTAATTGGGGAAGGAAATTTGAAAAAGAATAGATACATGTATACGTATAACTGAACCACTTTGTCGTATACCTCAAACTAACACAATATTGTTAATCAGCTTTACTCCAATGTAAAATAAAAAGTAAAAAAGACAAACCCAGAGGTGCTCATCGCTGCTGACCTGTGGTGTGGTCCATCCCGACGTCGGGCTCCTGCCTTACTCCCTGAGTCATAACTTGTTTTCTGCTGGGAGACTCACCTGATCTGAGTCACTGTCAGGTTTCAGGACTTGATTTCTCATTGGCGCCTGCTGTGAGCCACTGCCGCGACTCTCTGCCTCCCTCCCCGGCGGCCCCGTGAGTCCTGCGGTCCTGTTGCACTCTTTCTTGTTTCTGTCCTACCCTTGAACTTCATCTCCGTGTCTGGGTGAAGCTCTCTGTGACTGTTCCCTTCAGATCTTGACTTCCAGGCTCCTGACTGTGGCTGTTGCTCTGAGGCCTGGTGGCACAAGTGCCTGTGCTTAGGTCTAGCACACCTGGGTTCTGGGACCAGCTTTGCACATGGTGTTTCTGTGGGTTCAGGCAAGTTACTTATCTCCTCAGCATCAGTGTCCTCATTTTGTTTTAATAATAAGAATTTCTGTTTGCATGTATGTGATCTCATCCTAAGAAAATGTCTGCTGGAGGTAAACATGGATTGATTTAAAATGTGGAAGATTTCATTTAAGGCTTCGAGGCATGTGTAAAATTCTCTTGGAGAGATCCTGGGGCACCTTGAAGAGATCACAGTCATATGGGAGAGGTGTGCCATCTTTATCAAGACGCGTGAGCAGAGGAGCAGGTGTCGGTTTCCAACAGGAACCCCAGATTGGAAGTGTCAAGAGCAACTGCCTTAGAAGAGCTATGGGTTTGGGGTCAGACTGCTGCTCTCTTTTGTCCCGAGGTTCCAGGGCCAGTGGCTTTGGGATTATTCATTTTGAGGATGGATCAAACAGCACTGGAGGGCCTCCTACTCTGCACTCTGGAAGTGATAAAACTTCACAGGGTCACCGTAAGGATGAATGGGACAAATGGAGCCTGAAACATCATGGAAAACCAGTCCATGGCAGCGGCCGTCATTCTCTTTGCTCTGCCCTCTTGTTAGGACCCTGTGCTAGTTCCTGCATCCCTGGGAGCCTGGATCCTCACTTAGAGCTTGCTCTAGCCCAGGGAGCTTAGGCTGCCCTGCTGGCTCACCCCCACGTCAGCTGCAGTCCATTCCAGACCCTCAGTCCTCTTCATCCCCAGCTCTCTGGCCCCCACATTCCCTCATAGCCCCATGTCAGGTCTCAGCCTCCTTCCTCTACCTGGGAAAAGGGTAAAAGGCCAACAAGTACCTACAGTTTGTATCCTGGAGTTGGGGTAGTGAGCTGAAGCAGTCAAAGATCTTGAGAGATGGAGGATATGGATGCAACTCCTTAACCAGTTTAAAAATGTGTGGTTGTTAGTTGCTCAGTCGTGTCCAACTCTTTGCAACCCCATGGACTGTAGCCCACTGGGCTCCTCTGCCCATGGAATTCTCCAGGCAAGAAAACTGGAGTGGGTAGCCATTCCCTTCTCCAAGGAATCTTTCCAATCCAGAGATTGAAGCTAGGTCTTCTGAATTGCTGGCGGATTCTTTACTGAGCCACCAGGGAAGCCCCCAGTTTAAAATCAGTAGTCTTAAATCTTGTCACTGTTTTATTACAGTACTATCCTCTGGGGATTTTAATGTGGTTACTGCCTGCAATGCAAGACCCAGGTTTGATCTCTGGGTCAGGAAGATCCCCTGGAGAAGGGAATGGCATCCCACTCCAGTGTTCTTGCCTGGAGAATTCCGTGGACAGAGGAGCCTGATGAGCTACAGTTCATGGGGACTTTAAAGCACACATACCCTGTTTTATTTATTGTTCATGCTGTCTGATAAGCATGTTAGTGTATTCAAAAGTAGCATGTCTTTCAGATATTAATTTCTGATTTTTAAAATTTCTACTGTTATGATAGGTACAGGAGATATTAAGAGATGAATGTTAATAAGAAAAATGGTAGCATCAATCTAGTACTTTCTCTGTGTCAGGTACTCTTCTGGGCATGTTCACTCATGAATTGTCAATAGCTACTGTATAAAGTTTTCTCTTATGTACAGATGAAGGGAAAAAGAGACTCAGAGAGCTTAACTAACTTGCTTAAGGTCACACAGCTATTAAGTAGCAGAGCCAGGCTGTGAACACAGGCGGCCTAGTTTTAGTATCTGCTCCGAATTCTTGGGGCTAAAGTGGTGCCTAAATGTCACATCACCTGGGAGCTGGTTAGACAAGCAGAATATTGGGTTCCACCCCAGCACCCTGGAATCAGAACATGCATTTTAGTAATATTATCAGACTGGACTGAAATGCACAGTCAAGTTTGAGAATCACTGCTCCAAACCACTCTGTCACCATTTCTCCAGCCATGAGAACTTGATGGTGGGGAAACAGTGTAAGCTGGCAAATGGGCATATAAACATTTATAACTCATGGTACATGGTAACTTTCTGCCCTTTAGACACTTGACTAAAACTTGGCCTGAATGTGAATTTAGTGCTTCGGGCATTTCAGAACCTTTCCCGACATCCTCGTGGACACGCTTGTGCCTCTTGTCTTTCTCTGTTCACATGCATACATATACTGTTGTTGCTGTTCAGTCGCTAAGTCGTGTCCGACTCTTTGTGACCCTATGGACTGCAGCATCCCAGTTTTCTCTGTCCTCCACTATTTCCTGGAGTTTGCTCAGATTCATGTCCATTGAGTCAGTGATGCTGTCTAACCATCTCATCCTCTGCTGCCCGCTTCTTTTGTCTTCAGTCTTTCCCAGCATTAAGGTCTTTTCCAATGAGTCGGCTCTTCGCATTAGGTGGCCAAAGTATTGGAGCTTCAGCTTCAGTCCTTCCAGTGAATATTCAGGGATGATTTCCTTTTGGATTGACTGGTTTGATCTCCTTGCTGTCTAAGGGACTCGCAAGAGTCTTCTCCAGCACCACAGTTTGAAAGCATCAGTTCTTCGGCGCTTAGTCTTCTCTATGGTCCAGCTCTCACATCCATACATGACTACTGGGAAAACCATAGCTTTGATTATAAGGACCTTTGTCTGCAAAGTGATGTCTCTGCTTTTTAATACACTGCCTAGGTTTGTCATAGCTTTTCTTCCAAGAAGCAAGTGTCTTTAAATTTCATGACTGCAACCACTGTCTGCAGTGATCTTGGAGCCCCAGAAAATAAAATCTGTGACTGCTTTTTGTGAGATTTAATAACAGGGCAGTCACATCTCATGTGTGGTTTTTTGCATTTTGTCATCTCTGCTTTCCTATTGAGACAGACCCTTTTTGAAAGCCTCTTCTCTCTGGGAAGTGTAGCCTGGCCGCTTGCCACAGTAACCTTGTGCTCCTTTTTCTCCTCCCTTGCCTCAATCTAGTAAAGAAACTTTTTTCTTGTTACATGAGTAATTATAAACCAAATGTAATCACATAACGAGCAGCTAACCTGCCTCGGGGTGGTGGCCAACTTCAAGAACAAGAATGAGGGAGATTTTTGCCAAACAGAGAAGGGCATATAGAACAAAGGAAATAGGGTCTGAAGTGCATTGCCTGTTGTGGGTTGAGGGGAGTTGCGTGCGGCCTGGAGCATGGCCAGTGTGTGGGCAGAGATGGGAGATGAGGCTGCACAGTGAATGGCTGTAGGCTTTATTAGCCATAATATGGCTCTGGAATATTACTCTGTGGCAGCCAGTCTACTAAGAGCTTTACATGAATTTCATCTGCAGAATTCCCTTTGGTGAGATAAGCTTCATTATCTTCATTTTGCAGATGAGGAAAAGTTACAGCAGAGATTAGGTAACTTGCCCTAAGGCCACATAGCTAATCATAGAGTCTGGATCTGTGAATTTGGGCTTTAGGCAGTGTGCTTCCCAATGTGGGGCCAGCAGTCTGTTTAGCAGCATGTACTTTGAAAGTCATCATAAATATACTACTACGTTTAAAGTGAATACAGTTAACACCAATACAGAACACATTTTATTTTTGTTGCTGTTGTTTGATTCTGAGTCATTTTGAAAGATTGGTTTTCCAGTGGTAGAGTGTGTGGGTTCATATGCCCAGGGTTTGTATGCAAGGGCTGGGGTTCATGCACTTACTACCACTGCAGCATGACCTATTTTGGGGTTTCCTTTGCCTAGGTAGTTCGGAGCATTCTTTAAAATGTAGAATCTTAAGAAGAAGAAAACACGAGATTCCTCAAGCTGGAAAAGAAGTGTGTTCTGTTTATTCTTTAAATCCTTTACGGACATAGTGGTGATTCTGCTGTTGTGGTCGATAGTGTCCTACTGTCTTGTTTTAAGTGAAAAACTTTGTTCTGTCAATAGGTGGAGTAGTAATAGGGATATTTTATTCACCTTGAAATTTATAGGAATTCTTTCTTTCTAGACACAGCAGATTTAATGAGGACTTTCTGTTTTCTCTAGTTTCTGCTGCTTCTCCCTTGATGTACCGTTAGCTAACAGCGTGGTGGTTCTCCTGTACTTGGTGATGTTACCACCTCAGCATTTGGTCCTCTTTCCTCTGCATCAGTTAACTTTCCTTCTAATATTTTGCTCTGGGAATCCTTACCCTCCTTGGCCCTGACAGCAGCAGAGCATGTTAGTATTATCTGTTTAGAACCAAGAAATACATGCAGTTCAGGAAATGTGGCAACCATGTAAGTGGTGGGAAAGTTAGTTAGTGGATGTGAACTTATACAATTCACTTAACTTCAATAGACCTCAATTTCCTCATTTATAACGAGGAAGCAGGTCTAGGGTCTTTAGAAGAGGCCTTTAAAGATCTCTGAGGAGGTCTAACATTCATGTACTTCTAATGAAATTTCACCACCAGTTCTTGGCTGTCTTTATGTTTAAGAGGGTTTAATGCTCTTGTAAATTTAACTGTAATAGCCATTTTTTCATGTACACTTTATTAATAGCTGTAATGAATTGTGAATGACTGTTTAATTAGATCATCCGTGTATAATTAGGACAACTATGTTTTTTTCCTAGGAGGATCTATTTTTCATTTGAGTATGCAGCTTACCTTTAACCTAAGTAATTAAGCATTTTACAAAGTAGAAAAGCTTCTTCTATCTTCTTAATAAACATAAAGATCATCTTACATTTTCTTGAAAAGCCACATGAATAAAATAAGGTGAGCAATTCTGGCCTAGGTTTTGCATGTGATCACAACCCAGACGAACTCGACCTTAGGCAGCCCATTTGGTAGTGTGGTAACAAAGCAGTGTGGAATTTAAGAAAATCTGTTTTCTGTTTACTCCTTACTTTCCTACTTTTTGTGTAAAGCAGCTTTATAGTCACTTCATCCGTGTTTTGAGTGCTAGCTTTTTAAAGTTGGCAAGTAGATTTTCATTAAAGTGTTCTTATCTCTTGTGAAAGTGCCATATTAAACACATAGAAGAAGATCAACCTTATCTGATGGATGGCCTCCAGTTAACAGTGGGGGAATCATTTGTATTTGGCTTTGCAGTGTGTTTTTGTACTTAGATTTGAGCATGGGTGTGCCTGATCTTCTGAGAATTTACACCACTTCCAACAAAGAAGGAAGTCCCACCCTGAAGACAGACTCAGAAGGAACTGGAAAGCTAACAGGTAGACCTCTCCTTCCCAGATAGTTAGCTGAGTTGTTGTCTGGTGGGCCAAGACCCTCTGCGTTCTGGGGTCAAACATCCTCCCGAGCTGAATGGCTCTGTCTCTTTTCCTGCAGTGTCTTTGGACTTATGTCGTCCCCCCAGTGCATCTTGGAGTATTTAGACATTGAATACCTGAATTATTCAGATGTTCTTGTCATTCCAATCATGAGGAGGTAATTATGGGATCACAGCTGCTGTAGAGAGGCAATGTGTCATATTATGTCCATTGAGTATTTGAGTGCGCTTCATCTGGTTAATCCCACTCTGCCAACACGGTGACCCCGATCTGTTCTTGCATTACAGTGAGTGGCCAAGGTTGGAGCAATACCTTGCAGGAGAGATGATAGTTGACACAAGGGCCCCATGAAGCTCCGCCTGCCCCCAAACATCTTCCCCCACGGGCCCAGCCAGAGGGGCCTCAGAGAATGTGTTGACCAGTGGTTAAGTGTAATGGGGAGAGGGAAGAAGAGTGGTTTGGTGTCTGGTCTAAAGAGAGGTGGCTGGGCAGAGGCAGCTTGATGATGCATAGATGCCTGCTGATAACCCCCATCTTATGCTAAGCTTTACAAAACGTCCTCTATTGTTCACCTCTTCGGCTTCTGAATTACCTTAGAAAGAAGACAAATGGATCCAGATTACCTTGTACGACTGAAAATTTGTGAGCCCTTTTAGAGTAGTTCTAAAATACGCTTTATTATTAGATTCTGATTGTAAAAATAGTCTACCGAATTTAGAAAACACAAAATAAGCAGCAAACAGCACCAAGCAGATGTTACATTGTTATTGTTATGTGTCTGTTTCATATGCTTCAGTAGATTTTGAACAGGTATCGTGTGTTCATACTGCCTACCTTCTCCACTAATAGGTAAACGAATATATTCTCTCACTATTAAATATTTCTAAAGCTTTACTTTTATAGTTACCTAACATGATGTGGGATAACCTTAAAATTAGACATTAGTCACTCATGACAAAGGTACTTAAGTAAAAAACCCAGTTTGCATTGTAGGAAAAACCCAGCTTTAATTAAGGATAGCCCTGTATGAATGTGGGGCCTAGAGATTTATATCATGATAGAAATAGAAGGAGCTTTTGAATTTATTTAGTCTGACTCTCTTATTGTGTGTGTGTGTGTGTATATATATATATATATATATATATATATATATATATATAAGGGAATTATGGCCTGTATTATTTATGTGACTGCTCAAAGTCAAATATTTTTAATGGCAGAAAAGGGACTAGCATTCCTGGTGTTCTTTGTCCACTGTATCACATCACACTTGACAAATACATCATACCTTCCTTTTCTCAAGACGTAGTTGAACATGTGACAGCATATACTGTAGTGAACATCTCTGGGTTTCTTCTGTAGTTTGTAGGTTGGCTTTAAAATGATCCTGAGATTTAAATTTGGTCCACGAACAAAAACCTCCGAGGGGAGCCCATTTTTTTTGGTTCTGTAGATTAGAAAAATCTTCAGATCTGTTTTGACTTGAGAGCTTTAGAGGCCAGAAATGGATTCTACACTGCCTGGTACTTGCCCTTTGAGGTTATTTGCCTTATATGCTAACCTTGAATTAGTAAAACTACAATAAATAATAATAACAAATAATATTCATAGATACTGTTCCTATCCATTAAACAGGCATCACTCTTAAAGTAGTGTTTCCATTGTACTAGACATTTTAAACGTCTTCAGTCAGCAATTACATATGTCTCAGCTCTTTCCTAAATTTAATTTGAAGAACATGAAACCTGGGTAGGTAAATTGACTTGTTCACAGTCATATAATCATTGAGTTCAAGTGCAGTAGATTCCTGGGATTTGCAAAGACTTTAAAATTTAATTTAATAAATGATCATTTGAAATTTTAAAGTAGAAAAAAATAATATCACCCGTATTCTCATAGCTCTCAAACAGCTATTAGTAACATTTTGGTAAATTTCAGTGTTTGTTTACTTTTGATAATGTTGTCTGCCTGAATTTTTTTTTTTTTAATAATTATTGATCAACTTTTTTTCCTTTGAACCCCTACTGTGTTCAAGGTCCTAAAAGCAGGGACTTCTATTAATGTATTTAGTAGAAATTGATTCATTTCCTATGTTTGAGTGGGTTCCTTAGGAAACCTGTTGTGACTGTCTTACATATTTTTTTCTTTCTTTGATTAGAACAGGGGCTAATAAAGTGAGGTTATAGTTTTAGTCCAGCATGCCAATTCACTTTATACTCTAATAAACCATGTGCAAATGCGTCACAGTGCTCGTAGAGTGTTGGATCAGTGTACAATTAATGAGAAAACAGCACAGCCCAAAGTATGTATTCTGTCACCTTTATTTAGTGGCAGACCATCCACTGAAATCATTTCTTATACTTGACTTCCTGTTAAGATTTTCTTGTGTGTTTTATCTCATTTTTATCCTCACAAGACTGAGTCTTAGGGAAGTCCAAATAGAGCTCTAAACCACCTCTTTTTTTTTTTTTTTTTTTTAACTTCTGACTGAAAGCTCTTTCAGTCTTTCGGCTCTTTCACTGATGCTGTTCCATCTGTGATGTAAAGCCCTCTATAAAGGGGTAGAATATAGTTTTTTCAGTTTCTTTTTAATAATTTTTCTTTAACAAAATGATACCTGTTTGGTGCATTAATTTGTGAAAATACGTTAGTGAAAAGTTGCTTATCCACCGCATAGGTAACCATTTGGAACACATTATTATTATAAGTCTTTCACCCCTACCTTTTTCTATGTATAGATGTGTGTGTGTGTTTGTGTGTCTGTGGGAGAGTGTGTGTTTCTGTTGTTGTTGTTCAGTTGCTAAATCATATCTGACTCTTTTTGACCCCATGGACTGCAGCACACCAGGCTCCCCTGTCCTTCAGTATCTTACAGTTTGTTCAAATTCTTGTCCATTGAATTGGTGATGCTATCTAACCATCTGATCCTCTGTTGTCCCCTTCTCCTCCCTTCAATCTTTCCCGGCATCAGGGTCTTTTCCAGTGAGTTGGTTCTTTACAACAGGTGGCCAGAATATTGGAGCTTCAGCTTCAGCATCAGTTCTTCCAACGGATATTCAGGGTTGACTTTTAGGATTGAGTGGTTTTATTCCCTTGCAGTCCAAGGGACTCAAGAATCTTTGTCAGCACCACAATTCAAAAGCATCAGTTCCTCAATGCTCAGCCTTCTTTACAGTCCAGCTCTCACATTTGTACATAACTACTGGAAAAACTGTAGCTTTGAATATATGGACCTTTGTCTGCAAAGTGATGTCCCTGCTTTTTAATACGTTATCTGAGTTTGTCAAAGCTTTCTTTCCCAGGAATAAGGGTCTTTTAACTTCATGACTATAGCCGCCATCTGCAGTAATTCTGGCTGTGTGTAATTAAGTTTATAAGAACTGGTATGTTGTTTACATACAGATTTGTATTCCATGTTTTCCATTTCCATGTTCATTTATCATGAACATTTTCATACTTAATAATGTAATAAAATACCATTTTTCATGGCTGCATGTGTATCACATTTTTTATTTTACCCATCCTTTCCTGGTGAATGTTTAGATTAATTTTTGTTGTTTTTAACCAATTATAGGATTCATATCCTATATAGCTAATATGTGCAAAAT
Source organism: Antilocapra americana (assembly GCA_007570785.1). Lineage (NCBI taxonomy): Eukaryota > Metazoa > Chordata > Mammalia > Artiodactyla > Antilocapridae > Antilocapra > Antilocapra americana. The sequence continues at coordinate 18,225,209 of ML661343.1, read as the reverse complement.
TTGTAATTATTTCCATGGGAAAAGTCCCTAAGAATGGAGTCACTCGGACAGGATACATGGAACATTATAAGACATGAGAGCTATTGCTGAATTTGCCTATAGCTATTTTTATTTCCTCTAGAAGTGTGAAATGCCAACTTTCGCCTAGATTTCTGAGTGCTGCATATGATCGTTTTCAAACCATTTTACCAATTTGATAAATGAAAATTAATTATCATTGTCATTTGAATTTGTAATTTTTTTTAACACTAGATGAGGCTAAATTGCTTTTTAATTGATTAAAGGGTTTTCCCCCCTAATTTCCCTTCATTGGGAGATTTTAAAATATGATTTGCTAGTGTTTTATGCAGTTTACTATAAACTCTTTGCAGTTTTGCAGATAGTTTGTCCCAGTGTATTAGATCCTATTTTCAGTGCATTATGTGTTACGAGAGTTCAGACCCGTTGTAAAATTGATCCCAAGGCATGAGCTAACATTAAGATAAGTTTATGAGGTCTCCTATTTATTAGAGACTGTATCATTATTAATATCTTTATAAATTAAAAATTTATAAAATGACTCGATCAGTCATTCAGCCTGGAGTTGATCTTCTCATTTTCTCTTGTGATCACATAATAAGGCATTACCTATAAAAGGGCACAGGCTATCTGATGCGAGCTGCTGTCCTGACTTCCTGTCTAGTGTAAGGCAGTGAAGGTTCTAGTCCAGAGTCTATAACTGAACTTTTAATGAGGTGACTGAAATGTTCCTGTACAGGTTTGAAGAAGCATATACAGTTCTTTCTGAGGCAGGATCACAATTTTCTGATCAAACTGAAGGCGCATGGCTGAAGCCCAGTGTTGCATGCATTAATAAGATTCAGAAATTTACTGTGGCCCAGTGGAGCTTCTGAGGTGGCCTCCAGTGGCCATTGCCAGAAGGGAATACACATCTAAATGTGTGTGTATATTCAGCATTTCTAGAACCTTCCTCAGTCCTTATGCTGCCATTAGGAAGACATGGGGAGTCATACCTGATACTGGAGCAGTAATGAGAAAGACGTGACACTGAGTGGCTCAGTTTCTCCTCTTCCGGGGTATCCTAGGCAGGATTTCATACCCAGCCCTTCTCCACACCCCTCTTTCTTCTTTGTGTAGCCATGTGCATATAGAGAGACTGTGGGTCATTTCAGTCCCATCTGCCTGATTCCCACTGCTCTCTCCACCCCATCAGAAGTGTAGGAGACGCTTTTGTCCCCTGTCTCATAGATTCAGCTGTGCACAACACTGAGCATCCTTTCCCTTCCATAAGCCCAACATCACACATCTGAAAGTGGCCCATCAGCTTCCCCCTGAAATGAGTGTTTCCTCCTGGGTTCCCCTCTTGTGCTAAAGGTGCCCCAGTTTCCCCACTCTCCCTTCATGAGCCTCAGTGTCCTCTGTGACTCCCTTTTTCTTTCCCTCCACCACAGACTAGAGTCACACTTGTCTGTTCTGCCTTTTCAGAAGTACTCACATTCTTCCTTCTTGCCATTTTCACTATACAAGTTAAGGCTCAGACCTCCCTCCTGGACCTTTGCAATAACTTTCTTTGGTCTCATTTCATTATCTGTTTCTTCCCTGCAAAATGCAAAATCTGAGCCATCTGTCATGCCATGTCCCTGTCTTCTTAGTGGATTCCTAGGATGGAGTTCAAACCACCTCAGTATTTTCAGAGATTCCTTATAGGCTGTTGAATCAGACTCTTCAGCATGTGCTAAGTAGAAAAAGAACAAAACAGCTACAACAAAACCCAAATCTAAATACATACTTTTAAGAGAAGAGGGAATGCATTTAGCAGCAAGCTCTTCTAATAAGTAGTCTGATATTTTGGCAAGTTAGATATTTGGCAGCTCATTAAAGTTTTATTACCCAAGATGAAAATGTTCTAGAGTTGATTGTGGTGGTGAATCTACTAAAGATCATTGAATTCTACACTTTAGCTGTATGAATGGAAGGTTATATGAATTATGTCTCAGTAAAATTCTACTAAAAATTTGTTTGCCATACTTTATAGAATTCTAGTGGCATCTGTTATAGTACAATACAAACAGTAAGCAATGACTTAATCACCTTAGAAATGTTTATTACGAATGATAAACATGATAAGGGGACATTTCCCACCTATATTCTTAACTGTGTAGAGTATCCAGAATATTGTAATAGTCATTTCATTTATTATGTAGTGTACTAACAGGCTTTTAAATGATCAGTGGTGAGTATACTTGAGAAAGCTGTATGTAGATCACAAGATAAGCAAGTGATTATAGGGTTAGCATTAAGCTAAAGCATTTGGATTTTCAGGCTCTGCCCCAACTCTGTGTATATGTAATGAAAGAGAAAAGGCTGCACCTAAGATGGTCAGTTTCTGGTTGTTTTGTTTTTACTCCAACTTCTATTATACAACCACAAATGTTATATTAATGTATTACTGGGTCAATTTGTAAGAAATCACATATGAGTACATACTAATATAATTTGGACAAAATTTGTTGGATCATGGAATCTCAAACCAGGAGTTTAGTGAGTTTACGCGTTATCTTGGGTTATGAGTCTCTTTCCCTTTAACTCTCATTTTCGTTTCTTGGAACAGTCCCATGGATTGTGTAGTAAGAGGAAAGACTCAATTTAAATCAAGATAATAATTAGTTTCACTTCCTCTTTTATCAGTCAAATGGTAGGAAGTCATCATATGTGCAATCCTTACTAAACCTTAGTACCAGTGTGCTTCCCTCTACTTTTACTTCCTCAAGGAGCAAATGTAGTTTTAAGTCTGCCCTTTGCTCTTTCCTGCCCACTGGTTTATATGTTTCTAGGTGTGATCCTTTTGAGCAAAGAGTGTGTGATTGTCTCCTTTCATGAAAAAGATATATTTCTGCATACAGCTTACTAAAGAGTATGGGAAAAGGCCTTTCTTGTTCGAGACTCAGGTTGACCATTGCTGTTTTGGGAAAAGCCAGGAGGGGAAAAAGCAGGAAGAAGGGACCTGCTCCATTACTATTCTGCTGCATGTCTGTTATTGTCACTGGCTTAACAGTGGAGAAACATATGGCCATCAGGCAAAGTAAATTAGAGGATAAAATTTAAATTAATGAAACAAATCATAGGACAACTCTTTAATGGCCTGGGGAAATGGTCTTGCCATCAGTTGGTGGCACCAGATGTTGCCACCTTTTCTTTGGGTGACACACATCAATGTCCAAGATGCAGCAGTGGGTCACTTCGTTGCCATTGTTCTTCAGTCACTCAGTAGTGTCTGACACTTTGCAACCCCATGGACTGCAGCACACCAGGCTTCTCTGTCCTTCACCATCTCCTAGAGCTTGCTCAAACTCATGTCCATTGAATTGGTGATACCATCCAACCATCTCATGCTCTGTCATTCCCTTCCCCTCCTGCCTCAGTCTTTCCCAGCATCAGAATCTTTGCTAATGAGTTGACTCTTTGCATTAGGTGGCTAAAGTGTTGATGCTTTAGCTTTAGCATCAGTCCTTCCAGTGAATATTCAAGAGTCTTCCCCAACACCACAGATCAAAAGCATCAGTTCTTCAACACTCATCTTCAGCACTTCCTCAACTCCAGCACTTTCTTTATGATCCTACTCTCACATCCATACATAACTACTGGAAAAACCATAGCTTTGACTAGACAGATGGGCATAGTAATGTCTCTGGGCTTTTTAATATGGGTTTATCATAGCTTTCCTTCCAGGGACCAAGTGTCTTTTAATTTCATGGCTGCAGTCACCATCTGCAGGGATTTTGGAGCCCAAGAAAATAAAGTCTCTCACTGTTTCCATTGTTTCCCCACCTATTTGCCTTGGAATAGTGGGACCAAATGCCATGATATTCTTTTTCTGAATGTTGAGTTTTAAGCCAGCTTTTTCACTCTCCTCTTTCAGTTTCATCAAGAGGCTCTTGAGTTCCTCTTCATTTTCTGCCACAGGGGTGGCGGTATCTGCATATCTGAGGTTATTGACGTTTCTCCCAACAGTCTTGATTCCAGCTTGTGCTTCATCCACCCCAGCATTTCGCATGATGTATTCTGCATATAAGTTAAATAAGCAGAGTGACAATATACAGCCTTGATGTACTCCTTTCCCTATTTGGTACCAGTCCATTGTTCCATGTCCAGTTCTAACTGTTGCGTTTTGACTTGCATACAGTTTTTGGAGGAGGCAGGTAGAGTGGTCTGCTATTCCCATATCTTGAAGAATTTTCCACAGTTTGTTGTGATCCATAGTAAAAGGCTTTAGCGTAGTCAATGAAGCAAAAGTAGCTGTTTTTCTGGAATCCTCTAGCTTTTTCTGTGACCCAGCAGATGTTGGCAGTTTGATTTCTGGTTCTTCTGTCTTTCCTAAATTCAGCTTGGACATCTGGGAGTTCTCGGTTCACGTACTGTTGAAGTCTAACTTGGACAATTTTGAGCATTACTTTGCTAGTGGGTGAGATGAGTGCAATTATGTAGTAGCTTGAACATTCTTTGGCATTGCCCTTCTTTTGAATTACAATGAAAACTGACCTTTTCCAGTCCTGCGACCATTGCTGTTCACTTTGGAGTAATTCAAATCTAAAAAAATGAGCATTTCGTGTCCCTGTCTTCAGAACTCCCTGAGCATTAACTGCAAAGAGGCCACTTTCCCCCTCCATTGGTAAATGCACCAGTTTTTTTTAAAAAGTGGAATCTTAAATTTTTTGTTGTTGTTGTTTTATGCTTCTTGGGGAATGGAGAACTCGAATGACCAATGCATCTCTCCATGGTGTGGTTTTTGAGTCCTCCCACCTAACCATTTGGAAATAATTAATTTTAAATCTTTAGTGAAAGTGAAAGCGTTAGTCCCTTAGTCGTGTCTGACTCTTTGTGACCCCATGAACTGTAGCCCACCAGGCTCTTCTGTTCATGGAATTCTCTAGGTAAGAATACTGCAGTGGGTGGCCATTCCCTCCTGCAGGATATCTTCCCAAACTGGGAATCAAACCCAGGTCTCCTGCATTAGAGGCAGATTCTTTACCATCTGAGCCACCAGGGAAGCCCTTTAATCTTTAGCTGGGTGGTGTTCATGCTGATGATGGCACCCCCAGCAGGTACTATGGTTTTTGATCAGCATCATCATCCCACCCCCCTCCACCTGGAGAGAACTTTAAAATTGTGAATAGTGCATAGATTTGGCTCACTTTTATGTGTTTTTAAATCATGTTTTTTTCCCTCAAGTTTAGTTTTCATCTTAATTAAATTTCAGATGCTTCATGAACTTTTGAAAGTCTCTCCTAGCTTGGTAACCACATTCTACACAAGTAAGCAGATTCACTAACTCTTGTTTTCCATAGTATAGTCTCTTCAAGATCCTTTCCTAATTTTTTGCTTACTAGGCAGACTTGGAACGTATAGAAGCCTTTCTCAGTATTCCTGGTGTCACTAATTGAAATATTGGAGTGATCCTAATTCAAAAAGCATGCAATCTGAATACCCATGTATCTTGTGAGACAGCCCAGATCATTGCTTCTCTTAATTGGAGCAACGATTGCTCCCTCCAGCACCTTAATTCCCCTACCTCAAAAGATAATTAGGTTTAGAAGCTCAAAATGAGGAACCACATGAGTCAAAGGAAAAAAATCTTGACATATTAACCTTGAAAGAAGGCTACTGTAGTTTTTAGTCAAGTCACTTGAATTAATATTTGAAAACATAGTGAAAATAATAGGTCAGTTTTTTCCCCTGCCTCATGAGAAATATAATGAATGATTTTTAATGCTGTACTATATACAGAGAAGGAAAATAATCATCAAGTCCAAAAGCCAAAGGGAGACCTTGAGCCCTTCCAGGCATGTTCCCCTCCTCTACAGCTCTCAGAGGCTGAGTGACCACGTGATGGTCACTGCTGACCATGTGGCTGGCCTGGGTGGACGCTCTGTCCACACACCTGCCTGTATGTAGATCATCGCATGAGAAATATGAAATGAGGCAGAAAATTGCATTTCAGATCCATCCTGGGCCTTTTCCTCCACTGCACTTTTCATTTGTGCTTTCCTTGAGGGATGGCCACGTGAGTCATTCTATCCTGAGCAGGAATTTACTGGTTTGGTGAGGCCTTCACAGTGCTTTCCAGAGTGTCATGCCTGGTCATTTTCCAACTCGTGCATTTTTAAAGTATGCAGTTTATGACTGAGTGTAACCTGAAAGTCTGGGCCACTTACATTCATGTTTTTTATGGCCTGAAGTAATCAATGCTAAACATCTGTGGGTAGGTATTTATTCTGACTGGTTCCTGCTTCTTAAAATGTTATGATGATGACTTGGTATTTTTATGGTATCTTCATGCATCCAAATAATATTCCTTGAATTCCCAGTCTTATCTAAAGAGATATGCATGTAGCAATATAAATAGAAGCCTATAAAGTATGTGTGTGTGTAACTTAGACCTTAAAAAGTCTCTCTCTCTTTTTTTTTCCCTAACATAAGGAGCTTTATCTCATAGGAAATGAAATTATAGCCTCAGTATTGCAGTCTGGTCTGACTCATCCATTAGCTTAAAGACCTCAGTCATGGCTGTGTCCTTGCTTTTGTTGAAGGTCCAGAGAATGTTGGACAGAAGCCGAATTTTGTATTTCATGTGTACTGTCTACATCAGTGTGGCAAACCTTGTAAGTGTACAAAAGTGGTTATTGTTGGAGTGAGTAAGCATTTCAAACTGAGCATACTTCTCTCTACCCACCTTTTCTTGTTCAGGCTTCTGTAACTAAGAACCTAGAGTGTTCTTCCATCAGTTACTTAGGCCAAAAATCTAGTCGGAGTTATCTCTGATTTATCTCCTTCCTTCACCACCCACTTTTCATCCAACTCCAGACTGAATCCTGAATTGTTCTACTTTTCTTCATCATGTCTGCTGCCATCCTAGTCTGAACTACCATTATCTTTTGCTTGGATTACTGAAATACTCTACTTGCTTGTTCTTACAATCCATTCTTTACTTACCATGTGTGTTCATGCACGTGTGTGCACACGTACTCACTCAGTGTCCAACTCTTTGTGACCCCATGGCCTGTAGCCTACCAGGTTCCTCTATCCATAGAACTTTCCAGTAAAGAATCCTGGAGTGGTTTGCTTCCTCCAGGGGATCTTCCTGACCTAGGATCTAATCTGGATTTCTTGCATTTCCTGCATTGGCAGGCAGATTCTTTACCACAGCACCACTTTGGAAGCCGTTACTTAGCATAAGTCAAACCCTATCACTTCCCTGGTTAAAATTCTCCAACTAGTGCTGGCTAGTACACTTAGAATAAAATTCAGGGGTGTGTCCTGAAATACAGTACCCTGTGTACCTTAGCCTCTGTATTTGTAGCTGACGCGCTAGTATTCTCTCCTCCCTCCTTCCCCAGTAACTACTACATCTCGGCCACATTGACCCTCTTGTACTTCCAGTGTACTGGCCAAGCTTGTTCTCACCCTGACCTCTGGTTTACTGCCTGGAATGGTGTTTCAGGTTTTGCTGCTCTAATTTGTTTTTACGTTTATGTGTGTGGCTAGATCTTGAATATTCAGATATCAGCATTAAATGTACCTTCTTAGAAAGGCTGTCCCTGGCTTCCCAAATTAAAATCCCTCCTAAGTCACTTCATTTTTCTTTAATTCTTCAATGCATAGCACTGTCCCCATCAGATTTTTTTTTATTCATCTTCTGTGTGTCATCTGCCAGTCACACTTGCATGTTCTCTTTGTAAAAACGAGGACTGTGTGTCTTAGATCCTGATGCCTATAAGACTGCATGGCATGCAGCTTACACCCAATAAAGTTGTGAATAAAGGATTCAAATGAAAAGTCTCTGAGTAATGTGACTTCAAATATTGAGATACTGGGGATGATTATCTGTTATTTTGGGGAGCGGAGAATTAGGATTAGGGCCAAGACTAGAATAAGGTGAATAAAGTACTTGCCTTAAATACAAAATTTAAAGCAGCTTCTCAGATATCAGTCTGGCACAGAGCAGCACTGTGCTTTATTATAAATAAAGTATCCTTATTTACATTTGTGTTATTTTGTTCATCATGGATTTGGGAGGCATTAATTTCCACTTTGAAAAATACTGCATTAAACTGTTCTCTTGATTATTTAGTTTTTGTCTTTTCTCCCAGACCTGCCTGTATCAGACTATTCTCTCATTTTCCCATTTGATTTTACACTGTAAATTATACCTAGAATTTACTGAGTACTTACTGTGTGTCAGACACTGTGCTTTTACTTGGATTAACTCACTGAAAACTCACAGCAAACAGTAGGTAGTGGTATTTACAGATGAGGAAATGGGCTTTGAGAGGCCAAGTGCCTTCCCCAAGGTCTCAGTGCTGTGAAGAAGAACCAGGATAGGCAGATTCTGCAGAATATATCAGATGGATAGAAACAGATTTCTGAATCTGATCTCTCTACCTGGAGATAGGGTCAGATCCCATAGGTTAAGAGTTCAATCCTACAGAACTGTTCTTCACTTTAGATGTCAATCTCAAGACCAGGCTATTACCGTTGCTTCTGACTGAGGGCTAAAAATCAGATGTTTTCAGCACCACCCCCACCCTACATCCCACCCCCGGGTTGGGTTATTTTGCTTGAGCAGCTCACAGAACTCAGGAAAACATTTTTCTTACTAGTTTGTAGGTTTGTTATTAAAGGGTATAACTCAGGACCAGCCCCATGGAAGAAATGCATAGGTGAAGTAAGTAGGAAAGGGCACAGAGCTTGCACGTCCTCTCCAGAGTGTGTGTTCTCCCCAAATCTCCACGTATTCACCAACCTGAAAGCTCTCTGAACCCTGTCCTTTTGGGTTTTTATGGAGGCTTCATCATATCGGTATGAGTGATTAGATCATTAGCCTTTGATGTTTGTGTGTGTCTGCTCAGTTGCTCAGTCATTTCTGACTCTTTGTGACCCTATGGACTGTAGCCTGCCAGGCTCCTCTGCCCATGGAATTTTCTAGGCAAAAATACTGGAGTGGGATATCATTTACTATTCCAAGGGATCTTCCTGACTCGGGGATCAAACCTGAGTATCCTGCATCTCGGGCATTGGCAGGCAGATTCTCTACTACTAGCGCCACCTGGAAGCTTCCTGATGGATTCAAGGGATTAGATTCAAGGAATTAGATCTGATAGACAGAGTGCCTGAAGAACTATGGATGGAGGTTCGTGACACTGTACAGGAGTCAGTGATCAAAACCATTCCCAAGGAAAAAAAATGCAAAAAGGCAAAATGGTTGTCTGAGGAGGCCTTACAAAGAGCTGAGATGAGAAGTGAATGGCAAAGGAAAAAAGAAAAGATTTACCTATCTGAATGCAGAGTTCCAAAGAATAGCAAGGAGAGATAAGAAAGGCTTCCTCAGTAATCAATGCAAAGATATAGAGGAAAACAATAGAATAGGAAAGACTAGAGATCCTTCAAGAAATTTAGAGATCCCAAAGGAACATTTAATGCAAAGATGGGCACAATAAAGGACAGAAGTCGTATGAACCTAACAGAAGCAGAAGATATTAAGAAGAGATGGCAAGAATATACAGAAGAACTGTACAAAAAGGATCTTCATGACCTAGTTAATCATGATGGTGTGATCACTGACACTCAGCTAGAGGCAGACACCCTGGAATGTGAAGTCAAGTGGGCCTTAGAAAGCATCACTACGAACAAAGCTAGTGGAGGTGATGGAATTCCAGTTGAGCTATTTCAAATCCTAAAAGACAATGCTGTGAAAGTGCTGCACTCAATATGCCAGCAAATATGGAAACCTCAGCAGTGGCCACAGGACTGGAAAAGGTCAGTTTTCATTCCAATCCCAAAGAAAGGCAATGCCAAAGAATGCTCAAACTACCACACAATTGCACTCATCTCACACACTAGTAAAATAATGCTCAAAATTCTCCAAGCCAGGCTTCAGCAGTCCATGAACCGTGAACTTGCATATGTTCAAGCTGGTTTTAGAAAAGGCAGAGGAACCAGAGATCAAATTGCCAACATTCACTGGATCATCGAAAAAGCAAGAAAGTTCCAGAAAAACACCTATTTTTGCTTTATTGACTATGTCAAAGCCTTTGACTGTGTGGATCACAATAAACTGTGGAAAATTCTTGAAGAGATGGGAATACTAGACCACCTTACCTGCCTTCTCCAAAACCTGTAAAAAGGTCATAAAGCAACGGTTAGAACTGGACATGGAACAGCGGATTGATTCCAAATAGGGAAAGGAGTACGTCAAGGCTGTATATTGTCACCCTGCTTATTTAACTTATATGCAGAGTACATCATGAGAAATGCAGGGCTGGATGAAGCACAAGCTGGAATCAAGATTGTTGGGAGAAATGTCAGTAACCTCAGATATGCAGATACCACCACTCTTGTGGCAGAAAATGAAGAAAAACTCAAGAGCCTCTTGATGAAAGTGAAAGAGGAGAGTGAAAAAGTTGGCTTAAAACTCAGCATTCAAAAAATGATTATAATGGCATTTGGTTCCATCACTTCATGGGCAAATAGATGGGGAAACAATGGAAACAGTGAGAGACTTTATTTTCTTGGGCTCCAAAATCCCTGCAGATGGTGACTGCAGCCATGAAATTAAAAGACAGTTGGTCCTTGGAAGAAAAGCTATGACCAACCTAGACAGCATAATAAAAAGAAGAGACATTGCTTTTGCGACAGAGGTCTGTTTAGTCAGAGCGATGGTTTTTCCAGTATGGATATGTGAGTTGGACTGTAAAGAAAGCTGTGCGCAGAAGAATCGATGCTTTTGAACTATGATGTTGGAGACTCTTGAGAGAACCTTGGACTGCAAGGAGATCAAACTAGTCAATCCTAAAGGAAGTAAGTCCTTAACATTCATTGAAAGAGCTGATGCTGAAGCTGAAGCTCCAATGCTTTCACTGCCTGTTTCGAAGAACTGACTCATTGGAAAAGACCTTGATGCTGGGAAAGATTGAAGACAGAAAAAGGAGGACGACAGAGGACAAGATGGTTGAATGGCCTCACCGACTCAATGGACATGAGTTTGAGCAAGTTCTGAAGGTTGGTGAAGGAGAAGAGGGAAGCCTAGCGTGCTGCAGTCCATGGGGTCGAAAAGAGTCAACACGATGGAGTGACTGAACTGAACTGAAATGAGCCCCACCTGGCCTTTGGTGACTGAACTCAAATTGTCAATCCCTCCTCCCTTCCCCGCAGGTCAGGGGGTGAGACTGAAAGTCCTGCTTCTCTGTTGGAGGCTGATTCCTGGAACAAGCAGAGCCATTCCTTAGACTCTTTCCAGAAGTCACCTTATTAACACAACAAAAACACCCTTTTGCTCTCTTCCCTTAAGAAATTCCAAGGGTTTTAGGAGCCCTGTGCCAAAAACTGGGATGTAGACCAAATGTATATTATAAAACTGTGTATCAAAGGTGTTGCTTTTTTAAAAAGTGAGGTAAAGAAAGGTTTGATGGATGTGTCAACTGATAATAAATACAGGCTGGCCAGAGCCTTTACATCTGTTTTCACCTAATTCCATTTCTTTGATGCCTTCCTTCAGGGATGTTTATCAGATAATTATTTATAAAAGTGAAAAATTAGAAGTACTCATAACATGTTATGACAGGAGAATTGTTCGGTTATCACACATTCTTATGATGGCCTTTTAGACAGTCATGAACTGTTTCTTAAGAATAATTAGTATCTTGGAATAATTCTCAAAATATGTTAAGTGAAAAATAGCAGTATACAGGATTATTCCATTTTTAGTTTAGAAAATGAACAGAAAAGGAACATTTGTGAAGTGAAAGTTGCTCAGTCGTGTCCGACTCTTTGCTACGCCATGGACTATATAGTCCATGGATTTCTCCGGGCCAGAATACTGGAGTGGGTAGCCTTTCCCTTCTCCAGGGGATCTTCCCAACCCAGAGGTCGAACCCAGGTCTCCCACATTGCAGGCGAATTCTTTACCAGCTGAACCACAAGGGAAGCCCTTGCTCAGAAAAGGAATCTGGAAATAAATATACCACAATATTCAGACTTTAGGAACTTTGAAAACTCTTTTGTTTTTCTGAATTCTCTATAATAAATAATTGTAACTTTTTAAATTGGAAAAATGTTTAATAAAAAGAAAGTTTATATGGACTTAAGATGAAGAGCCCTGGACAAACAGGAGGCCTTGGTAGATTATAGTCCATCTTCTTCCTAATTAGTTTTCAACCAGCAAAATCCTGGAACAGTCACCTTGCTTCCCTCCTTTGTAAAATAAGTGAGTTTGGAGCTTCTTCAACTTTTTCTCTGATATATATCCAGAGGCAGAAGAAAGTGAATAGGCTCTCCTAGAGGAGAGGGCTAGGGGTACAGGACAGGTTGGGCATGTTGGCTCAAAGAAACTTGAAAAAGTTTTAGCCTGAATGTTTGTATGAACTTCCTGTTCTCCAAACTCTACTGTGTGCATACAAGCTAAGTCGCTTCAGTCGTGTCCGACTCTTTGCAACCCTATGGACTGTAGCCTGCCAGGCTCCTCAGTCCATGGGGTTCTCTAGGCAAGATACTGGAGTGGGTTACCACTTCCCTTCTACAGAGATCTTCCTGACCAACGCATCGAACCCTCGTCTCTTACATCTCTAACATCGTACTGATGTTAGGTTAAATTTTCTTAAATTAGTACAAAGTTTACATACCATAAAGTTCATCATTTTAAACTGTACATTTTAATAGTGTTTGGTATAGTCACAAGATAGTACAATCAACTGATGCTAGTTTTTAATGCATGGATGTTTACCGTGAACATGCTCTGGTAAAAGGGACATTCTAAGAAAATGCTCTTGTATCTTTGAGTAACCTTGGAAGCACCTTTTTCAGGAGGATTTTCTATTTTAAGAAGCCTGAAAGTGAAAATGAAAGTTTCTCAGTTGTGTCCAACTCTGAGACCCCGTGGACCGTAGCTGCCAGGCTCCTCTGTCCATGGGATTCTTTGGGCACGAATACTAGAGTGGGTTGCCATTTTCTCCTCCAAGGCATCTTCCCAACCAAAGGACTAGGTAATCTCCCTCTTCCAAAAACATTTTCAGTAAATTGCATTCTCAGTGCCTTTTGCCTGTCTTAAAAATAACATAACTGGGTGAGTTTTTATTAACAGTTCTGGTTACAGTGGGTGATTTTCAATTCAATTAATTTCCATGCTACATTTAAAAAACTATCCAGTACCTTCTTCAGCCTTGCTGGGGATAAAGAGTTAAGTATTACCAACCCATGCTCTCCAAGGACAGTCTTTAAGGAGAGGAAGTCATGGTGATTGTGGTGATTAGAGCTGCTCAGTTTCAAGAGCAGGCTTCCAGTATAAGTGGAGGAAAGTGGGTGGGAGGTAGAATATGTATATTTTAAAAGTACCTAAGCCAGAATGTGGACTGCACATGGATTGCATTTTGACTCAGTGTTATTAAATCACTTTTATCTCAGTGCTATTAAGTCTTTGCAGGTGTGGGTTGATGATGTGCTTGTGGGTAGAAAATTCCTCCTTGAAATTTCTGGTTCTGCTTTATCCAAGTTTATGTGGAAGTAGCCCAAGTTCAGCTTTGGTGGTGCTGAGATTCCACATTTTAGACTCTTGGCCTAAACCAATGGACCTTAAGTGCAGATGCTTGGATTACAATTGAGCTCCATGAGACTTGGGTTTGTTCTTAGCAGCTCTTTATCTGGGTGCTGGCCAATCAAGAGGGCAGGGCAGGGGCATTTGGCCCGAGCTTTCACATTAATTAAAGGCTTTAGATGTAGACCTCTGATGGTTTGACAATATGTCCAAATACAGTCATGAAAGGCACTGGAAGGATAAAACGGATATAATCACTGTACAACTTTAAGTAACACAGTTTTTAGAGCTCTGTTTTGGCATTTCTTCTTTTTCCTGGGAGCCTAAAAAAAGTGGCAGTGGTGTGGGTCTCACTGAGCCTATAAGAGGCCCTGAGAAGATCTCTTTTCTGACTCATAGAATAAAAGAAATGAACCTTCGCAACTCCTGCATGTGCAGTGGTCAGTGATTGTTTTCCAGGGGAGATGGGGCGCAGCGTGTTCCTCAGACAATGACAGTTGTAACTGACATTTTTAGGACACTGAGCAATTCTTGTGTATATGTGGATTGTGCTTCACAGCCCTTTTGATAAAATGTAGCCCAGGAAGCCAACTTCCATGGGAAAGAAGGAACCATTGAGTCCTTGATTGCTTTCAACCACGAGTGACAATTCATGAAACCATTAAGAAGGTAATACTGCTGCTGCGGCTGCTAAGTCACTTCAGTCGTGTCCAACTCTGTGCGACCGCATAGACGGCAGCCCACTAGGCTGCCCCATCCCTGGGATTCTCCAGGCAAGCACACTGGAGTGGGTTGCCATTTCCTTCTCCATAAGAAGGTAATATGTTATTGGATTTAGAACTATAAGGGTATGGGAAAAGAAAAACTGTCTTCTAAATAATAAGGCTCTATTCTGTAGCACAGGGAGCTATGTTCAGTATCCTGTGATGATCCATAATGGAAAAGAATATGAAAAAGAATGTCTATATACATACACACATACATAACTGAATCACTTTGCTGTACAGTAGACATTAACACATTATGCGTCAGCTGTACTTAAATAAAGGCTTCCCTGGTGGTGCAATGGTAAGGAATATGCCTGCCAATGCAGGAGATGGGGATTTGATCCCTGGGTCGAGAAGATCCCCTGTGGACAAAGAAGGGTATGGCAACCCACTCCGGTATTCTTGCTTGGAAAGTCCCATGGACAGAGGAGCCTGGCAGGGGGTCGCAAGAGATTCAAATACGACTTAGTGACCAAACAGTAAGGCATATTAATACTTCAATAAGATAAATTTAAAAAGATTATTCTGAGCAAGAAGCCCCAAGAAAGAAGAACTGGCCTGCTTTTAGAATTGGATGGAATTGATTGCAGACTGCATCTTGAGAATGGGCGGAGTAGTCAGTGTAAAAGTATAGAGGCTTAGTCTGCGTAGGATACATAGAGTAAATATGGATTTGTGGCAGAAGCTGTATATAGGAATATTCTTGTGTTGAAAAGATCTTGGCAAAGCCTAAAGTATCAGATTGTGTGTGTGAGAGAGAGTGTGTACATCGAATATGCTGTGTTCTAATACCTTACAAAGTGATGCAGTCCACAGTAGGATATTAAATTTATATATTATGTTTGTCCTGATGGAAAGACATGTGAAATGAACTGGGGATTGCTCTCTGTGCCTTATCCTGATCCAATGGGTAGGGAAGAGGAACAGTATCCTTCAAAATCAATTGTACTTGCTAGATGAAGTGGCCTTTTTAAATAGCATGATTCTTTTTTTTTTTTTTTTTTTGGATGCACCATGCAGCTTGTGGGATCTTAATTCCCTGACCAGGGATTGAAGCGTGTCCCCTGCATTGAAAGTGCAGAGTCTTAACCACTGAACTGCCAGGGAAGTCCGTAGCATGATTCTTAAATAGCCTTGTTTCTGGGTATTTTGATGGGCTGAGATAAGAAAAGGCATAGTCCTTAACAAAAGGTACAAATAACTTTTGGTGAAAATTTTCAGCCACATTTATAGAGACTAGTGAAGATGAAAAGCAAAAGTTTTCTAGACTCACATCCTTCCTTGTATGTCTTGATATACTTGTTATTATATGATTGGAGATATATTCAAATTAGCAATGATGGAGTTCCCACCCCTAGATTTAATGTAAGGGCTCCTTGCTCAATTTTATTTCATCAGTGGCTTTGGAAACAGTAGATTTGTATTTCGTGAGGTAGGTCAAAAGTTGCTTCTGCTCAGTGCTGTGAAAAGAGGTTAGCCAGCACCGGATTCACAGAGCAACATACTAGTAGAAGTGTGCTTTCGTTTATTCAGAGATAAAGAATTGTGAAGTCTCTCATTATGCTTTCCATGTGGCCTTAGGAAACAATATCATTTTAATAATCTGAAACAGCTGGGGTTTTTTGTTTGTTTGTTTTTAAAAGATTTTAGAAATTCTAATCCAGAGTAGATTTTTTTAATGTCCGTTTCAAACCCCAAGAATATTGTATAAGTTTATGAAAATAGGAGAAGAACATGAAATTTGGTTTACACATTTGTGAAGAATAGTTCATTTATCTCCCATGATAGAACTTTTCCTGGAACAAAGAAGCCGAGTGTTTGCTTGGTTGATGTTTTATTCCATAGTACAGAATAATGCTCTAATTGACTACTTTTATCATTGTACCTGTAGCATTTGCGTTACACAGATTTTCTCTTAAATGAAGCATTGTCTTCACTTTTAATTTGCTGCAGATATACAATAGCATCAGAGCGTGAGTGCATATTAAATTTGTATGTGAAATTTGTCTGGGAGGGATGGCCAGTCTTGGAAGATGACACCAAGATTCAAAATACTATTACTTGAAGTAATATTTGAAAATTCAGAATTCGGTTAGATGGATGAAAGTTGAATGCAGTCAAGACCACGTGGAGACATTTTTGGACTACAGGCAGTGGAAGTTAATTATCCTGGATTTGCACAGCCATGCTTGTGAAAGTATCCCAAACCCAGGCTGGGCAGGTGCAGGCTGGACTCGAGCCCTTGGGCTGGCACTTACCAGCCTTGTCATCTTTGGTCAGATGCTTCACCTCTCCAAGGCCTTTTCTTTTCCATGGAATGATGGAAAAGTCATCTATCTCAGAGTTTTGAGAGGATAGTGTCAGTGTATTCACAGTGGCAGAATGTAAAGGGTTGAACATGGATTTATTCTTTATATTTTTTATTGGAATATAATTGCTTTACAATATTGTATTAGTTTTTGCTGTACAATGAAGTGAATCAGCTGTCAAATCTGTGTATACATATATCTCCTCCTTCTTGAACCTCCCTGCACCCCCCCCACCAATCCCACCTCTCTGGGTCATCACAGAGCACCAAGCTGAACTCCCTGTGCTGTACAGCAGCTTCCCGCTAGCTGTTTCGACGTGATATTGTCTATATGTCAATGCTACTCTCCCAATTCATTTCACATCTCCCCCCTCCGTCCCCCTCTATGTCCACATGCCTTGAACACAAATTTCTTTAGTTTCCTTTACAAGAGACAGGATACTCAGGGGATGGAGACCACTATTTGCCCTGTCAGATTAGAGATTAGTCTTGAAGTATGTGTGGCTGGGGGCAGGTGGGCTCAAGTGTACATGCTCTGGGGGACAAGTACTAGATTTATTAGCACTTTCGGAGATGATTCAGGAGCCGTGGATTCTAGTCTGGGCTCTATCATTCATGATTGGCTTCCAGAAGAGTGTTAAAAGGGTGAATTAGTGACTAGAAAAAAGGAAAGTACTTTATAAACAAGAGAGCACCTTCTAAATAAGATTTATAGAGAAAGGGCAGAAGAAGAAAAGGCACCCCCCTCTTCCCTTGCCTTCTTATCCGTTCATTTATTAAGCTGCCCCTGCTCTCCATTGGGTATTTACACCTGTCAGGGTCTCAGCAGGAAACACATGGTTCACTCCAGCTAGGGACTGAGAAGAGTTTTGTTCAGGGACTGTTTACAATGTATTAATCCAGTGTAGGCAACCAGTAAGAGCTAATGAGTGCAGTAAACAGGGCCAACAAGGTAAGGGAGCAGGTACAGGAACCCAGAGAGGGCCACCTGGCAGGAGCTGTAGACTCTTGAAGGGGACACAGCATATCCATGGGGCTCTTGCAGAGAGCAAACTGGGGAAATAGATGCCCCTTTCTCATCCTCCTGCTCTGTGGTCTCTTCTTGGTGTCTCCTGTGGATTAAACCCAAGAAGACTGAAGCCAAGAGAGCTGTTAATGTGAAATCCTTCTCAGCCAGTCTCCTGGGGTACCAAGCAAGATGATATAATGGAGGGAGAGGATCCCGGGGTGTGTCCGGGGCAACAGGAAAATATCTTAGCTTCAGAGTTGGGTTTTGGATTCTTTGTTTCCTTTCCTCTTTCCCCATTCCATTCATTCATGGGTCCTGTGTTCCACCTGTATTTGGAGTCTTCATTAGTGTGATGTCCAGGAGCTTAGTGTAGATCCCAAGAGTGGCCAGGTGTTGACTGCTCTTGCCCAACATGACTTAATTGAAACAAGCCAGCATGGTTTCGATGTCTTCTCTTTACTTTCTGGATTTTATTTTGGTTGGGGGGGGTAGTATATAAAAGCCTTCAGTTAGGAGAAGGCAGCCTCTTGCCTGACTCTCTTTCCTTTTTTTTTCCATGTCATTAACCTCACATATTAAGATTTCTTCCTGTTTTTGGTATGGAAAAAACTGGCAGAGGTTCTGATTTGATGATTATGTCTCTAGTTGGGCCCTCAGAGCAAGGATAAGGATAAGGATATCTGGGATAAGGATAATAAGCAGAGAAGCAATTTGGATATTTTTCTTCCATGCTTTGAATTGCTCAGAAAAGTAAAGATACTGGATTCTTCCTATAAATTGTTGATTGCTAATGAGAAACAATTTCCTAGCTTTATTTCCATTAGAGATATTTCTCTTTAGATACTGCCTACCCTCATCCCCCCACCCCTGAATTCATGGATGGAATTATATGTTCATTTTTAACTCCTTGCATTAATCTTGTTAAAATGTATTGATCTCATTCATATTGCAGTGTTAACTTTATACGTCAAGGAATTCTGAATCACTTTATTAAAATCCTATGAAAATTATAAAGGAAGTATTAACTTTATATTTCAAGAAATTCCGGATCACTTTATTAAAGGTCATATGAAAAGGATAAAGGAATTGGCGACCATAGGACTGTGGGGCTTGAAATCATCTTTGTAATTATGTGAGGCTTCTGTGTTTACCAAGACATCTGTAGTTGTTTAAGAATACTTCTATGAAAACTGTAATACTTATTTGAATTTTTCATGATTGTTTATAAAGATAGTAATGAAATCCAACCACCAGAAAAACCAAACAAAATTAGGACAGATGTTGTATTCCTAGTTTTCAGTTCTTTTTTTCTGCTCCCCCCCCCTTTTTTTAATGTCTTGTTGATAGGAAATGGCACCAAGGGCGCTGCAGTCATCCCGAATATTATTATTATATTCTGCTACTTACTATCCTAAAAACTTTTATTTTTTTCCCCACATCTTTAGGGGAGGACATTTATTATTTTGAAAACTTCAAGGAGATTTGAAAGTGAGTGAGAGATATTCAGAAAGGTAGTTAAGTTGCACACCCTCCAAAACAACTTATATTTTAAAAAATGAAGTATTTAGATTTATAGTTTCAGGTTCACCATAGAAGAAATATGTTGTCATCCAGTGAAATGATCTCATCTTTCTGTCTTTCCTCCTCCCCAATGGGCATTTGTAGCTTTGTTATGGATTCTCTACAGGCTCATGGTGACCAAAAAGGAATACTGAAGAAGGAGAAAATGAGAACACAGAAGAAAAAAATTCAGTAACAGTAAATTTCTGTGTCATAGTTAAGAGTGGGCAGAAAGGAGAGTTCCTGTATCTTTCCTGAATTGAGTGATTCCTTGACATAACTCAGCCAACCAACCCCCCTGGAAATAAATACAGTTGCTACTTGCTGTCCTGAAAGATCTGGATTCTTACCTGGATACTGTGCTCTCCATATACCCCATTTTAAAGTAAGAGAAAGTGTCTAGAAATTTTCCAGCGTGTTGTCTTACTGACATGTGAACAGCATTTGTGTAAGTGCATTGTCATCTCCAGATGCAGATCTGGCTAAACATCCCGGTCTGCTGGAAGCATTTCAGACATACTCCAGGGAAGAGAGCTTTATCAAGTGCTTATTCTGTTCAAACCATGCTGTTTTCATTG
This sequence comes from Antilocapra americana, assembly GCA_007570785.1. Classification (NCBI taxonomy): domain Eukaryota; kingdom Metazoa; phylum Chordata; class Mammalia; order Artiodactyla; family Antilocapridae; genus Antilocapra; species Antilocapra americana. The sequence continues at coordinate 18,205,405 of ML661343.1, read as the reverse complement.
TGTTTCTTATAAGATACACGGTTACAGATCACTATCAAAATTCCATGCTGAGTGACTTCCAAAAAGGTGACAGTTGTTTTTTTTTTTTTTTTAAACTCTGCCTCTGAGCTGGAGTCTCACTCCTCTCATCTTGCTGAGTGTTCACCCCCGGTGATGCTGCTCTCCTGTGATGCTCCTTTCAGCAGGCCCTCAGGATGCCACATCCAAGGCCTGTTCTTGTTAATAGTGTATTTGTCTGGAAGACTGTGAGAAGGTCTCATGATCTGATGAGCTGCTGTTGTTTCTCTTGCAGGGACAGGAGAGAGTGGCAAGAGTACATTTATCAAGCAGATGAGAATCATCCATGGGTCGGGCTACTCTGATGAAGACAAAAGGGGCTTTACCAAGCTGGTGTATCAGAACATCTTCACGGCCATGCAGGCTATGATCAGAGCCATGGACACGCTCAAGATCCCCTACAAGTATGAGCACAATAAGGTAGGCGTGGCTCTTCCTGAGAACAGCTGGCAAAGCCATCCCAGGGCGAATGGTCTCTTCACATGTCTGGGATGCACGTTGTCTTTTTTAAGTGGGCGTTTTCCATCTCATCCTAAAATGAGGTTTTTAATAGCTCAACACTGTTGTTTATAAATGTTTTTTCTTCCTTAAGTCTTTATATAAAGTCACAGCTATAAAAAATTAGAGTTGTATTCTTAGTGATATCAGTGTAGGACATGTCTGGATATTTCACAGTAGATGTATGGATGTTTAAAATGTGGGGGCGCATGTTACATTAAGAAGAGAGTTTTATCAGTTCAAGACAAATTGACCCAAGTGAGGGGATTCACATGAGAAGTGGTGGTCTTGCCTCAGCCTCCCACTCTTAGTGGTTCCTTGAACAAAGAACAAAAACAGCTTCAGACCATTCTGTCCAGTTTAATTTTGGATTTCGTGACTTCCCTTCAGTAGTACCACAGGCTTAAATTTTATTTCAAAATAAACCCATCTGTCACTTCCAGTAACCTTTCCAACACGTTTCCATGCAGTTGTATTAAAATAATGGAAACTTCTAAAACCACTTGAGAAAGGGTTAGGGGGGGAAAAATCTAAATTTTTAGCTTTTTAAAAACCAAGCAAACTTTCCCAATATCCAGCATTATTTCTTAATTGAAATAAAAAGCCAGATTTTTTTCTTCAGGTGAAAACAAATGTTGTCATTGGTTACCCTCCAAATATTATAACTATGTGATCTCTAACAAGTTTGGTACATCTGAGTGTATCCTCAGGTTTGAGTTTATGCTGGGAGTTTATGAGGGAAGCAGAATTGTAGAAACGTCTTCCCTTCCTGTTAATCAGTCAGAATGTCTAAGGGTGGATGCAGTCTTCATTCCTTACAACATGTAGGTGCTGATCTTGTAAGCTGGAAAAACCTTAACCTTTTGTTGATGAAACACTACATTTGTACCTGTAGTTACTTTAGGACCTTCAATCAAAGCATTCATTTTCATTCTCTTAGTACTCTTGATAGTCTACTCTTGAGGATATTTTCATATACCAGGATCAATGAATGGATACTAACAAGAAGTCTGCATGCCCAGGATGACTCATAAACTGAGATGTAACTCACAAACATGAATCATAGGTAAAATAAAGCAGTTCTCTGTACCTTCACTTCTTTTAATATTTAGAAGCTTCTAAATATACAGATCATTTTCAAATCAGGCATTTCTTTTTTGGAGGTGGTTCCTTAAAATGAACTGGCTGTTTCTTATCTAATTGATACCTTCACACTTTATTTTCCGATGGCAGCGAGAGTCTCTCCACAAGTAACAGCGAGACCTTCCACAAATAGTCTTCCCAGCTTCTCCTCTCAAGAATGGAAGGATCTGAGTAGGTTCATGGAAATATGGTACCTGAATCAGGAAGCTGTCTGGATACGGAAACCAGTCTGAATTTAAAAGGATCAGGACTTTTCCCCCTCAGAAATCTCAGTGTAGTGAGTTTCTGAAATAGGTAGCATGCTTGTTTTATTGCAGTTCTGAGTATTCTGTTGAAGAAATTTTATTTTTTTTAATACTGATGACTACAGTTGGTTGATAATATGATGATCTGATGAATTCTGGTTGTCACATGTGTGGTGTAATTGATGTGTGTATATTTCTTGTCAATACATATATATACACATACATAATGCCAGTTTACACATTAAAGTACAATAGCAATTCCTTAATTATACCTCCAAACCATTTTCCTTGGTGCTCCAGAAGACTCTTTCAGGGTCTTGCCTTGATGTTAGATTTTCAAAGTTCATTGTACAGTCATATGAATGTAGAAGATGATGTGAAATTTATGCCTTAATCATAGAGCATATAGAAGAATGCTCAATGTGTGTTATTTGAGCTCTTTGTATCACTTCTAATTAAGTAGGCTTTACTGTATTGGATGCCATTCAGTTAAAAATCAACATCATAAAACATTACTGTAATAATACAAGTTTTTCTCAGAGATCATAAATTAGCCTATGAAATCTTCCCATGTCTCTTGGTTATTTAACATACTACCTAATACAGTGATATTAGAGTGTGCTGACCTCTGAATTCCTTAAAATGTCTAATTCCTTTCAATTCATAACAAGAATCACTCTCAAGTTTGCTCCGTTTCTCTACAACATGTATGAGTTTTAAAGTATCACTCCTTGCTTCCTCCGTTAACTTCCTGAGCTCTGCCCCGTCCTTGCCTTGTTAAAGCTTGTTAAGGAAATAATGTTGCCTGTCTCCTTCCTGTTCCACCCAACTGCTCCTGGAGTCCTTCTCTGCTCCCTGTGTAGCACTAAGTGATCCCACCCGTTTTAGCAGAACCTACAGTGGAGTATTGATAATTGCCTGGCTTGTATTAGTTATGATGATTTGGGTATTAATCTTATTTTCCTGACTAGCTTCTAGGCTCTTTGAAAGTAAGTCTTGGAATTCTTGGCAAGTTCTATCTTGGCATTCTTCATTGACCCTGGCATAGTATCTTGTACACAATAGTGTTCATAAAAATACTTGCTTTATGAAACTCATTGGAAAAGACCCTGATGCTGGGAAGGATTGGGGGCAGGAGGAGAAGGGGACGACAGAGGATGAGATGGCTGGATGGAATTACTGACTCGATGGACATGGGTTTGGGTGGACTCCGGGAGTTGGTGATGGACAGGGAAGCCTGGCGTGCTGCAGTTCATGGGGTCGCAAAGAGTTGGACATGACTGAGTGACTGAACTGAACTGAAATCACTTGTAAGCGTAAACAACTGAAAGCCTCCTCTTCTGCCCTGCCCCATCCCCCCATTGTTGAAGTGATTATTCAGATCAGATAGCTGTTGATGCATAAGGAAATAAATGCAGTGGGCTGCCAGGGAAGCAGAGAGGGTCAGCCAGAGTTAGGCAGAAATTTGAAGTCCAGAAAGACACAAGGGCAGAGCTGAGGGAGAGGCAATTTGGAGAGGAGGAATGGCTGGAGTAAACGTTCAGAAAAAGGGATGTGTATGCAGTGTGTAAACTGGCCAGTTTAACTTGAACAGAATTCCTATAGAAGAGAACTGGAGAAATAAGAACAAAATAAACAAAAGGCTTAAAATGTGCTTCTGAAAGGTTTTGAAAAGTTTGGAAGGCAACTATGCTAACCACTATACCACTGATGCCTTGGCCAAGCTAAGAAGTTTGAATTTTATTTTCTTCTGTTTATGATACCTCCTTAATAATAATTTGTGGTTTGGTTAGAATTTTCTACAGAAGTTTCTGGTTACAGTGTGCTCTACTATTTTGTAAATATTTTGTAAGGTTGGTTGGTGTGCAATTACTTGGAGGCCATGCCTTGTGATTTGTATTACTTTGTGACCCTAAAGGTATGAAATAAATAACTGATTGGTTTATTAAAAAAGCTTCTTTGTACCTACTGCCACATTGGCCACAATCTATGGCAGCAGCATAAGTAAAAACAAACATTTTCCAATAGTGTCCAGCCTAATTTTGTTTTTGCTTCTGAGTTCATGTATTTAGCTTACAAGTGATGTGGCCCATTCTTAACTGAGAAATTGTTCACTGTTTTTTGTTGTTGTTGTTTTTTTTTTTTTTTACTGTGAAATTGGTCTAGTCTAGGGGACTGTCATGCCAAAATATTAGACTCTCTTTTGCTCCTGTGTGTTACTTCACTGAATTGAGAGTCTTGTTAGTTAGCTGGGGGCTGGCACAGCGGTCAGAGGGAGTCCGGGCCGAAGCCTCTGCCCAGGTGATGGTGTGACATTGCACATCTCTTCACAGCCCTTGCTCAGTGCTCCAGGGATCTTCAGTTCCAGGGGAGCTTGTAATAAATTGAAAGCTTTTACCAAAAAGCAGATTAATTCTTCCCTGGTTGTGTTTCCACTGTCCTGTTCTTGGATGTTTTCTGCCAAACAAGTAATATTTATAGGTGAGCTGGTTGGACTCAGCCCAAGTAAGAGAACATGTTTGAGGACTTCTGAATACTTTGAGCTTGAGTTTATTTATTTCTAAATATTAATTTGCCTTTTCCTTAAACACAAGTGTTAATAATAGTTAACGCTGAAAAGGACTAACTATTTATTGCTCAGTCAAATCAAAAGATCCATTTAAGACTCCACTAGATGCAAGGCATTCAACAGTGAAATAGATTACTCTGTCATTTCTTACTTTCCAAAAGAGAGAATGTTTTCATCCCTATTTTATGCTTTCCTATTTTCGACAAGCATGCTCTTCTGATTATTCTTTAGTTGAGCCTTGAAATCAGCTCAATAAAATTTCTTTGTTAACACAGCTAAGATGTGTCTTGAGTTATAGCTCAGGGAGGTAGATCACAAGGTTTGGAACTCTTGATTTGTGTTTGCTAACTGTGTGTACCTGGCAGTTGGCATTCTTGCTGCTTTGCCTGTTGTTGTTTCATAGGTGTGTGCCTTATTTTCTTAGTTGATTGCAGATTACCTTACAGTGAGGAAGTGTCTTGTTGTCTCCCACACAGCATGCCAGGAATGTTTCAGGAGCTTTTGCACCCTGAACAAATTACTCTGTCTAGTGGGTCCTGGTATCCCTTTACTGTTGGCTTATAATTTCTGTGAAATCCAGGTGTTCTTACAGCAATTTTAAAGTATTGGCAGGCTCTTGCTCACATGGCCAGTCCCAGGAAGAAAAAAGAATCTGATGCATCTTCATGCAGTGAACTCAAGATAGTTAAGAGTAGAACTCGGCCATGTGCTGATGTTGGGTAGGCATGGTCCACTTCTGTCCGAGTTTCTACTGTTAGACTCGAAAGTCCTGATGACCAGGGCTTTCTTGACACCTAGGCTGCAGCTGCCTTTGACCAGCCAGCCTGAAAGCTTCCAGGGTGGAGAGGCTGAGGGGGTATGTTACTGTTGTACCTCTTGTCCTCCCAGAACCTTTCTAAGAAATGACGTGTCATAGGGAAAGTACCTGGTTAAACACATTTACAGCTTTCTGAATTTTCTCTAATCCCTGAGAAATCTAAGCTTCCAGAAGCTATTTTTCAAAAGAAAAATATAGCCAAGATTCTGGAAGATTTGCCAACTTATTTCTGCCTGCCTTTGATCAGTTGAACAAGAAATTACTGTACTACATTTTTCAACATGGGGGAATTTTCTAAGAGATTGATTTCAATTTAATATTTGTCATCTGTATGATAAGAACATGATACAGGCAGACCTTCATCAGTATAGTTTGGTATCTATCCCTCTGAGGAGTTGTCAGTCCGTGTTCTCTGCTTGCAAGCAACAGAAGCCAACACCAGCATTTAATTAATTTAAGTAGAAAAAGAATTGATGGGCCTATGAGGTCACTCAGAGAATTGAAGAGAAGCAAAAGAAACAACTCCTGGAAACAGGACAGGTCTATGGAACTCATTGGGAGAAGCATGAACTCTGAGCATTTTTAGTCTTCTGTCACCCCACTCAGGATTCAAATTCCTGGGAAAACTTGCTGGATTCATCCAGTCTGGCTCCTGTGCTAGCTGTCTGGACTAGGCTGGGCAATTTGATTGACAGTCCCTGAAGGAAGTCTGGGTGAAGTTAGTAGAAGAGGAATGATGCTGGCACAAATCACAATTAACCACTGCAAAATCATGCCACCAGTTTAAAAAATAAAATGACATATGGATTCTCCATCAGTGTAGGCCCTCCAGTTGTGCTCCACATTTACCAAGCCTGTCGTAGGATGTGGGGGAAGTTGAGGGGTTAGCGGCATAGCAACAGTTATAAGTGAAGTGAGTAACTGAGCTTGGGCCCAAACACTGAATAACTGAATAACCTTGGGATTGTCAATTTCCTCCCTACACCTGAATTTCTTTGCTTTCTAAGCCTGAATGTCCTCATCTGTTGGATGGTACAGATGATAATAGGATTATTTGGAGGGCTAAATAGATAATCTATGTGAAAGTGTCTTGCAAATGGTAAAAAGAATAGTTTGTCAATTATTAAAAGATGAATTTGTTATCACGGAGAGAATGAATGCTACTCATCTTCCATCTTTATTAAGAAATAATCAAGAAAATACAGAATTTAAACAGTACAACCAGATTTAGGAGGTATCTAAGGAAAACTTTCCTCAGAGTGACAGTCATTGAAATGGGATACCAAGGGAGGTACAGAAATCTCCTTATCTGGATGTGTTCAAAGATAGAATGTATTTTTAACATGTGAAATTCTTTAAGGCAATTTTGCTGAAATAAGACCAGGGATGGACTAGACAACCTCTCAAATGCTTTCTAACACAATTTATTTTTTTCCATGCCGATTCTCTGATTCCAGAACTTTAGCAAAGAGATGATCTGTTGTTCAAGTTTCTTTATTATAATTTAAAGCTCCTACCTTTTTTGGACATTGTCCATTCCAGAGTACGATGAGAATTTAAGGGAACAAAAAAAGACAATTAAAAACAGATTTGTTTTGATAGTGGTGTGTAGTGAAATGGAGATTTTTCTTTCTCTGAATCTCAGTCCTATGCTGTTGCTGCTAAGTCTCTTCAGTGATGTCCGACTCTGTGCGACCCATAGACAACAGCCCACGAGGCTCCTTTGTCCCTGGGATTCTCCAGGCAAGAACACTAGAGTGGATTGTCATTCCCTTCTCCAATGCATGCATGCTAAGTCACTTTAGTCGTGTCCAACTCTGTGCAACCCTATTGACAGCAGCCCACCAGGCTTCTCTGTCCACAGGATTCTCTAGACAAGAATACTGGAGTGGGTCGCCATTTCCTTCTCCACTCAGTCCCATAAGTGATTATAATGTTTATATCTATGTAGGTTTTTTTTAAACATTGTTCCAAGTTCAAAATCAGATGCAGGTTTTGTGGGTATTAGTAGCGATAGTTATTTTAATTGGGTTGTTGGCTACTGGCCACCAAAAACAGCCTGTAATTTTTCACAGGGCAACTTTTTACTCCTGCATCTACAAATTTTTGAGAGTTTTCTTTCTAATAAATAGTGTAAAGGAATCTAGAGACTATTCATGGCCAGCTTGATCTGTCAACCACATTTTTTTCCTGAGGCTTTGTTTACCACTTTTTCATTTCTCTCTAAGGACTTGTATTGGGGAGTTGATCAACATGGATTCTCTACTACCTATATCTGCTTTCAAAATCCCTTTGTGTATCTTCACTTTTACTATCTTGCAAATATGTCCTAGCTGAATTTTTTCCTCACTCTGTCCTTGTTCCCCTGTAGTTTTTTTATTCATTTTGCACCCATGGCAGTCATATAAAAATAGAAAATGAATATGAGATTTTGTAATCCCCCTTCCTTGGCCAAAATTAATCTGTAATCCCAAGGCATGCCATATCGTTTATGCAGGATGAGTTATCTTGAGCTCATGTTCATCAGAGGAGAACTCTGAAGCAAAGAAAGACTTGAGCAATAAACTGAGGCTGATTTCTTATTTTGGTAATTTTTATATACAGAAAAGTACACACACCATTCGTATTGTTCATGTATTTTTCCATTATGAACATATTTGCATACAGATCTGTTCATCCAGATTAACATGACCAGAAATTCAGAAGCTTCCTCAGGCTTTCTTCAAAATATTCCCAACCCCCAAGGGGACCACTGTCTTGCCTTCTAATAGCATAGATTAGTTTTTGAACTTTATATGAATAGAAGCATATAGTATATACTCCTTTGTGTCTGGTTTATTTCACCCAATATTACATTTGTGGAATTCATTTATGTTGTTACTTCAGTTATTCATTTTTTCTCATTAGTGTTTAATAGCAATGCCCCATAGAACTCTATGAAAGTAGTTTATGTCTGTGCTGTATAATATGGTAGCTATTAGCCACATGTGACTTTCGAGCCTATGCAATGTGGCCAGTGTGACTTAGGTACTAAATTTTTACTTCACTTAATATTTTAAATTAATCTTTACACATGACTAATGGCTGCTGTATCAGATAGCACAGTTGTATAATATTTCATTTTATGAATATACTACAGTTGCTTACGTATCCTATCATAGAAATTTGTTGGAATTTCTGGCTGTTATAAATATTGTAAACATTCCTGTATCTGTCTTCTGGTGAACATAAGCATGTATTTCTTATCTGTGACAGTTCTATTTGCCCTGTATCCTTGACAACACTTGGAATTACTATTCTAGTGACTTTAGTGGTGTCACATTGTTGTATTTCTTTGATAAGTAGACATGTTGAGCAACTTTTTCATATATTTATCAGCCATTTGGTTATCTTTTTAAAAATACTTTATACCTTTTTCTTTCCTATCGGATTGTCTGATTTCTTTTTGTTTTGTAGGAATTCTCCATACATTAAGGAATCTCAGTTGAGTAAATGTATTTCAAATATTGTCACTACTTTGTGGCTTTTTATTTTCTTCATAATTCTTTAAGTGAAAAGAAGTTCTTATCTGTAATATAGTCCAGTTTATTATGTATTTTTTTACCCTTTTGACTTGTGTTTTGTATCCTTTTGAAGTAATCTTAGTCTATTTTAAGGTTGTGTAGATAAATCATCTGCAGGTTTTTCTTCTAAATTCTTAGTTGTTTTGCTTTTTACATTCGGATCTAAAAATCCATTTTAGATGGATTGTGATATGGTGTGAGGTGGAGTTGGGGATCAGGTTTTATTTTTTTCATATGGATATATAATTAACTCATTTATTGAAAAGACCATCCTTTGCCCAGTGCAGTGCAGTGTCTGTCGTCTTTTACTTTGTCACTCAACAAATATTTAGTAAAATTTCCTGTGTGAAAATCAGCATAAACCAATTTGGCTGCTTTTAAAAAGGAAAAAAGCAAGTGATAGAGCATTACTGACTTGTCCAGATAATGCAAGAACTCTGTTTAAGCAGTCTCCCTCTAAATCCCTTTCAGCTGTTCAGACCTGGGATGTCCAGGGACCGACAGCCACCATATAAAATACATGTGGCATAGTTTAACACATTTTAGTAGGAAGTTGGGAATCTGGTCATTTGGCTGTTCTTAGTTAACTCCTGGCAAAGCATCACATAAATATTTTCCTTGTTCTTTTAAACCAAGTAATGCATGACTTTACCCTTTAATTTTAAAACAATGCATGTATTTCCAATTAGAGAGTCAGAATCTCTTTGTTGGAACCAAAGAAAGTGAATGCCTAATGGGGTTTGAAGGGATCTACTGAGAATATGGGGCTTCCCTGGTAGCTCAGATAGTAAAGAAGCCACCTGCAGTACAGGAAACCTGGGTTCAGTCCCTTGGTCAGGAAGACTCCCTAGAGAAGGGAATGACAACCCACTCCAGTATTCCTGCCTGGATGGACAGAGGAGCCTGACAGGCTATATAGTCCATGGGATTGCAGAGTCAGGTACGACTGAGCGAGTAAACACTAGTGTGAGTGAAAGTATTCTCATACCAAAGAAAGAATTTCAGCTCTGAACTTACTTTTTGCTGTTGTTTACATTTAAGGTGAAACTTGCTTAGGATTTAGCAAAAAGGTAGTATGGTCATATATATATAAAGCTAAAATCGTCTTGTTTCTTGTACTCTATTCTTCTTTGTATTGTTTACCATAAATCACTTACACTTGCTACATAAGTGTGCTTTTAAATAGCATATTGTCATTCTTCTGTGATTTTCATGAATATATTCATGTATCCAAACATGAATATCCTCAAGGAAATGTACCTTAAGAAAATAATGACAATTTTTGTGTCACATTATATGTGACACTTTCAAAGAATAAAAAAGAAATGCTCCATTTAAAGCTATGATCACTAGTTTTGACTGATTCATTGTAAACCTATACTTCGAACACATTTATTTTCCTGATTTTATGTTGTCACCACCACTACTTTGTAAGATGATTACTCAGTTTTCTTACAGTTTTGTGTTAGTTGTTTAAAATGTAAAATGACTTAGAAAGGACTGGCATTAATCTGCTTCTTTCAATGTACACACATCCTCTGTGGTAAAAAATATAATGGTTCTGAGCGAAAAAGAAGGCTGTGCCGACTCTAGTAGGGAGGTAGCGAACAGTCCTTGAAGTCATGGGTTCCATGGTAGGAGTTTGGCTGTTCAGGTCATCATTTTGCTTGTGTGTCTTGAAGGCATTAGCCTGATCTTCACTCTTAGGCTATACTCATGGCAGAGGCATCAATGTGTAACTATTTGGTTATATTTCACTGCAGCCAAACTCTCACTAAAGTTGGTTCTTAAAATATTTGTAAATTCAGTTGTCCTTCACTTGACCTTCATCTTTTATTCCATATTATATTGTAATGAAAAATTTAGTGTTAACCGTCCTTGTCAGAGTTTTAGGAATTTTGGCCTTAGCAAAGCTAAGTGCATTGTCAGTGTGCGGTTTAGCCAGGAATTTGATATTGACATAAAATGGCCAGTACCGTGTACTTTGCTGATGGCCTGTATAGATATCGTGTGATGTGTGTCCAGCTGTGGGGGAGAATGGTGGCCTGAAGGAAGAGTTCTTTTTCTTTGAACAGTGACAATTTTTGCCAAATGCTATATGAAGATGAGATGCCTTCTAATTTGCATATAGGTGCCGTATAGTCCAGTGGCAGCTTTGGGTCATCCTAACTGAATATGAGATTGGAAATGGCAATTTTATATTCTAGAACAGTGCTTCTCAAACTTCAGTGTGTGTGAACCAAGTGGAGATCTAGCTAAAATGTGGATGATATTTCAGTGTATCTGGGAAGATTCAAGATTCTACTTCCTCATAAGCTCCCAGGTGATACTAAAGTTGCCTGAAGTGGAGTTATCTTTGAAATAACTGATAACCACCAGAGGCGATGTGAAATCATCAGTGGACTTCTTTGAGTAAAGATCCCAGAACCTATACCTCCATAGGATTTCAGTTGAAGGGCATTCAGCAGGTTACAAACTTTCTAAGCTATGCCTTCCTCATCTGAAAAGTGAGAATGATAATGTTACCCACTTCCTATAGTGGATGTGGGCGTTATTAAGAGAATATAGATACAAAACTTTTAGGATAGTAACATCAGGATAGTAAGTGTTCACTGAATGGTTGTTGTCAAATTCTTCCCAGAAAGTTTGGGGACAGGGAAAACATATGGGCCCTTGGATAAAGCACAGAATGTGTGAGGAGAAACTGCTAATGTTTGAAGATATTGAAGAGGCTACAACACAACAATGAGATGTGAGTTCCCATTAGCAAATATGCCAGTGGTCTCCAGGAAGTAGTGGCCTGGCCTCTGGTAAAACCTAGGACAGCTGGTCTAGAGTATAAGTAACAGCGGGGACTCTGAAGGGGTTCATGATCAATGTTGCTGCTGGGGGTCAAGGGGCACTGACGCTTTCCTGGTGGTCAAGATATCTTATCCTGACTCCAGGGTGTTTGCAAGTAAAAGGGGGAAGACAGTCCAGTGAAGAAAGTGGAAGGGTGTGTGGAGGAAAGAAAAGGGAGAGAAATAACCTTTGCCCAGCAAAGCCAACCAACCAGCTGAACAAACAGACCTGAGCACCATGTCTGAGCATACATGCTCAAAAATGTGAGATGTAGGTAGTATTCTAATTTCACAAATAAAAATAAATGTTTAAAATGTATGTCTCCAATCTCCATTTGTAAGTTTATGGGGCTGGATTTTAAAACCAGAGGTGGGCTTAATAATTTCCAAAAGGCAGCACTGTGCTTGACTCCATGCACACCTGTGGCACCAGGACACACACATAAATTCCTTATGAGAGAGCAGGTGTAGTTCTCTGCAGCCACTGCAACTGTCCACCTACCACGGCCCTCACAGCCAGAGACAAGACTGCGCTGCCCACTGCTGTGTCTCAGAACCTAGCACTCTGCCTGACGCACATTCAGGAGCAGTAAATGTCCAAGCAGAATGAAGGAACCAAAATCTAATTGAATAAACCTGATTGTGTGATTGTGAGCCTTTTAAGGTCTTCATTCTTATAATCATCCATCTAACTGCTGCTTCCTGACTATAACTCTTTTTAATTACCCCTTTATATTTCTTATTAATCTAGAGTAGGAAATGGCAACGCACTCTAGTATTCTTGCCTGGAGGATCCCATGGACAGAGGAGGTTAGTGGGCTACAGTCCATGGGGTCGCAGAGTCGGACATGACTGAGCACACACAGATTTTCAGTTAATAGCGTGGTTATTTGGTTCACAGCTGTGCTGTGCTTAGTCGCTCAGTCGTGTCTGACTCTAGCCCGCCAGGCTCCTCTGTCCGTGGGGATTCTCCAGGCAAGAATACTGGAATGGGTTGCCATGCCCCCATCCAGGGAACCTTCCTAACCTAGGGACCGAACCCAACTCTCCTGAATTGCAGGCGGATCCTTTACCATCTGAGCCACCAGGGAAGCCCATTTAACAGCTAGTTAATTTTAAAAACTAAGTGTTTTTCATTTCCTTAGGGCTGAAGGAAGTATGAGACTGTATTTTGCTTCCGGGACTTGGAGTCTCATTAGAAAGAGAGAGATAAGATACCCAACGAAATTTTTTACTTCTCTAGTTTTCAGTCAAGACAAGGATTTCTACATGAAAGCACATGTTTTTCTTCCTTTTGTGATTTCCCTTCCTTTGTCCTCCTTCCTGTCTGTCTGGTGGTAATATGGTGATACACATGGCAGTTTTGGGCGTCTGTCTGTTTTCTGACAGTTGCCCAAGGAGAGGTCTCTAAGGGAGCCATGGAAGGTGTCTCAGCTGCTGCACTCCTGGGCTGCCAGTTGGTCTTGCTAAATGATGTGAGCTTGATCACAAATCAAGAAAGTGATTGTATGCTTACTCAGCAGAAAAGTCATTTGACTCTTAATTATTAAACATAGTTATGTGAACAGAGCTATAATGTGTGAAATTAAGAAATTTGATTGTTTTTATAAGGACCAGATTTTTTCCCCCACCTCTTTTTCTGAAGTGGAAATACATTGAATTTTATAAGACTGAAGATAAATGTGCTCATTATGAAAAGAAAATTTAGACTACATCTGAAAGCAAAGGAAGAAAGTAAAAGTGAAAGTGAAAGTCACTCAGTCATATCTGACTCTTTGCCATCCCATGGACTATACAGTATTCTCCAGGCCAGAATACTGGAGTGGGTAGCCTTTGCCTTCTCCAGGGGATCTTCCCAACCCAGGGATTGACCCAGGTCTCCCACATTGCAGGCGAATTCTTACCAGCTGAACCACAAGGGAAGCCCATGAAAAGAAAATTTAGATGACATCTGAAAGCAAAGGAAGAAAGTAAAGACCACTTGTATTACCATGTGAGAAAGTCACTGTGAATATTATGATAGGCAGACATACTAAGATTCAGCTATACATGTATAAATGTAGGATCACTATCCTTTATCCAAAACTTGTAGCCCAGATTGTTTCTGAATTCAAAGATTTTTCTCTTTTTAAATTTTAGGAAGATAACCTAAGAAATATGTATTTTGTAAAACCACCATTGAGGTATGGAATAGGTCCCTGTAATCAAATACATTAATGTTTTGGTAGCAAAGTATTTATAATTAAGGGTATAAAGACTCTTTATATTCTTGTAGTAAGTCACATTTTCCCATAAGTGCATCATCAAAAAATATGTTTCAGTTCTTGGAACTTTTGAGATTTCAGATTTTAGATGTGGGAGTGTGGACCTGTATATAAATACTAATTGTTTTTGTTGGCTGTATACCACAAATACTTTTTTTCTGACATGCTTTCTCACTTGTGCCATATTGAGTATTCTTACAAGATAAATTGTTAGCAACGGAGTTGCTGGGTCAAAATGTGTACATATTTTTAAGAGTTTTGATAAAGCTTGCTGAATTGCCATCCTGAATTGCGTACATGCTGTCACTCAGTCATGTCTGACTGTTGGTGACCCCATGGACTTTGGCCTATTAGGCTTCTCTGCCCAAGAGATTTCCCAGGCAAGAATGGTATTTCCCAGGCAAGGAGTGGGTTGCCATTTCCTCTTCCAGGGGATCTTCCCGACCCAGGGATCAAACCTGCATCTCTTGCGTTTCCTGCATTGGCAGGTGAGTTCTTTACCAGTAGCTCCACCTGGGAAGCTATCCTGAAAGATCATATAAAGTTTCAGTGTAGGGTCTGAACATGCCTGTAATTTACCACATCCTTGCAAATTCTGCATTTTATTGATGTTTTAAATCTTGCCCATCTAATAGACTAAAGTGATACTTTACCTTTTCAGTACTAATAATATAGTTCTTTTGTGTGGGAGGGGGGATTATGCCTGGTGACATGCTGAACCTCAGTTCCCCAACCATGAATTAAACCCTTATCCCCAACTACTGGACCACCAGGGAAGTCCCTATGGTTCTTTTCGTAAGTGTTTGCCTGTAGACTTTCTTGTAGATTCATTGATTGCAGAGGTTCTGACATTTTCAAGTCATTAGACTGAGACTGTCACCTCATGATGTTTTTGGAGATACTATATATGTCAGGTATGATCACTTACAGTGGTGGTTTCATTTAAATAGTGAGTGGTGATGTAGAACCAGTGTCTCTGTTGGTGTCAGCAAGCTGTGTTTAATCCCTGGCTGGCTCATTCTCAAATGTAGTTCATCAGAGTATCCCCTTTGTTCTTTTAACCTGGAAAAGTATGGTTGTGCCTATTGTGAGGACTCCTTGAAGGATCATTTGGACAGAAATTTCCTGAATACAGAAGAGGTAGTGAATGGCATTCACACCTGATGGGTTTTGTTTGAAATCTCTTTAAGCGTATCATCAACTTTCAGGTAAGAATAAGCAAGACTATGCCCTCAGGCCCTGTACACTTACCTCCTATGGTTTTCTGACAGCTGTAAGATAGTACAGCCACACATACTTTAAAAGAGGAGTTTTGAAGTTTTATCCTTTCATTCTGTAGGGTCTGAAAAGATTTCCCCTAAATCTGAGACAGTGGTTCTTAGATGTTGGTAACCAGATTTGGAATCACCTGGGGAGTTTAATTACCATGCAGGTACCTGAGTTCAAACACTAGAGACTGAACCTTGCAGGTCTTGGACTGCCTTGAGAAAAGTAGCCCAGTTTGAGTTTAATTAGGTTATAACAACAATAGTAGTAATCACAGAAGTGATTTTATACTTTTAAATGAGGTATTTTTACTATAATGACAGTAAAGATGATCATAAATATTCTTGTTAATTGCACTCTTAGGAATGTCTTAGATGTATGTGATAACTCAGTCAAAGTTTCACATTAAATGAATGAGGCAGTTTTGGATTCACCATCCTTAATATCTGGTGGAGTTTTATTTCTTGGTAATAGAGAATAAGTACTTGAAATAAGGGCCATTCTTTTGAACACAGACAAACAAATACATGTAGCAGTTTTTTATGATAAAGAAATTTTTGTAAATGATTAGTTTTCTCCTTTATTTTTTTTAGTGATTAGTTTTCTAAGCTGAGCAATAGAATACTAGAAGCAAACTAGAAATTTTCCTGTTGACATGATCTGACTCTTCTGTAAATTTTTAAGATTTGCATTTCTTTTCCTTACAGTTTATGTATGTATAACTTTGTTTTTCTGTTTTGAAATGAGCCTGTATGGAATTTAGCGGCTTCCTTGGGTAATCCTGTTTCAAGCACCTTTGTGAACAATAGATAAATCATTTGTATTATTTTCCAACATGACCATGCAGGTCAGCACTCTGGAGCAAAGAAACATAAAAGGATGTTAGCCTACACCATGTTAATTTGGGTCAGCCCAGGATACTTGCTAATTATGTGACCCAAGGACTAATTATTTTGTGAACCTTGTTCTTAAAAACATAAGCAGATGTGTGAACTCCCATCTGCTCAATCACCCAGATCCCTTTGTGTCCTGAAAATTGATGATTTATGATCCCTACAGTCAGCTTTTGCCTCAATGAAAAGCAAAGGTGAGTCCGGCTGATAGGAAAGTCCCAGTAGAAACAGGGTTACTGTTGATTGCCTCTGCACTGCAGGTGTTCACCATTGCAGGAAAGGGGGCTCTGCTTTCACTCGGATCAGCAAGTCTGACCTGGCTTGCCAAATTACCCAAATAGATATGAAAAGTCTAACGTCATCCCCTCACTGTCCTTGTAAGGGCATTTACATGTGTGCATGCTAAGTCACTTCAGTTGTGTCTGTCTCTTTGCAACGCTATGGACTATAGCCTGCTGGCTCCGCTGAACATGGGATTCTCCAGACAAGAATACTGGAGTGGGTAGCCATGCCCTCCTCCAGGAGATCCTCCCTACCCAGGGATCGAACCCACATCTCTTATGTGTCCTACATTTGACAGGCAGGTTCTTTACGCCTAGCCAACACCTGGGACACCCAAGGACATTTACATTTTGCCTTCAGTTTTAAAATGATTCTATAGGATTTTTGGTTTGGTTTTGTGTTTCTCTCAAACATGGAGAATACATGTAGCCTGGCTGTTAGGTGTGAGGAACAGAGGCACACAGGTGACCTCTGCAGAGTCATACAGCCCTGGAGTTGCATTTTGAAAAATGACAATTTACTTTTGGACATTTTTTTTTCTCTCTTCTTTGGAAAGTAAGGTAGGTTTACCTGTAAGCTGTAATGATGGGTCTGGACTAGAATGACCAGTGTCAGATTATTTTGCTTCCTCACCCTTTGCAGTCTCACAGAGTGGGTCACTTGCCTACCTGTAAACCAGAGAGAGGCCGAGTGGAGAGTCACTGGTAACGTCTTGGGAAAGGGAAGGGAATTATCATGTAATAAGAGCTTTACTTTTATCTCGTCTTTGTCCAATACTAGACAGGTGCCAGAGGTCTTAGGAGCTTCCTCGAGGTGCCCCACTTTATTCCTCACACTTTCTGCTACTTACTATATTCCCCCCTCTGCAAATAGAAAACCAAGGCTTTGTGAGGTAAGATAATATTCAAGGCTGCAAAGTGAATATGTGGCACCTCTCGATGGGTGTAACACCCACGCCGCCTGACTCCATGGTGCGCGTCTGTGTCAGGCCACCTCAGCCATCACGTTCCATCCTCGCTCACTTCCCTAGCCTTGTGTCTGTGACTGAGCCTGGTTGGATGGGCTGGGACCTGAGGTGCCTCAAAGCTTAATCTTGTATGTCCAGTCTGCCTGGTGTCATCAGGCACCTCATAGGTGCCTGATGTACCACCCTGAGTGGACCTCCTTCCTCTGACCTCTGACCCACATTGCTCGTGGTACCTTCCAGCCCTTGTTCTGACTAGCTGAGATGCTGGCTACTCCTCCCGGGCCTTGCTTCCATCACCACCTAACAGGCCATGATATCTGCCTGGAGATTGGTGACAGCTATGAATTTTACTTCCAGTTATGAACTGTGTGTGATACCGAAGTCTGGGCCAAATTGCAAAATAATTAAAGCAGAAACTCCAAGACTGCATGCTGAGCCGGTGAGTGAAGTAAAAGAGAACTGTGAAATAAGTTACCTCAGTTATCATGACTCATGGTAAGAAGCCAGGCTGACTAATTGAGAAGCATGTGTACATATTCTGGGGCCACCACAGAAAACCTGGGTAAAATTTCACAGTCTCCACTTAAATTTACCGTTTTATCCAAAAATAAGTTCATGTTCATTTTCCTACCCCAGTTTAGTTTCTGTAAACCCTGTTCTTAAGTCTCAGATCATTACATATCATTGTCATTGATAACATTTTGTGGATTCCTGATTTTTAAAAAAATATATTTCCTTTCCTTTGTTAACATTTTTGCTTCCCCTTTTTTTGGAACTTAAACATTTTAGCTGATGTGCCATATCAGACCAAGTATCTCATCTGTTACTGTCATACCTGTTAAGGTATATCTTCTCAATGTTTTTTGCACAGCAAGGTTTTATTCTTTTGTTTTTTAATCATGGATGTCTGCAAAAAGGATGAGATTTTAATTAAGGAAGATGATAATTCTAATAGTCAAAGTAATATTATTGACTAGCATGTTTGATGAAACAGAGAAAAAGGTATTTTTCTTCAGATGAACTATATTATTTTGAAATGAATTGTGATGACAGCAAGTAGAAAGTAAACTGGACATATCTTCTCTATATTTGGAACTTCCCTTCACTTCAGTTCAGTCAGTCGCTCAGTTGTGTCCGACTCTTTGCGACCCCATGGACTGCAGCACACCAGGCCTCCCTGTCCATCATCAACTCCTGGAGTTTACTCAAACTCATGCCTATTGAGTCAGTGATGCCATCCAACTATCTCATCCTCTGTCGTCCCCGTCTTCTCCCACCTTCAATCTTTCCCAGCATCAGGGTCTTTTCAAGTGAGTTAGTTCTTTGCATCAGATGGCCACAGTATTGGAATTTCAGCTTCAACATCAGTCCTTCCAATGAATATTCAGGACTGATTTCCTTTAGTATCGACTGGTTGGATCTCCTTGCAGTCCAAGGGACTTTCAAGAGTCTTCTCCAACACCACAGTTCAAAAGCATCAAATCTTCCGTGCTCAGCTTTCTTTATAGTCCAACTCTCACATCCATACATGATTATTAGAAAAACCATAGCCTTGACTAGATGGAACTTTGTTGGCAAAGTAATGTCTCTGCTTTTTAATATGCTGTCTACGTTGGTCATAACTTTTCCTTCCAAGGAGTAAGCGTCTTTTAATTTCATGGCTGCAATCACCATCTGCAGTGATTTTGAAGCCCAGAAAATAAAGTCTGCCACTGTTTCCCCATCTGTTTGCCATGAAGTGATGGGACCAGATGCCATGATCTTTGTTTTCTGAATGTTGAGTTTCAAACCAACTTTTTCACTCTCCTCTTTTACTTTTATCAAGAGGCTCTTTATTTCTTCTTTGCTTTCCACCATAAGGATGGTGTCATCTGCATATTTGAGTTTATTGATATAAAGTAACTTCCCTTAGGTATACAAAAATTCTGAGAGGATTTCATTTTGCTTCACCCAGTGGGTTACAATAAATATAATTTAATTCTAAAAGGTGGGTATTTTTAATAACCCCAGTTACTGATAAAAAAAAAACCTAGGTAACAAGGCTGAAGTGGCAAAAGTGCAGGAAAGATGGATTCATGATGAGGATCGTAGGCCAGCGGTGTGAGGAGCACAGGGGTGAGTGTACTGCTCAGTGAGAGACATGGAATGGGTGAAGTCAGAGAAGAGCTCTCATGGGCGAGTGGGGTGTGGTACCAGGAAACCTCTGCCAGGTGACATTTACACTGGTTCCTGAAAGATGGAGAGAATTCTACCAGATGAATGGGAGTGGTGGGGAAGTGATGAGCAAAGATACAGAGCAGGAAAGCACAGGGAAGTTCTGGGGAAGCTTGAGTGACTTCAGAGACAAAGACAGCAGGATGGGCAGGTTTTATGGTGGGAGTTCAGGCTTGACAGATAGAAGGGAGTCAGATTGTGAGGAGCCTCAACCTCCACACTCGTGAGATTGAATTTTCCTGACACAGGGCTGCCCAGATCCAGGGGCAGAAAAAGGAGGTGGCGGGAGTCTGTGTTTTCAGAGTTCAGATGGGCTGAAAGTGTGCCAGATGGCAGTGTCTAGAAACTGGAGGAACACCTGGGAAACGGGGCGATGAGAATTGTAACCAGGATGAAAGGGATGGACATCGGGTTGAAATGGCAGCTTGAGTGGGGACCCAGAAGCAGGATCTAAAGTTATTTTGTTTGGTTTTTAGCGTAAGAAGAGGACTGAGGGTGTGTATGGATCAGGGGGAGATTGCTCTTAAAGAGGGCAACTGTTGACAATATGGAGAACACAAAATAAAGCAAAGCCCGGAAGCATTGCTTGAAAACTGTTAGAAGTGAAAAAAGAACTGGCAAAGTTTTGAAAATTTGAGGTAGAGAAAAAGGCAGCTTTTACCAGACAGTCCTAATCAGTTTCATCAGAACTGGTAGGTAGAATCATCTGCTCAGAAAGATGGGAGTGAGTAAAGCTCGAGGAGGTTGGGGGAGCGGTCAGGATTCTGGGAAAAATGAAGGAAAAATATCTCTTGCAGGTAATTGGTAGTGAAAGAGAGTGAACCTGACATGAGTTATCGTGTGTCTTGTATCTAACCATGCCTGAATGTTATCAGCCTGCCCTACTGGTTAGCCAGACTCCATACAGTCATCCCTCAATTTTCTGTGATAAATGAGAACAGGTACAAGATGAATAATTTAAATATCCAGGGACGCCCCAAATCTCGTCAGGTATTAAGCTTCTTTTGCAAAATATCTTTGAGTCAGAAGCATCTGTTTTGACTATATTTGTATGTGTGATTCTGTCAGGATGTGGAATCCCTCTGGCCCGTGACAGCCCAGTGACCCCAGGATCATTGATTGATTTAGTAAAGAACTTTGTTCTTCTAAGGGACCCTATTCAGTCAAGGAATAGCTTTGATGAGTCTGCTAACCCAGTGAACAAGTGGACCCTGCCCAAAGAGAGCAGCAGCATGTAACAGAATTTAAAGTACATAGTCTCTTTCAGCTAGCATTTGCTCTGTGCAGTATTTGCGCTGCTAGAAGGAAAGCTATGAGATGGCAGGAGTCATGCCTGTTCATGCTGAGTGGAAGTGCCGAGCCAGTTGCATGCATGTAATACGTGCTCAGTACATGTTTGTTACAAAAATGTGTCACTGGAGCTCTTATAAAAGAGTACAAAGACACCATTCTCCACCGCTGTTCTCTGACATCCAAACAGGTCATGGGTCACTTCCGTACTTCTGCCATGGTCCTGCCACCTGCCTCACCATTCCTCTAGATTCTTTGATGAGATGCTTGCATATGATTGTATCCTTGTCTTTCTGAGCATTTATTCCATTTGGTGATTGTTTATATGTTAATGTGATTCTCTAAATAATGTCTTTCTCTCTCATCAAGCTCTGATCTTCCTGAGAGCAAGATGGTATCTGTTCACCATTATATCCCAAGGCCTGGCTTATACAAGTGCTTGGCAGAGATTCAGTTACACGAGTGCACATAGACCCAAGCTCACACTAAAAGTGAGCTTCTCTACAGCATTATTTATAATAGTGAACACTTGGAAATGACCCAGATATCGCTCAACAAAGAAATAGGTAAATTATGCTGTAGTCACTGTTTGAAATTTAATGCAGCTGAAATAAACAATGAGAGGAATTGTATATACTAAATCTGGGAAGTCATATGTGACACATTTATTATTGTATTCTTGAAAAAGCAAATTGCAAACTGTTATGCATAGTGTAATCCTTTTTGATAAAAAATAAAACCCCCAAAATGTATATATTGTAGGTGAATGAGAAAAAGATTAGATAGATACACAATGAGCTCTTAATAGATTAATTTTTGAGTTGTGGAATCAAAGCTCCACTTTCACTTCTTTTGTATGTAATTTATTTGAAAAAAAAATGTAGCTTTCTTTGGCTATAAACTTCATTCTCTGCCCTCTTCATTCATTAGTTCATTCAGGATATGTGCCAGGCACTGGCTAAGCATTTTGTGTATAACTAATACCAAGCTGCTCTTGAGTTGCTAAACTACTGGCTGGGACCAGAAGCAAGTACATGGCCACTTTAGTGTAAGTGTTATAATGGGAGAAACTATAGCATACCTTGTACTGGCAATGGTCTGGATGGGTGAGGAGCACAGAGAGGCTCCCTAAGACTTTTTTGCTCAAGATTTTATTTTTTGAGTGCCTACTCTGTGCAAATGTCTGGGCTTATTTCAACACATTCCCTGTCCCACAGAAACCCATAAGCTCTTGGAGAGAGAGTGCCTTTTTTAGCACTCAGTAGCCAAACTGTACACCATGTGAGCTAATAGCCTCTCAGATTGGCAAGAAAGAAGGAGAATAACCTGGATGATCCAGTCATAGCACAGTTGGCCTCTGTGTAGTTGAGAGGGCTGTGTGTCATTGTAAAGATGTCAGTCCCCCATGGATTCAGGGTCCATGACACTCCTGAGTCAAGTTTCCCTTCGGGCCTTCTTAGCCCTTCTTATTCAGTTGCTTTATTCTAATGAAGCATGTCTTGGATTGCCCTTTTTTTTTCCCCTCCCAGAGAAAGTCTTTTTAATTGTTCACTAATTTCTTTTTAATCATGGTAATTTCTGAAATAAAATAATTGGTTTGAGTGAGTAACTGTGGTGTGCCAGGGAATGGGAAGGGGGAGCCAGTGCCTTCCAGCCTCGTATCAAGGACCACTTGCAGCAGCGCCCAGATCGTGAATGGCTTCACTTCACTCAACATATCCCTATTTTGGTGTTTTGTTTCATAGAATGTAATCCAGGAGTGTAAAAATGGCGCCCTTGATGGGAGTCTCTGGGGACAATCCCATAGGAAGCGTTACTTGGGGCTTCTGTCAGGCTTGTCCACCCTCTGCTCTAGCCCATTGCTGCAGGGTGAGTTGTATGAGGACAGAGAGGAGAGAGCCACCCCTACAAAAGCCATTCCAGAGTCACTTGGCCTCTGGTGGCTTCCATGACACAATTGGATTTGCCATTCAGAGTTGGCTAATTCTTCCTCTTTTGTTTACAAACCTGATGGGCATTACCAGTCCCCAAAAGCTGGTCAGAAGCCCTGACTCTCTTATCCTCCTCTCAGCAAAGATTTAATAGCCGTGTCCTGCTGCAGCTAGGTTTTGTGTTCCTTAGACTTTATTATTATTACAGAACATGCACTGGAGCTTCATCCTAAATAATTAAAAACCTCTGACAAAGAAAATGAGCCCAGTACATCCTGTGATACAGCAAACTGATTTTCCCCTGCACCGCAGTCATCTGTTGGCCTACTAATTCCCCAAGCTCCAGAATTAACAATGGGCAGCTCTGTTCTTAAAAGAATTACCCAGGTTTGGCACTGATTCCTTCTTTGTAATGGGGCAAAAGGGTAGGTTGGCTGGGTTCCTACCAGTCTCTTAAGGAGGACTTCAGTGTGCTTCCCACTGTAATTAAGTATCACTATAATAACAGACATGCCTCGTCCTTCATAATGTGGATCACTTCTGGAAGACAAAACACAGCTGCCCGTGTGATGTGTCATATGTAGTTGTTTTCCACTTTAAAGACAAAAAGTGAGGGAAAAGAAAAACTGAAGAACTGAAGATGGAAAGTCTCATGCAGGTCCACTATGATCCGAGGCGCATAGTAAATAATCAGGGACATGAAGTGACTAAAAATGATTATAATTGTGCTAGTTTCTCCCTTAAGTTAATAGCCTGATTAAAAAAGGGAAGTTGAGGAGAGGCTGTTATATATTAAAAGGAACTAAAGAAATGAAATGCAGTAAATGTTCTTTGTTTGGATATCCTGATTTGAACAAAACAAGTTTAAAAAGAAAGTAATTCTTAGATAAACAGTGGAATTTAAAAATGGACCAGGCCTGATACCAATGGTTATTCAGACTGTGTTCTATGTGATGAATATATTCTGGAACCTGGAGGGGTAAATGACCCCTCTAGGACCGATGCCATTTACTCTGAAATACCTGAGCAGAAAAATTACAAAGGGTGGAGTGTGAGGCAGAGAGTACCGTCTGGCAAAGTCTGCATGATTGTTGGGTTATGGGGTTGGGTTACTGGGTGATGGGGATTCATTTGACCCCTCCCCAGACTTTTGTGTATGTTTGAGTAGTGGTGCCTTAAGGTGACTGAGTTTGAGTAAGCTCCGGGAGTCGGTGATGGACAGGGAAGCCTGACCGTCCACGGGGTCACAGAGTTAGACACGACTGAGCGACTGGACTGAAGGTGACTGAGACATTAATTCTTTAGAAGGAAGTAGCTATTGTATTTTGTGAAGTAATTTACAAAGCATTCCATTTCAACTTCTTTGGTTATAAATGCCTACACTTTAAAATGGGGATAATAGATTAACTAAATAAATGCTGATCCCCACCCCCACCCTCAAGATTTGTATGTAAAAAGTATGACCAGGTTTCCCCCCAGGATACCTCACTACCTCATCATACCTCTGACCATTCTCTACTGAATCACCCACCTTTGGTATTTTTCTAACTTAAGAATTTTCCATCTCGCTCTCTGCCTAGCCCTTTCTGTTCCTTGCCATGTGTCACAAGAAGGAAGGGAGAGTGTCAAGAGCTCTACTCCCACCAAAAGGCTGTGCTGGCCTGCCCCTCCCCTTCTGGGGGCTGGGACCGAGGGGAGGGTCTCCTGGGAGTGCCTTCACCTCACCGCTCACGGCTGAGGCCTCCCATATCTGTCACGTAACCAGGGTGAGTTCCCTGAATGTGACAAGATTGCCCAGTGGTCAGATCCCCTAACACCACGATTTGGGTATCACAACTGCCACTTACTGGTTGTGATCTTGGGCCAGTCAGTTGCTTTCCCTGTGCTTCAGTTTTTTCCTTGGTTAAAGTGATGATAATAGTTAGCTCACGAGGTGATGAGTAAATGAAATAAATATATAAAGTAACTACTAGAGTGCTTTTCATAGAATAAATACTCATAAATATTTGTTACCATTCTTCTTAGGTTTTCTTATATAAAAAACATTTTTGGGAAATAATGCTTATATGATTGATGAAAAAGGTAATTTGTTATTTAGTCTCCCCATCTTATCACAAAGTACAGAATAATTCTGTTCAGTCAGTGTATTACTAGCAATACTGCTTTTTATTGTTCATGACTTAAAATTGATATTTTGGGGATTTAGTAACACCCTTTTCTAAGGGGTACAGTTAATATAAAGAAATAGCACGAATGATGTGCCATTCTAGAAAGAACAAGAGAGTAGAAACTAGACATCTGAATTGGAATGCTAGCTTTTTTCTTTATTGCCTTTTTGGATAATTTCTTGAGGCCACATCTCCTTCAGCTCTGAAATGGGAACATGAGGCCTGTGGGAACGTCCATAGTGGGGGTGAGGAGAGCCCCGAAGCCCTCACAGAGTTCCGGTTTGTGAGAGTCGCTCTGCAGATGTGTCCAAGGTTATGGCAGCTTGGCCCAATGTACTTGCTGAGAATGTGAGCGGGGGAGGTGACATACAGGACTGGTGGCCCCTGTGGGGAGACCCACTGCACCCTTGCTGCTGCTAAGGCTGCAGAATCTAATGGCCCAAATCCAAGGACCTGCTTTTCTTGAATTCTTCTCAAGGTGCCAAACAGACAAGAACCTCTACATTTACCAAAACTTGTACTAGAAATATTCATATGACCTCCTAGTTCACCTCTTCATGACCCAGCTGGGGCAGATTGAGGTTTCTAAACCTCATAGTTAACCTATAAAATGGACAGTTTACCCTCAGAAACTCAGGAATTGAATGGAAGAATAAAACCATGTGACATTTCAGTGGAATTTTCCTTTTACTAAATTCAAACATGAGTGTATTCTATCCACTTCTCCTTAATGTTTCTCCTATGCCAGGGGTTAAGCAAAAGCTTTGCAAGATATGACAAGAGATTTTTCTTTCTTTTCAAAAATCCATGTTATTAACTAAATAGCTGTATTATTTCCAAAAGGGATTGTTCAAGAATCTACTCAGAGATTCTTATCTATGTTGCATAAATGAAGCATTATTCGCATAAGAATGGCCGGCATATATTTAATTTCCACACCAATAATGCCATAGAATAAAAGTCAGGTCATGTTGATAGTCAATAATGCTCTTCAGCTTCAGTTTTTAACAAAGCATTGCTCGTGGCTATTGTTAAAAACCACCCTCTGCAACACTGAGGGACTTTGTATCATTGAATGGGCTGTGATTACGAAATTCAGTCTCGTAAGATGGAAAACATCATCTCCCTCTAAATACTTACATGAAAATGGGCAATGACCTAGAAGAAGTTAGTGTGGACATAAGTGGTAGCCAACATTGAATCTTATTAATTTAAAATCATGTCCTCCTTTCTCTTTATTTTGCATTTGATGATCAGTTGTCAAAGTTGAAGGAGAACTTCAAACCTCCTGAATGAATGTGCATGGCATAAGGAATGGAAGAAAGTGTTTGTGATGGGTGGAGTGCTACAGTGGGATGGGGGGAGAGCAGAGGGGTGAGGACTGACCATTGGCAGGAAGGCCTGACTGTAAAAATGAGGTGAGGACAGAGGCATTTAGTGGGTCGGATAACATTGGAGAGAACTCAGTGGACCTGAAATCTATTTACAAGACTGAATTTCAGATTCCCTAAATGCCAAGAAGGACAAGTGAAATTAGAATCCAGTAAGTTTTTAAGTAACAAATACGGTGCTCTCAACCTGTTGGAAAGATGAAAAAGGAGACTTTCTGGACATAAACCTTGGCTTCAGAGTTTGGTGAAGTTAGTAATTAAAGATTTATTTTGCATCCTGTTTCATGCCTAAGGCAATGACCTGGATTCAGAGCTCTAGTTCAAAGGGGTCTGTCCACAAGGATCCATTGCTTAACAGTCTAAAATGGGCTTAAAGAGTGGAGAAAATACCAACTAAGAAATGAGAGGAGGGGATTTTTGGAATATGCTCTAACTATATCACACTGGAAGAAAGAACAGCACTGCACATATTAGCATGTTCTATATGCCTGGCGTAGAGGCCTCTGTTTTAAGAACTAGTGTGCTTGCAAAGCTATGACCTCATGTTTCCAGTAGGGCTAGCAAAGTGGAAGGAGAACCATCTTTTTCCTTCCTATACTTGAGGGTGGTGAGTGGACCCCACAGAAGTGGCAAAGGCAAGGCCCCAAAGCTGGAGTGCTTATGAAGGTATTAGGCATTATTCACATAGAAAGACACAACAATGGCAGTGTGTGCCGAGCTTTGCAAAATGAACTTGGACACTAAATTTTCTCCAAATACATGTATAGGGGCAAGATGAGTACATTGCTAGATTTTTAAGATTTAAAATAAGCACTTCCCTATCTTCTGCCCTCTGCCCCAAACACGACAAAACAAAACACCACCCTATTTTGCACAAGGGAAAGCATCCAACAACAATATGCAGAAATTATTGAAACTTTCAGAGGAAAGATAAGAATGCTGTTAGAAAAGCCAGAGATAAGGAATATGTGTAAAGGGTTGGTCAGTGAGATTAGGCATGATAAGAATAGTTGAGAATATGTATGAGGATTTTAAAAATGGCAAAATGGATGCTGTTAAAAAAAAAAAAAAGCCTGAGTAAAGAACACTAAAGCTCTTTATTTTTGCTGAAGTGTGTTTTATCTTTGAATGTTATGTTTATGAATTAGAAAGTTAAAGAAGGTCTGAAATAAGGACAGTTTTTGGGAATACAGATTATGGAAATGAAAACATTCTCTTTTAATACTGTGACTTTGAATGAGATGCTCTCACTTGACCAGTCTCTGGCCAGATGATTCCAGCACAAATATGTCAGCTCTTTTGAACACTCAGCGTGGGTATCCTCATCACCTCTCCTCCATTGCATTTGTGTTAGACATTTTTTAACACATTCCTGATTCTCCTATTAGTAAGTTAGGAAATGACTGCTATTGAAACTGCCTTACGTACAGCTTAGGCAATGCTGGGTTGCTTGGGTAAATTAACGAAGTTTTTACAGTCAAATCAAATATTTGTTTGGGGTTTGACAAAGACTGTTGGGGATTCTAGGATCATGCTGTTCTACCTGCACAAATAACCAATGCAAAGATAGATGCAAAGAGGAAATTCAAGTGAGAAGAGAATTAAGATACATTATTTCCATGAGAATGTGGTGTTGGAGAGAAAAAAATATTTTGAATAAAAATTTTACTAAAATGCTAAAGAATAAAGTATAAAGCGTGTCAAGCAAGTGAATCAGTGTGTGTTTGGAGAATTAGTTTTTATGTGTTTTGTTAGTAAATAGATAAAAGGAACAACTAAATTGTAATTTTAAGTTTAGTGTATATGATTTAGTGTGTTACAGAATTTCGGCATATGAAAGGAATACAGATTGACTTTGACAGAAACATTATCTCATAACTGGAAAATTATTCTAAAGATCAAGGCAAAAGCTCCAAATTGGAATGAGTTGGCAATTTATTAAAATTCCTAGGCTATGGTAACTTAAGATTCTGGGGAAACATAACAAAAGAATTGATAGATGGCAGTGCATTTGATAAGAATAAACAGTGATTTATTTTGACAAAGAGAAGCAAACTAATTGAATACAGCAAGCAGAACTCATTAGAGACTATGATAATAAAGGGAAGAGAGAAAAGCGTGGAATGATTTTGCCTCATATCAAGGGTCTAGTGAGACAGCAAATTGAAAATGACCTTGCAACAGGACATGGAACGTGGAGAGATCAACAGTGTGTCAATAAGCATTGGGGTAATGAGTCTTCTTTGAAAATATCCTGAAAAATGCCTGGAATGCCATATTTACAGACAAAGGCAGGATGCTAGAAACAGATCAGAAATTAATAACCATTTTTATCCATAATTAGATACAATTAAAT
Organism: Antilocapra americana; assembly: GCA_007570785.1. Taxonomy (NCBI): domain Eukaryota; kingdom Metazoa; phylum Chordata; class Mammalia; order Artiodactyla; family Antilocapridae; genus Antilocapra; species Antilocapra americana. The sequence continues at coordinate 18,176,651 of ML661343.1, read as the reverse complement.
GAATTTTTGAAATATTCAATTTAGTATGCATATTTTGACTAATAAGGGAATAAATTAAAAAGTGTTTTGAGGGGTTTAGTTGAAAAGATGATACATACTGTTTCAAGGGAAACTGGGTCTAAAAAATGAGAGTGACAAAGTGGAGTTCAGGCTTATAAGTAGAATATTCGATTTTTCTGGTTTTCTGATTTAATTCTTCGTGTTGCAAATACAATCTCTTCTATGACCCCTCCCATTCTCTCCTCTCTTAGGGGCACATGGCTTTAGTGCTCTGGTGCATCAGACACTTAAGGGACTTTGCTCTGCTAATTGCTGAGTCATCTGGAGGCTCCCACTTCCCATTTACAGGAACGATCATCTTCCTTATCTTTCTCGTAAACCCACGCCAAAGACTGTTTTCCAAAAGCAAACAGTCTTCTCAACCAGAGTCCCATGTGCAGAAGAAACAGACTAAATGCTGAGTGTTTTAGATTCAGGTACTTTCTTTCTTTCAAGGCAAGCAGAACTCCAACCACAAGGTAACCCCAAGTAGATATTTTAAGAGTGACCTTATACTGAGGCATTAGGGGACTGGTGACAGTTAACAGACATTTAAACTGTTTTCGCTCTTGCAGCTAACCACTGGCCTCCTTCCTGCCTCTCTCCCACCACACCCAGAAAAGTCTTTTAGCTGAGCTGTTATTGCTATACTTCCTTAATTAGATATTTTCACTGGGAGCACTCATTTTAAAAGGTAAGAGTTCCAGAAGTCATCCAAGAATTACTACTTTGAAATATGTATAGTTACAGGAGGAATTATAGCTAGTTATCTAGAATGAGATTCTCAAACTTTTTAGTCTCAGTACCTCTTTATATTCTTAAAAATTGTTGTGGACTCTAGCATGGACTTTAGTTTATATGGATGAGGTCTACTGATATTTATCCTATGAGAAATTAAAATTGAGACATTATCAAAACACAAACGTATACAAGCACACATTTCATTAATTGTCAGAGCAACAGGCATCATCACATATTTTGTCACCCCTGAAAAACTCCACTGTACCATCATGAGAAAATGTGAACAATAAAGGCGCAACATGTCTTACTATTAACCGGGAAAGCAATTAAACCCCTCAGACCTTCTTCAGGGATCTTAGCAACCCCAGGGGTAGCCAGATCATACTGTGAGAGAACCACTGATCCAGATTGCTAATTGCTAAGAAATAGAATTATTAAAAGAGCTAATAGTTAGCTCATAACGAGTGTTTAATAAATGCATATTTTTTAAATGTATGAATGAAATAATACTAGTTGTAACATGACATTCAGTAAAAGTACAACAGAACATTAAGTATGTGTATATTAATTATATGATTATATATACTTATTATATAGTAACAGTTTATAACATTTGTGTAAATGAGTCTATGATTTAATATTAAGACTAACAATATGAGCATTTTGCTTCATCTGGTAGGATTACGTATATTCTAAGATTCTCTGAATCTCTGGCTGTGACAGCTAGAACAGACTACTAGTGCACCCTCGGCAAATGTTCCCAGTGTAACTGGCATTCCTTACCTGTGTGCAGGAGCATCAAACTACATATGAAGCAGCAACACTAGTCTTGTCTTTGGGGAAGATAGAAGTTTAGGGAGTAAAGCAGTCAGATAGGAAACGATCTGAGGATTTGTTTTAAGCCTAATAATCAGTCTTTGGCTGAGCCCTAAAAACTGTTTATTTTCTTTGAAAAAGGAAAAAAAAGGTATTAAATCCATTTTGATTTAAAATTATAACCTGAAAGAACAGGTAAATTTGCTTTAAGATCTTTACCTTGAAATGTAGGATATGCCTTCAGTTTTTAGCAACATTAAATGTATCTGCCACTGTTCAGGAATTTTTCTTCATTCGTTTGTTATATCATCAGTCCAAGCAAGCACAGAGCTCTTTGACAAACACGGGAGACCCCACTCAGCTTTTCTAGGCAGCTGCTTCTCTATTTTGGGGGGGCTGCTGAAGTGGTAGCTGTGCTAAGCTTTCCTATAGCTTTAGTAGAGCAGATACAAGTAGCTTGTCCAGAGCATTTTCTTTCTTTTTTTTTTTCTTTTGATTGACTGTACATCTACCGATATTTAATAAAGTTTATTTTACATCCCTTATTCTTTCATTTGTTTTCTAAACACCCTATTATTAGATAATATAAGTTTGAATGTCTCACCAACCAGTATGTTTCCTGCTAACCTTTGTTTTGAGCCAATGGAATCTATTTTTTTTAAAATTGAGAATTCATTCCAGGATCCTAAGAGGCATTCTTTCTGCACTGCAGCAACTCCTAATGCTCTGACTCTTCTAGGAGAAATGATTCAAATGTGAGAAATTAGCTACTAAGATGCTTCTTTTTTCCTGAAACTCACAGTCACCGCTAAACTTTCAGTTTAGGTAAGTTGTATTAATATATTTTTCTGATAGGTTTCTCCAGTTTTATTTAATTTTTCAAAATTAAAAATGACACTGCCTTTCTTTTTAAATGCTGAGAACAGTATATTAGAGCATTTTAGGTCACTAAATCATATTAAAAGTTGAAACCTTAAGGGGAAGATTTTTATGTTCTTTTAACATCAGCATTTCTTGAATTTGAATCTGTTTTCAACATAAGACATATTGTCAAGATGATAATACCACTTTTCTTGTCCTTAAAGGTAAAGGTCTTATTCCTCTTCTCTGTGCTCTGCTTATACTCAGTACTCCTGACCACCAAATGTGAAGGGTTACCCCCACACCAAGCACTTCTGTGACACCAGCTAACGTCCTACTTCTCTACCTGTAGTTCCTCTCAGACCCCCCAGGCAAAAGGTTCAGTGTCAAAGACTGCCCCCTAACTGCACTTCTGGTGATCTTAAATCACAGTTACCCATGGGCTTCTGGCCAGCCAGCTATAAATCAGAGGTTTCCCCAGCCCTCTCCTTGGGTTTGGCAATTTCCTAGAGTAGCTCAAAGAACTCAGAATACAATTTACTTATTAGAATACTGGTCTTTTATAAAGGACTGTAACCCGGGAAGGGCTTCCTAGATGGTTCAGTGGCTGAGACTCCATGCTCTCAAGGCAGGGGGTTTGGGTTTGATCCCTGGTCAGGAAGCTAAACCCTACATGCCACAACTAATAAATTTTTTTGGGCTTCCCAGGTGGTGCTAGTTGTAAACGAATCCTCCTGCCAGTCAATGCAGGAGACGCAAGACACATAGGTTCAATCCTTGAGTTGGGAAAATCCTCTGGAGGAGGGCATAGCAACTTACTCCTGTATTTTTGCCTGGAGAATCCCACGGACAGAGGAACCTGGCAGACTGCAGTCCATGAGGCTGCAGAGAGTTGGGTATGACGAGTGGCCGAGCACATACATAACCCAAGGACCGCTAGAAAGAGGAGATGCATAGAGCAAGGTATGTGGAAGGGCATGGTGCTACCTTGTCCTTTCCATAGGAGGTATTCCACCCTCCCAGCATGCCCAACCTGTGTTGAAGGAGGTCTTTAAACCTCCTCCTTTAGGGATTTTTATAGAGGCTTTATGAGGTAGGCATGGTTGACTAAATCACTGGCTATTGAAAGTGGCAATTGAAAAGTGAAAGTGTTAGTCGCTCAGTCGTGTCTGACTCCTTGTGACCCCATGAACTCTATGTAGCCTGCCAAGCTCCTCCGTCCATCGGATTTTCCAGACAAGAATACTGGGGTGGGTTGCCATTTCCTTCTCCAGGTGATCTTCCCAGCCCAGGAATTGAACCTGGGTCTCCCGCATTGGAGGCAAACTCTTTACCATCTGAGCTACCAGGGAAGCAAGGTCTCTCTAATACTGTGGTTACTTTCCCCAAAGCACCCAATCCCCATCGTAGAGGCTTTCCAAAAATCACTCATTGACATAAACTCTCTTGTGTTTGGAAAGGGCTTGTTATAGATAACAAAAGTGTCACTTAGGAAATTGCAAAAGTTTTAAGAACTCTTTACCAGGTATAGGGATGAATACCAAGTATGTATTTCTTATTATAAATCACAGCAATCACAGTCCTCATCCTTTCCTTTTTCTCTCATCCTGGAAGTTCCCTCTTTCACTCTCATTTTAAAAAAATCATTTTTAGGGAAATACAAGTTATACACAATCATGAATGATTCAGTGAGTTTGAAAAGGGACTTTTCCATCTCTAGGGAGACAATAACCCTAGATTTGGGGCCTGGTAATTTCAAAATCATAAAGACAAAAGATCATTTCTGTGAGTTGTAAATCTAGAATAGCTCCTGAGAAAGTTAAAAAAATCTAATTTATAGTATCATTTAAATCTAATTTATACTGTTATTTAAATCTAATTATAAATCTAATTTATATTTTTTGTGCTTTTTCTCTCTTCTCTAACTCAGTTACTAAAACACAGTTAACCCTCAGGAGAGCTCTACCGGTCAGGAATAGACCTTTTTGGTGTTTTTTTTTCTTTTCTTTCTCCTTACCAATAGAAAGAAATGAGTTCATTAAAACCTACAGAGCCCACAGTGTTCAGCAAACCTCTCTTACAATTCCATTTTGTTTTGGGGCTCTTGTTTTCACCTTCATCTTTATTTTGCTTTGTATCTGGCTTGTTTGGCATTCTTAGGTCTGTGAGCATGCTGATTTCCTGAGAATGAGCAGAACTTACAGGTCTGTGTACTTATATGTCTGAGGTTCCCAAAAAGCCAAGACCTTGAGCATATCTCTTCTTTACCCTGAACTCCAATTTTCTTAGCTGTAAAATGAAGATGTGGGACTAAGAGATCTCTAAAGTCCATCCCAGCCCTGCTATTATAGTAGCAGTAATAATACCTAACTTTGAATAGCTGGTTATGGACCAGGAATCTGTGTCTTATTTAGCCTTCAGAAATTCAGCAGGTAGACACCACTGTTTTCTCCATTTTATATATAAGGCTTTGACAAGTCGGTGGATATTCCCAAAGTTACAGAACTCTTGAGTCATAGAGCTGAGATTTCAAGCCATGATCATCTGATACAATTGTTTTTCTCCACTCTGCCTGCTGCTTCCTAAGAAGGGGAAGGTCATTGGCCACCATTTTTATTGAGGGCTTACTCTGTGGCCTGCAAACTGCTAGGCACTTTGTGCAGAGCCCTATGATGTAAATATTACTAGTTTGGTTTTGTAGACAAGGAAATTGAGGCTCAGAGATAATAAACTTTTCTAAGAAACAGCCACTAGTAAATGGTAAGGGAATTTTTGAATCAAAATCTCTTAACAAAGCTTTCACTCTTAAATACCCCTGAGGGATCCTAACTTAAGAAGGCTTGGTTGAGAAAGGAGAAGAAGGAATGGGAGGGACAGACTCCTCTCATCAGCTTCTGTGATTCTGGGCTGCAGCTGTCCATAAAACATCGATCTTTCTGGATCTGAGGTCACATGCAAGAAGGCACGGATGGACAATAATGGGGCTTTGACAAGCTGTTAGGGACTGGAAGTCAGTGACCATATTCTGGATAGAATAAGTACCAAGTGCTTGAGCTTGTTTCTTGCCAGGACCACTTTGATGGCCTATGGGTTAGCTAGAGGGACCCAGCATTTTAAAGAATTGCACCTAAGCAGTGATTCTCAAATTATGGTCCCCAGACCAGAATCATGATCTCTTGGGAACTTGTTAGAAATGTAGCTTATCAGGTCCTACCCCAGATCCACTGCATCAGGAACATGGGAGGAGTGGAATCTGTTTAAACAAGCCCTTCAGATGATTCTGATATAGACTCAGGGTTCTGAGCTGCTGTACCAGACACTGGGCACTTTTCTTCTGTCAGCACTGTGGCTACCTGCAAGACACAAGTATGGGTAAAGGGTCAGTCTTCAAAAATTGAAGTTTTGAACGTGTTGCTTTTGTCTTTTACTATTGCATGCACAACATTATATCTTTGTGAATAAATGAATATACTAATTGTAAAATGCCTGCCACTCCTGCAAAACAAGGTAACTTGCAGTGTGGTATTAAAGTGCACATCCTTAGAGACATGATTTAAGAGTAGGAAGATGGGTCCAGGAAGCCTAGACAGACCGGTTTATTGAATTTCTCCCATTTTACAACCTTTTTTCTCTTCTTGGAAACAGCTGCCACAGCTTTGGCCCTCTGAATAGTTTATGAAAGAGAAATGAACTGCAATCTTTTGCCCTTAAAGAAGAGAGAGGGTCAATGGTAGCCAGTACTAGGAGACAGTGAACACTTCTGGCTTTCTTTGAGAAGAAGCTTCGCAGTCAATTGTCATTTAAGGGCTAAACTGTAACACAAAATTGAAAAGGAGAGAAGAGTACTTCCTCCTCAAACTCTCCCTCTCTAAATCCTGACCCTTGTTAAGCTACATATTGATTTCTGGCAAGTTTCTTAATCTACAGTGTCCTTGGGACAGTGGCCCTTCCCTAGTAAAAGGAATGAAATGTAGGGTGTATTAGCAAGAGACTAGTGTGCCAACTAGATCTCAAAACTGAACAGCCACAGCCTGCCCTCTCTGGGAATAGATGAGCTTTCCTAAGGGCAGTGATCAAAGCACAATGTCTAGGTTGGAGTTCTGACCTCAGTTTGAGGGGGAAAGGTGTGGCGGACAACGTATACTCTAAGCATCTCCATTCTTTGCTACTGGGAAGAACTGAGATTCCTAACTCCTTATTCATCATTATGGAAAGTTTTGCTTTTGTTGCAGCTTGTTTCATTCATTGTGTCCTTTGATGCTTTAATTTTTTTCCCCCATTTCAAATAAACCCCCTTTGATTTCATAATCATTTGCCTTTGCTCTTGCTCTGAAATACAGCAGAATGGAGACTTTGGGCAAAATGGCCAGTGTGCTAGCGACTAAAGCCAGCCAGTACAGAACGTCCTGAAGGCAGGCAGCTGGTGCTCCAGGCAGACTGGAGGAGAAAGGCTTCACTCCCCCGTAGGAACTTACCAGAGCAAGTGCGGAAAGACTCACCTACACAACTTAACGGAGGGAATGTATAATATATCTTTTTCTGCCCCCATTTCCAACCCTGAGAGTATTTCTAAAGTTAAGAAACGTTAGTAGCTTTGAGCATGTTCTTGGACTGGCTGTTGCTTCTGGCAGTTCTGTACGACTTTCTCCGCACTTAGAGCAACCACCAATTCAGGAATTTTGTCTGTCTTCAGGGAAGTCTCCCTCCATGTCTGTTTAGGGAGCATATTGGGTAAGGCAAGACATCCTTTGTTCTCAGATAAACCCCTTTTTCCCGAAACACCAGACTCTTGAGAATTTGAGAGCCTGTGGCAGTGTTAGATGAACTTGGTAGTTTCTACTTCACCAGCTATTATCTTGGGTGGGGGTCGGCAGGGAGCAGGAACTGGGCAGTTTGGGATGAGGGTGAGTCAGCAGAGCACTGACGAAGGTGTGACAGCCTGAAAGGGAAGTAAATTTTCCTCAGAAAATGAAGACTGTTCATACCCTGGTTCACAAGTGATCCTTAGACTTAACCAGGGAAGCAAGTACGTGGAAATCCAAGCCTTGGTGGGGTTTGGGGAAACAGCCCCCTTTTCCTGTAAGAAGGAATCAGTTACTGTTCCTTAGGCTACCTAGAAAAGCACCCTTCCCTGTTTCTTTGTTTCTTCTCTGTGAAAGAGGCAGTGAGCGTTCAGGTGAGTGAAACATCTGGGTGTCTTAGATGCTGCCAAAACAGTTCTGTGACTCCATATGTAGTGTGATGTCACTTCCCCAGGCGCTGGGGGAGGTGAGGCTGAAGCATGCTGTGGAGAGTCAGGGTAAAGATTGTGTTGTTTATACTGGGAGATGAATAGATGGGGATATGAATTTGATTTCAGTTAACTGATGGAATTCAGATGGGGAAAACATGTTCCTTTATATCTCCAGCTATTTACACTATATTTCCCCAGTCACCTCAATATCATAACTGATTTTACTCATCACTTTGTTTCTCTTATAAGAGAGTTTCTTGGGGGTTAAAAAGCTATGAACTGAAATGTTTGCATTCTGATTTCAAGAATTTGTTTTTTCCGTAGAAGGGTGCTGACTCTGTTAATCATGCCTTTAGTATATGTGTATGCTAAGAACAACAGACTTGGTGGAGTGGAAATCATTAACAGAGCTAAACTCTCTGTTAGTTTCACTCTGAATCAGTATCATGTTCTTAGGTATCTCTTCTGCACATGGATACTTTAAAATAATTTTTCTCCATTACAAAAATAGTTAGAAAATACAGATAAATGAAAAGAAAAAATTTCTATCAAATAACCTTATCATGAATACTTGTGGAATATATCCTTCTCGTCTTTTTTTCTTTTGCTTTTCCTCTTTTTCTCTCTTATCAAAAACTGGAACTCAGCCTGTCATTTTCTTGAACCTCATAGTGAATGCCTTCTCATATCATTTGACCATCTTTTCTAGCCCTGTATTGGTGACTGTGCAGGTTCCCATTGTATGGCTTATAAATAGCTTGTGTAATCCACTGAGATTGTGGGATAGTTAGACTATGTCTAGCTGTTCACTAATACAAGTAATGCTGCAGTGAAATTCTTGAAAAACTTTTACACTTGCTTGACTGCAACTTTCAGATAAATTCCTGGAAGTGTTATTTGTGCAGTCCCAAGCTTTTGCAACACCCCCCTCCAGGAGGGCTTATTTTTTTCTGGAATTCTGGGTTCAGTTTAGATCACTTAAATATGAGATTTCAAATAGCATTTCTCCTCTCTCATTTTGTATGTTACTTTTTTATTTTGTATATCATCTGGGGAAAGAGAAAAGAAATTCAAATGGACTCCTTTGTTAACTGGGCCTATTTTTCTCAAAACTGTAGTCTTGGCAGTGCATTCATAGTATCGTTTAAAATCTCGGCTGATTGGGTCAACAGTACTAGAGTAGGAATCCTATACACACCCTTGGTTGGTGTCCATAAAACTCCATGAAAGACAATAATTGGGCAGAAAATAGGTTGTGACTGACAGGGTCAGTCAATTCTTTGATCTGACAAAAAAAAATTGGCCAGAGGGTCACCATCCATTAATTCACCAAAGAGATTTTGAGCCGCTCCTATGAACCATTCTGGTGCTTGGAGCAAACCAGTGAGCAGTTCCTGTACCTGTGCAGCTGGCATGGCAGCATTCGGGGTGGGGCATGTGCAATAGTTTGCGTTGTGTGTGAGAAGGTACCAGTGTCACAAGAACAAAACAGATGGTAGCGTAAGGAGGCTGGGCCATAATCTACAAGTGAAGGAAGATGCCGGCCTCAGTGAGATGCTGACATTTGGGCCAAGAAATCTGTAGGAGAGAAGGATGAAGTATGCCCACCTATACCTGGCAGGGATGTGCCTTGGTCCAGGACTGCAAGGGCTGAAGAGTTGTTGCATACCCAGGCACACCAATCCAGAGTGTTCTCAGCCCCAATGCCTGCCTGCCTTATGGCCATCTGGAGGACAGCCTTGAGCAGCCAGGCCTGTCATGCTGGGGCAGGCCCTGGGAAGCCTATCTTTTTCTTGTAACGAAAGGTACAAAACATCCTCTGTGCATACCTGGGTCAGCTGGGTAAACGAATGGAAAAGAAATTGGGCTCATTCTCTACAATGAATGAGAATTCTTTCCCCTAGTGAGCTAAATAAAATTTAGGATGCCATGAAACTCATGAAGTAGGCTTTCTGAAATGAAATATAGTCTAGTGAAATATTAGGCTCATTGGTAACATCTAAACTGCATGAGAAAGGGCATAAATAATCCCATTTGGAATTCAGTGGACTGTATAGGTGATTTTGAAACCCTAAACCCAAAAGGATCAGCCAGGGCATCTTTCTCAGCTTGCCCCATTTTACAGTGGGGAAACTGAGGTACAGGCAGTTGCAGGACTTGTTCCCAAGCTGGCATGAACTCACTGCTGAGTTGCTGTGAGTCGGATTCACAGAGACTTATGTTTGCTGCCACCATGGGTCTCTCCCAGGGCCTGTATGTTTCCTTTTCTGTCACACTTCCTTGTTCATCAGAAGGACTGATTGATAAATACATTTCTAAATAACATCAATTATGAGAAAACTTCCTCTCACCTTTCCTTGAACTGATAGTTGTATTCTACTCATTAATGTGCTATGTGGCATGCTTGGAAACTATAAACGAATTACTGAACTCTACTTTCCTTGGAAAAAAATGTGCTGCACACATCTTGAAAACCAAATGGAGCTGGTAAAATTCATCTAAGCAGGATTTTTCAAACACAGCAGAATACAAGGGGTAGAATTAAGTTCCACCTTAGTGAACTGATTAGATGAGATTGTTCTGTTCTGGTCTGATTTGTTTATAGACACAGCTCAGATCTTTCTGTTGAAGCTCACTCTGTCAAATCTGTCCCTTGAGTGGTAACATTGTAAGAATATGGTTTTGTCATCAATAAAGCCATTGTGTATATCTATTAGATATTGAGTAGTGGTTGTCAAGAATATAATCATCAGAGCTAGAATTTGCCCTTGTAATAAGTCTGTATTAGATATTACTCAAAGGTGTTATGTTCAGAAAGAGTAATCCATCTCTAGGAAGAACAATTTAAGAATGACTTGCCACAGAAAAATAGGCATTTTAGAATTACAGTTAAAACTGCAGTCTTTTCCAAATTTTTCACACACTCCTTGTTATTACTTTTCAGACTCATCATTTTATTCATTTTAAAGTTTTACTCAAAATCTCTTATAAACTTCAAAATTTCTATCTTAAATAGTTTACTTAATAGCTCTATGCTCAGTTGCTCAGTTGTGTCCGACTCTTTGCAACCCCAGGGACTGTAGCCCATCAGGCTCCTTTGCATATGGAATTTTCTAGGCAAGAATTCTGGAATGGGTTGCCATTTCCTGCTCCAGGGAATCTTCACCACCCAAGGATAGAACCCTCAAATCCTGCATTGACAGGTGTCTTCTTTACCACTAGCACCACCTGGGCACCCCAAATAGCACTATGACCGACCTTAATTTTTACTTCTCCCCACTTAATTAATACCCCAGGAGAATATTTATCATGATTTCTTTGTCAGATGATTAGAGATTGAAAAGTGGCCCTGGGAAACACAAGAAAGCCAACATACTTGGTGTATTTTATGACCCAGGAAGTATGCACATATTTTATATGCTATACCTTTAAGTCCCTGGGACACCTTGTTTTAGAGACAAGGAACTCAGCCCACAAAGATTAAATTGCCCAAGTCATATAACCTGTAAGGCGCAAAGGTGCACGTGGACCTCAGCCATTCTGAATTTAAAGTACATAGTTTTCCAATCTTCTTTCTCCTTACCTTTATGGCATTACCCTGGACCATTTTTTCCAGACTGAATATAAAAATTTTGAGTAGCATTTTTATATTTGGAGGGGTTTCTGAAAAAATGTATTTTTTTCCTATACTGCTTTGGCATGATTCCTACCAGAGAGCCAGAACTTTATCCATCTAATATTCCTGTGTATACTGGCAGGCAAGGTAGATACTAAACAAAAGCAGTAATTCATTCAACAGATTTATTGATCATGACATCAATTATGAAAACTGCTAGGTGCTGGAGTTCAAGGGGAGAATGAGACTCTTCACTTCTGTCGTCATGGAGCACACCGCTGGGGGAGGGATGTGGTCATTCCAAGTGATGACCAGGTCGAATGGGGAAGCAGTTGGTGTGTGGGAGAAGAGTTAAAAGGTAAGCTTTGAGACTTCCCTGGCAGCACAGTGGTTAAGATTCCACACTTCTTCTGCAGGGGGCTTGCATTCAATCCCTGGTTGGGGAATTAAGATCCCATATGTCATGTAGCATGCCCCCCAACCAAAAAAAAAAGCAAGCTTTAGTCAGTGGACTGGACTGTAAATGCATTGGACATTGTGGCAGGGGGTAGGAGAAAGACACGCTTACCAGAGCTAATAGAACTTGAACCTCAGGGCAGTAAGTAAGAATTAGGATGACGGAGGTAAGTGGTCATGGCAGAGGGACTCTGTCGTTTTCAGGGCAGTTTAAACCCATTTCCTCCTGCCCTGGCTCAGTGAAAATGTTTTATTCCTGTTAGATTGTTTGAGTAGAAAATATGATTATAATAGTTTCATATGAAAATTTTTCGATTAAAGCAAAACACTTCAGTTGTATCACATCTCTCCTCAAATAACAACCTTCATTTAGGGAGGATGAACATTTATTACCCACCTGTATTTCTTCCCATTTGGCGGAGTTCCGAATTTAAAAAATAATACAGCAGTCTCTCAACAAATGTACAGATTCTGTGCCTGAAAATGTATTAACTTGTCAGCTATCAGTTCCACTTCCCTTCAAGTGTCCTTTGAAAAGAACTGATAGATTTTTACCCTCTCTCATCATTACATCCAATGTTTGAGGAGCTCTGTTACTGAGGCCATACAGTTAGTATTCAAATCTCATGAAAAACCTATAGTAATAATAACCTTCATAATGGCAGTCTCTGAAATGAAACAGGGAATGTAAACAAGTTATATGAGAGTGCAGAATATTTGAATGCTACCTCAATATTCTTTGGAGAGAGTTGGTCTGCAAGACAATCATTAGACACATTATCAGAGAAAACTGTTACAGGATAATTACAGTGACCCATTCATTCATAGGACTTTCTCATCCTTCTTGGGAATGTCAGTATTAAAAAATGGTTCATCTCAAGTGTTTCCAAGTATGGGTTTTTTTGGCTAGTATATTGAAAATAAATTTAGTTGAAAGGATTTATTACATTTAATTTATAATATAATAGATGTGAAAATCTATTTTAATTGATTTTTCCTCAGTTGCTCTGTATGGAGGATTTTGGCCTTTTAAGGCTATATTTTGTGGTTAGAAGGTAATGAATGTCAAGTGGAGGGTAGTGCTGTCGTAGAGTTTATGCTCCTGCAGTTCTAGAGTTTTTAATTGCTTTCACAGAGACCAGAGTGGAAGCCAGCTCACTGATTTATTACCGGATAACCAGGGGCAAGTCCCACTTCTTTCTCCTGTAGAATAGGCATACTTACCTTATAGGGTTATTGGGAGGCTAGAGAGAGATAAGGATCAAATGAACATTAAAGGTCTGTGCTTAGCATAATGCCTGGCACCCTGTAAGCAATCCCTTCATAAACCTTAGGTGAAAACAATGGCTTTGGGGCTGTTCTTTCTGGAGCTGTGTTTGCATATCCTTGTTTTAGCATTAAAACAGCAGCAGGAGCAACTGTAATGGACACCTTTTAAAAAGTCAGCAATTAGACTTTGTGTGAATGGGGAGGGTTACAGAGAATGTGATATTCGTTTTTTCATTTTAGCTATGATATAAAATGTCTTTTAAAATATGATGAAATAATCCTGGTGGTATGCAGATATGGCAGAAAATGGTTTGGCGGAATATGAGGGTGACTGGAAACTGCTGCCTGGCATGCACCTCACTTTGTGTAGGTCTCTCTCTCCATTGTCTTCCTCTTTTCAACCAAACTCTCCTTTCCCCCCGCACCCCAAAAAATAACAACGATGAGTTAAGTCAGCCCAATTGCCGTGTGGATAGAGGGTGAGTTGGGGTTAGGGTCTTAGTTTATTAAGTGACTGACCATGGCACTAGGCACGTGGGATCTTAGTTCCCTGCCCAGGGATTGAATCTGTACCCCTGCATTGGCATCACAGAGTCTTAACCACTGGACTGTCGGAGAAATCCCAGGGTTCCTTGTTTGTGTACTTAGATGGCTCAGTTGTGTCCAGCTCTTTGTGACCCCATGTACTGCAGCCTGCCAGGCAGGCAAGAGTACTGGAGCAGGTTGCCATGCCCTCCTCCAGGGGGTCTTCCCAACCCAGGGATCAAACCCAGGTCTCCTGCATTGCAGGTGGATTCTTTACCATCTGAGCCACCAGGGAAGCCCAAGAATACTGGAGTGGTTAGCCTACCCCTTCTGCAGTGTGGCTTTCCTGAATTCTGCCATGGAGCATGGTCTTTCTGTCACTCACTCTGAGAGGTTCCCATCGTCTGCATGACTGAAATGCACAGTGACGCCTCCACATTGTGGCTTCTGTGATTCTCCGCATTGCCAGGAAAAGGGTGATGAGCTCAGCTTCTGAGGCTCTTTATTGGCATTAAAGTTGGCTCTGATCTATGGAAGTGGGCATTTTCCAAGACATTTCCCCATTCCCAAGAGCTCCATGGAGATGTGTTTGCGGGAAGCAAATCTAATCAGCTGATGGACCCTTCTGCAGTGATGGTCAGACTCTAGCCTAGTAGCTTGTTGGTGTGACTGGTGGTTCCTTCGTTCCTTTGGGGAATGGTTAGCACAGATGGTTGTTGTTGAGCCTAATAAAAAGTTAAATTATGTTTATGTTTACTGTTCTGACTGCAAGCAAGTAGCAAGTGAAAGTCGCTTAGTCGTGTCCGACTATACAGTCCATGGAATTCTCCAGGCCAGAATACTGGAGTGGGTAGCCTATCCCTTCTCCAGGGGATCTTCCCAGCCTAGGGATTAAATCCAGGTGTCCCTCATTGTGGGCGGATTCTTTACCAACTGAACCCCAGGGAAGCCCTACTAACTGCAAAGATGTGGGCCAATGTAACCGCCTGCCCTTAGACTGGAGAGACTCACATAGACTATGTAGAGTATTTAATTTCTAACACAAGTGGAAGTAGTTCTGGGATGTAGGGTATCCAGCTGCCCTTTTTAAAATTTGAAGTGTTTTGGTTATCTGAAGCAATGATAAAGTCGTCTCTTAACCTCTCCTTTGCTATTATTCGCTCAGGCCTAACCCGAGAATTTGTTTTTCAGTGATCTCAGTGGGTCAAATAAATCACACTGAACTTGAAACTTTAGATGGCTTACCTTGCCAGGATACCCAGAATGTAAGTAGAAATGATTGGGCTGCAGTCCATGGAGTCACAAAAGAGTCAGGCATGACTTAACAACCCAACAACAACTAAGTCTAGGGGCCTCTGAGGACCGTGGGGAAAGCCGCCAGCCCCAGAGGCTGCTTCCAGCCTTGGCATGACCAGTTCTTTCTCTTGAGGCTGATGTTAACTAGCTTTATCTGGGCTCCTGGGTTAAGGTGGATAGATTGAAATTGGGTGGGCAATATGAGGAGGTGGAAGGAAGAGCATCTTGGAACCTGGGTCACTGTCCCAAGAGTTCATGCTTTGGCCAGAAATAGGTAGGAAGTTCCCATGAGGGCAAGTGAGACAGACTCATTTCACCTTCTTTATGGATTTATACAAGGCAGGTCTGAGCCTAATATCCTGTGTGAGGTGCCTGGCCTTTTCTCTACTTAAGAAAAAGAAGTGGTAGAAGGCTTTAGATGCATTTGTCTGAACCACCTGTGCTCATGAAGTCTGAAAATAGATGCGAAAGATGTTGTGTTTCTGTCCTGAGCTTGGTGAATGCCCTGGCACACAGCTGCTTTGGGCTATTTCGTCTCGTCTTGCCCAGGGGGCCCAGGTCAGTGGCTGCCTTTCATTGTCTTCTCCATGCAGCATTTCTTCTTCACTGGCTCCCTCCTCCTGGCCCTTCCCACCCCTTCCTTATCCTTCTGTGGAAACACCTGCTGATGTATCCCTAAACGCATTATTTGCAGTAAAAGAAGAGCAGCTTGGTGATTTGATTCCTACATATGCTTTCATTTGGCCAGAGGTGGGGGGTATTTTTCAACTCCTGGGAACACTGCAAATAAATGTAAAATAAACAGGCATCTCTGCCTTTAGCCCTGTTAGAGAGCACATGAGCATTTACCTCCCGGGGGCAAAGTCCAGCCTCAGAAAGGATGATAGATATAATAAGGTTTATTTCCTATTTGTGCCCAGCCACGAGTAGGTATCAGCTGTTCTACTTTGCATATGAAAACCAATAAAGCTATTTCTTTGTGTGGGCAAGCATCTGCTCACACTGTTACTGCCATTCCATTTCTTTTCTTCAACCAGCTTCGGCTGTGTGGGGTGTTTGAGTATTGTAACATCCTCAGGGTTAGACCCCAAGGGAGGAACACAAAATACTCACTATCCTATTGTACCTTCCAGTACATTCTTCCTCCAGCGAGGCAAATTTGCTCCATGTTCCCTCCCTCCATTGCCTTTTGGGGGCACAGTCTCATGGCCTGGAATATCCTGTCACTCTCCTCAGCCAGACCTTCCTTCTGCCAGATTCTACCTTGGATGTTCGTTTTGCATTAGTCCTTACCCCTGGAAGAGTGTGCTGTCGGTTTGCACAACCTCAGGAGGCTGTTGTGTTGCTTACTGTGTGTATGGGAGCCCCTTTCCTGCCTCCATGGGATGGTCTGTATGCAGAGGCTGGTGTGGTGTAACAGCAGAGGACCAGCGGTCAGAACCCCCGAGAGTCCTTGTGTGTGGGACGTTGTGTGTATCTCCATTTCACTGGGCTTCAGCATCCCCATCTGTGAAATGGAGGGTCAGTTCTTCAACACCAGACCCACCAGTGTGTGGTCAAGAACTCAGTTTGCTGAAGTGAGTTTAAATGTACCTTGTAATCTGCACCTCATGAAATATATATTTGTAGTGTGAGTTTACTAAAGTCAGAAACCACTTCTTAACCCAGCAGAGCTGTATCGTACACACATTTAGCAGCCGGCAAAGTCACCTCACTTAGAAGTGCCTCCTGAAGCTAACCTTGGCTTCCATTGCCCTAAGCTGTAGAAAGTGACAGCTGACATGATAAAAGAAACAAAAGAAGTCATTTTTGTCTTTTAAGCGTTCAAGAATTCAGATCCTAGTAAGTTAAGGATAATTTGGCAGTGGGATTTTAGGAATTTTCATGGGTAATTTTGACCATATATAATTTTTACTTCAAGTGCAGACTTTACAACCAAACCATATAGCGTTTGCATTTTATTTCACATAGTTTGCATTACTTAGCTCAATGCTGAGTGAATGCCTAGGAAATACTAAATAATATTATAATGTAACAGGAAATTCTAAGACTTTGACAAACAAGCAATAGCATTTATCCTTCAGGAAAGTTTGGATGTTCATGCTTCCTAGTATTTGGTTTGGAGGGACTATTTAAACCCATGCTGTATTATCCATGGAATAAAGTAAACATTTAGATTCAGCCTACTTGAGATGTAATTTAGGACACAGCAGTGCTTTGTCCAAAATTTCGGCTTCCATTCTTGCCCCTTTTTTGTACTGTAGCGATTTTTGTGAATACCTACACCCTGGGGAAAGTTCAATGTCGCTCCAATAATTAAAAAATTTGAAGTTGTCCTACAGGAGTACTTTTTCCTCTTATGATGGCTGGTCTCTGATAATAGAGACCCATAAGTTTCACATTTGTCCACTCAGGTAATAAAATTCTACAGTTCTGTTACAGGTCAGAAGAGAATGATATTTTTGTAGCACACTTTGGGTTACTGACACATCTTTACCACTCCATCTGGGAGCTCACCATGGAATCAGACATTGGAAGCAAAGCAAGGTGAGGGTATGGAAGGAGGGAGTCACCAAAAAGCAGCACTGGAATACTTGCCTTTGAAGAAGACATTGGGACACAAAGCCCTTGGCTCTTGAAGACCCCCTCTGAGATTTCCTAAGAGATACTGCTCTACCTTTCCAGTGCCCCCCAAAACCAAAAACTCTGTGCTTTAGAGAAGCAAGGAGAAATATAAGCCAGTCTAAGTGTTCTGAGACAACTTTTCTGAAAGCTATGTTTAACTCATCTCCTCTGAGCAGACCACTGTTCTGGCTGCTTGTCCTTGGTTCCTGAGTGTAGTACTGGGAATGAGTAGTGGTTGTAATTTGGGAAGAGGACAGTGCTGAATGAAAGGCTATCATTCTCTTCCCATGAACCCAGAAGATGTGTCTTAAGACAATATTATCATAAGAAAGAAGAAACTCAATTGTCTTTTGTCAACTAATTTATAGTTTTTTAGCTACTATGTATAGCCTATTATATGTGTTGTAGGCAGAATCATAACTAAGATTTTTTTTAATTTAAATTAACTTTGAGATGTACTTCTCATTTGATAAAATGTGCCTATTTCAAGGATACAGTTTGAGGTGTTGTAACTGGGGTAAAGTATGTGCCGTTGGTAGATAAAAAATTAACACCTAAAAATGGCATTAAACTTTTATCTGGCATTTCAAACATACTTCTCAAACTGCTTCCTCTAACCTCATTTATATGTCACAAATGTATTTATCAATATCACATAACTAAGTCATCCCCAAAGGTGACTATTTAAAAATTTTCCATTAGCTAATTAAGTTCATAGACTTCTTGACTCAGAAGATAATTTTTTTATCCTAGTCTTAAAAACTGTCATATCAGCATATTACCTTCAAAAGTTATTGAACCAAGTGATGAAGGGAAGCAGTTATTTATCCTGTTCCAGCAGTGTTTCTTATTGCAGATGTTTCAAAGCTCTCAAAGTCCCCACTATCATGACCCTTCTTAGAATCTATATATACATTTAGATATATAAATTAAAAGTTTCACATCTATCTGCCTAATTAGAAATTCAAAATATTTTCAGCATTTTCTGTGGCTTGAGTGTTTGGAAGAGCCTAGTGGCAAAGTGGGGAGACCCTGTGTCAGACCTTGAGTGATGACAAGTGTGGAGGGCTTCCAGGAAGGGGATGATGTTGAGTATAGAGAAGGCAGTGAAGTCCATTGAGAGGAGAGTGAGTCATGGCCCTGTTGAAAGGTATTGCTTCATAGAATTATATACTTAGGAAGTGACCAAATTAAGGATCATTTTATAGGCTGCACAGGGAAGTTTGAATTTTATTCTAGAAGCATTTGAAAGTAGTTATGAATTTCTCAGCAAGATAGTGATGTCATTAAGATAGTATTTAAGAAGATTTAATTCCTGTTTTATTCTCTACAATTTTATGTAGCAAATATGGTTGTTTACCAATTTACCTAAGTAAATTATCCCAAGAGGGGATAATTCAAATTTTTCCTTAATCTGATTACCCTGGTTTAGCCTTTTTGACCCAAAGATTATGTTCCTATATAACTGGTCTTCTATAAATATTGTATATGTCCCTGGAATGTGATAAACATAGACAACCATGATCTGTTAGTTTTCTCATCCTTTGTCCAGCATTTTCTCCTAAAGCACTTTTGGTTGAGGCTTGTTATTTCCACTTTAAAAAAAAAATGGCTTAATATTGAAGAGTAGAAAATAAAATTTTCTAACTTCTTTTAATCAGGTTTGTCCTACAAATTATACAGCTAAATTTACTCTCTTGGATGTCAATTCTTTTATGTTTTTTCCAATCAAAATAATGGAAGAAAGAAGAGTTTACATGATTAGTTTATTTAGAAATTAAAATTTTATGTCAGTAAGTATTAACAAAGGCAGTCAGTGGGGAAATAGTTGAAAATAACATTGTTAATAATAAGAAATATATAGACTCGGTCAATAAATACAACTTGTCTCCTACTATTTAGCATTCATATTTCTTGAAGAGTTAAATTGTATATTTAAAGTTAATTTGGGGAAATGTCATCATTTAAGAAGAAACTTAATAAACTTTTCTTATTAAGTCTATTAACTAAACTATGCTACAAATCATTAAGTATCTTTTGATTCGTAATTCATAAAGGTTGGTCTGTTTCCATGAAGATTGATTTTTTGTTTGAAAAACATTATTGCAGTTGGAAAAAACAGGTGACCATCAACACCAAAACCAAAAATTGGTGGAGTGTGTTATTTTGAAAAGTATAACCGTAGAGCTGTCCTTAGATTAAATTGGTTTATGAAAGTCATTCAGTCTTGTCCAACTCTTTGTGACCCCGTGAACTGTATAGACCATGGGATTCTCCAGGCCAAAATACTGGAGTGGGTAGCCTTTCCCTTCTCCAGGGGATCTTCCCAACCCAAGGATCAAACCCAGGTCTCCCACATTGTAGGTGGATTCTTTACCAGCTAAATCACCAGGAAAGCCCAGATTAAATTGGTTTAGTAATATAATTTGCTACTATTTCTAAGTAACACACATTCATACACTATATCCTATAATACATATTTACAAAAATAAATGTATAGTTGGCTTTCTGTAGCAGCAGTTTCTGCATCTGTGGATTCAACCAGCCATGGATCAAAGATATTTGGAGAAAAAGGAAATCCCAGAAAATTCAAGAAAGTAAAAATTGAATTCAGTGCATACTGGCAACTATTTATGTAGATTTACATTGTATTTGCAACTATTTACAAAGTGTTTGGTATTATAAGTAATCTAAAGATTATTTAAAGTGTAGCAGAGGAAGTACATAGGTCATATGCAGATACTATGCCATTTTATATATGGGGCTTGAGCATACCTGGATTGTGGTATCCAAGGGGGGCCTGGAACCAATCCCCAGGGATACTGAAGGAAGACTGTATTTTGTAATATATGCTGGTGCTTCTTTTACTGCATCTGTGACTAGAGATCAGGGTCTTGGTAATTCACATTTGTTGACTGCCTGTAAGCAAAATTAGCTCTGTTGAGATCTGAGAGGGCTGATATTTGTGCCTCTGAGCTGGTAGTTTGGGGACTAGTTCATATTGTAAAGCTACTTTTTGGTCCAGGTTGATAAGTGATTTGTGCGCATAGCCTCCTTGAGTTCTTTCAATGGGACTTAATGATGTTGAGATGTATGAAAGGCTCTGTTTATTCCTGGGTGTCTTCAGACCTGTCTCCAGTCCTTTTCCATAATCCAGGTGGGATTAAGCCAGTTCTCAATCACAAAAAACTTTCATTCATAGAGAGGATTGCACTTTAAAATCATGATTATTTTTCTGAATTTGTGCTCTTTCAGGTGATGCTCTCATACCCAGTTATTGTCACTCTTCCTCCCATTCACAGAAGAAGGTGCCTTTGTCCTCCTGAGGGCCATACCATTGGAGATGCATTCACACCATGGGCATAAGCCCCTACCGTATCTAGGACACTGTTGTGGCCTTTACTGGGGGATCCTTTATTTCTTTTGTTTATACTCAGCCTTGATCCAAAGAGCAAAATAACAGAAATTGGAAGTAGTTGAAAAATGGAAAACAGTATTTGTGATTCAAGAAACTTTGGAATCTGATGTTAGTTTCTATGGAAGCTTCAGTTGAGCTTTCATTTAACAAATGAATAGTTAAAGCAACAACAGAAATGTCATTACATGTTGAGGGGCCCAGATGGGTCGCACAGGCAGTCAGTCTGAGCGTAGAGTTCCTAGAGAAATCAGATTCTGAGGCAAGAAAAGGGGGCGTTTGAGCTGGGTCTTGAAATGGAGCACAGGGCGGAGCAGGGTGGGGGATGATAAAAGTTGTTGTCTGCACAAGTGAGAGATATAGAAAGGATATTCAGAATGTACTCCGTCTTACTAAAGGAGCTCTAATATCAACTGGTATGTTCTTTGAGCTCAGTAACTACTGTTTTAAAATCTAATGTGGAGCATATCTTTTAATTCTCAGTTTAAGATGTAAAGCATGAATATATGTCTTTAAGACAATGTTAATAAATTCTAGACAACTATTTCAGTAAAAAAGATAGCTTTTATATGCCACTATTTTTAAGTTTTTAATTTAGACAAAATATTTGACTAAATTTTATATCAGCTACTTTCTAAGCCTGTATGCATTTTAATTCATGATGTGTGTGCTGTGCTAGGTCACTTCAGTCATGTCTGTCTCTTTGGGACCCCATGGGCTGCAGCCCCCTAGGCTCCTCTGCCCATGGCGATTCTCCAGGTAAGAATACTAGAGCAGGTTGCCATGCCCTCCTCCAGGGGAATCTTTCCATCCCAAGGATTGAATCCAGGTCTCCCACATTGCAGGTGGATTTTTTACATCTGGGCCACCAGGGAAGCCCTTAACTCAACGATAGTAATGCTTAATTTAATAACTCCTCAGTTGTTATTTTTATGTACTTTTTATAACTCATTGTTATGCAGCTATAAAGTTATTGTGTGACATCACTAGAGAAGTTCTCTTGACTGGATTATTTTGTCCATCAATGTGATGGTTAATATATACCAACTGGTAATGTGATACTTTGCTCAGCCTTGGCAGTCAGTAAAGATTGACAAGATAACACAACAAACAATTTTGGCTGTGATGAGCCAGTTTTATTTTGTTGTTAACCACTGCTTGTCTTTATTTTACCAGCTAGTGGTAAATAATTAAGAAGTATTGTCAAGCATGGTTGTTCCTTCCACTTCCAGGAACGTTAGAATCGAACACTATTGTCTGTATCCCCTTTAAACCATATGTAAAGTTCTAATACAGGAATGTTAACAATTTAATATGTATTCCTCTTCAAAACAAGAAGTTCTTCATAGGTAGGGGTAGGTGTCTTGATCATCATTTTAGTTCCAGCACCTGAAACAGTACCTGGCACAGTTACCTTCATTGACTCCTGAATGAGTGAATGAGCATTGCTAAAGCTGATTATAATCATTACTCACCTCTTCATTAGCATTTTGTAGCACTTTCCAACTTAGTATTTCACAAAGTCATATAGCACATGAGAGCTGGAGTGATTATTAAAGGTGATCTAACTCCTTTTATTATGATGGAAATTCCTTTTATTATGAATGGGGAAAAGCTGAGATCCAGAGAAAACATTGACCTGCTGAAGGACACAGAGCCTGTGACTGGCAGTTAGGCATAGCACTGTGGGTGCCGTGTGGTCAGACCACGTGCCCATTATACTCTGCCATTGCCCACGGACTAGTCAGTCATCTCTCCCCAACAGTCCAACGTTATACATAGTTGGTAATACTGCTTTCTACACATATAGCTCCAAGGACTTTGCTCCCTGGTATTTACAGTGTCTAATTGGATTATTCTGAAGTAACGTTTTTCAAACCAAGGCTGACATCTAATAGAGCCAGAAAGTTCCTGAAGTTCGAGAATACAGATTACATGAAGCAAAGAACTTTCTTACTCTGGTAAGTTCAGTAATTTCACAAAATGCATAAGATAAGATTGAGAGGACACTTATTATCATATTATAAATGACATATAGTTTCTTGAAATAACATTCTGAAAAAATGTGTGCCAGATGTCATCTGTTTGAGCTGAGTTGGCCTATGATGGTTGGCCTACAGACCTTTCAGGTAGGGAAGGAAACATAGAATAGCACAGTGAGTTGTTTGTTAAGAGAAATAAATTAACCAATTACTGACAAATATAGAAGAGGCCTGGGTTTTAATTTGGCTCCATTTGGAGTTTAGAGTGAAACTGGATTTATTTTCTTTTAGTGTTGTTCAGTCGCTAAGTCGTGTCTGACTCTTTGTGACCCCAGCGACTTCAGATACCAGGCTTCCCTGTCCTTCACTATCTCTTGGAGTTCGCTCAAACTCATCTCCATTGAGTCAGTGATGCCATCCAACTATCTCCTCTGTGGCCTCCTTCTCCCTGTGCCCTCAATCTTTCCCAGCGTCAGGGCTTTTCCCAATGAGTCAGCTCTTCACATCAGGTGGCCAAAGTATTGGAGCTTCAGCTTCAGTCATTCCAGTGAGTATTCAGGGTTGATTTCCTTTAGTATTAGCTGGTTTGAACTTTTTTTAGTGGGAAAAAGGCTAATGATAAGGTAGGTGTGTTTACTCTGGGTTCCAACAGGAGTGCAATCAAAATGGGTCGAGTATGGTTTATTTAAAGAAGCTCTCTGCAAAGGTACGAATGGGAACCACCGAGGAGAATCAGTGACCTAGGCCGGAAAGGAGAAGGAGTGGCCCAGAACCTGAGAAGAGTGCATTACTTTCCTATTGCTGCTGTAACAAATTACCACGAAGTCAGTGACTTTTAGAACAAGACTTGCAGAGGGCAGAAGTCTGAAGTGGGTTTTATGGGCCAAAAATCAGTGTGTCAGCAGGGCTCCTTTCCTTTCTGGAGGCGCTAAGAGAGAATCATTTTCTTAGCTTTTCTGGTTTTTAGAGGTCTTCCGCATTCCGTGGCCACTGTCCTTCCTCCCTTTTCACAGCCAGCAGCAGTGGGTCAAGTCCTTCTCACATAGCACCCCTCTGACCTCTTCTGCCATCCTTTTAAATGTTTAAGGACTCCTGTGATTATATTTCCACCCAGGGTAATCCAGGATAATTTCCCTATCTAAGATCATGGAATTAACCTTAATTTCATTTGCAACCTTAATTTCCTTTTGTCATGTAAGATAATATAGTAACAGATCCTGGGAACTAGGACATGGGTATTGGTGGGGGCGTATTATTCTGCCTACCACAAAAAGTGAAAGATGCATAGAGTTTATTAGCTTCAGCAAGCTGTGAACTTCAGTCAGGGATCCATCGAGCCTAAGGTAACCTTGCAGGAAAAAGCCAGGGAAGTAAATGCTGTGCCTTCAAACCTCCTGCCAGAGCTTGCCATTGGCTGAACCCATCTGAAAGCCAGAAGGGGTAGGCACGCGGCTGATGTAGTGTACTCCATACAGGGAGGCAAGGGAGAAGGAGGGACCAGAAGGGGCAAACTGAACCTGTCCCACAAAGGAACTGTAGGCATCCTAGGTCTTGACTTCTGGAAGACTTTCTGCCTCCGTATAGTGTTTGTGCTTGTCTGGTAGCTCAGCTGGTAAAGAATCTGCCTGTGGTACAGGAGACCCCAGTTCAGTTCCTGCGTCAGGAAGATCCCTTGGAGAAGGGTTAGGCTACCCACTCCAATATTCTTGGGCTTCCCTGGTGACTCAGATGATAAAGACTCTGCCTGCAACGTGGGAGACCTGGGTTCGCTCTCTGGGTCGGGAAGATCCCCTGGAAAAGGGCATGGCAACTCACTCTAGTGTTCTTGCCTGGAGAATCACATGGACAGAGGAGCCTGATGGCCTACAGTCCACGGGGTTGCAAAGAATCAGACATGACTGAGCAACTAAGCAAGCGTAGTTATTGTGCAGTCATTGCTAGTGAAGTGCCCATCACCCAGGAGAGGAGTTAGGATGGGAGTAGCTGTATCATTTGGTTTTGTATTTCAGCCAATATTTGTTTCCCTTTTGTTATCTGCAGGTATGTATAGTAAAGTCTTCTTTAAATAGATCCTTCTTGCGTTAGCTCCATTGCTGTTAATGAAGAAAAGGCTCGTGTGTGTTCACTTAGACACCAGTGTTAGTGAGCATTCCCTGCTGCCCCCAGGCCACCCCAGGCATACTGAGAACAGTGACTGATGAGGCTTCTCAAAGCAGTTTCTCTCCCGTCAGTCTCCAGGAGCATCATGGCAGAGTGTTTTTTGATGGGGAGCTGTTGCATGTGGGGCAAGACAGTCCTTCCCCCCGCCCCGACCCTTCTGACTGTGCCTCACGATGTGTGGGATCTTAGTTTCCTAGCCAGGGATACCACTGGACCACCCAGGAAGTCCCCGGTTCTTCCTTAAGTGAGGCCTGTCCAGTGTGTTAGAGAACATTTAAAATCTGTTGTCCCCACTCACTCAGGACCAGTAGGGTCCCACAGTTGTAGCAACCAAAGTCCCTGGTGGAGGGTAGGGGGAGGCAGTCAGCCTGCATTGAGAACCACTGAAGGTAAAAAGGGTAGTATTGGTATTTAGAGGCACACCAGTCTCCCCAGTAAAGGCAAATGACTTCTGTTCTCCTGGATTTCGTTTCCTCATCTATAAATCAAAGATAATACCCACTTCTCCAGGTCACTTGTGTCACTAGTAATAACACATGTGCGCAGTCTGGCAGGGAAACCAGTCAGGAGGGTGAGCAGTCTGAGCCTCAGGTCTGAGAAAGCCCTGGGGAGCGAGACACCAGCTGATCTCCCTTAGCTCGCTGCCCCCACTGGCCAGCAGATGCCCTGTGGGCCATGGGCTCCTCTACTGAGAAATACCCATTTGGCTCCCGGGCAACCTTGATGTGAAATCTCAACCTACGAGTATTTCTTGGTGTCTGTTACATGTGAAAGAAGAATCTTTGGATGAAATCACACTTCATCATTTCTTTCCTGACCTTCCTAATATAGAGGATAAATTATAGATATCTGTGTCTAGGGATTTTTTTTTCCTTTGTTCAAACAGTTGAATGTTTCTACCACCACATAATTTACTATATTCAGCATAAAAAGTTATGATTTTGCTCACTCACAGGTGGCTTGCTGGAGCCATTAGAAGCTTCACTCTCTTCAGGGTAGGTTCAGTGCAGTTACTCTTCATCCTGCACAGTTGGCCTTATACTTCTCTGCATTCTGTATGGCAGGTGTCAGCTTGGCAGTACTTTAAACTAGCATTTTAAAATCTTGCCCTCTCTTGAAAAAATGCTGTTATATATAGCTTGTCCATATCTGTAAATACGTGAGCATCTTGACCATACCTAGTTTTCTTAACTTTGGTTGGGTTTTTTTCTCAAATTTATTTATTTTAATTGGAAGATAATTACGCTACGATATTGTGATGGTTTTTGCCATAGATCAGCATGAATTGGCCGCAGGTATACATGTGTCCCCCACATCCTGAACCCCCCTCCCACTTCCTCCCCACCCTATCCCTCTGGGTTGTCCCAGAGCACCAGCTTCGGGTATCTTTCCCGCTTCATGCATCAAACTTACACTGGTCATCTGTTTTACATATGGTAAGCTACATGTTTCAGCTTTTCTCTCAAATCATCCTACTTTTGCCTTCTCCCACTGAACTTTGGATCCCATTATAGTTGTGGAACTTATAATTGCCAGGGCTTAGAGTTGATATCTTTATGTTAAACAAAGCAACTGCTGCTTTATGTTAAAGATTTCAAGTTACACAAATAGAGATAATTTCTACATCATGTTTTCAAGTTTCATACTAATGAGCTAATCAGCTTGATCTGCTTTTTGTTATACACAGTGTGACCAAACAGAGATGGATCATAGGTGTGGGATTGATTTATTGAAATTATTATATGTATCATTATTTCTCATTATCCTGTGTTCTGTAGTGAAAGCAAAACCAACCAATCCATTAGGGGAATGAACAGGTTAACTTTTCTGACTATACTATAAGGATAAACCTTCCTTGACTCTTAGCTTGTGAGTTTCATTTTGTTGTCATTTATTAGTAATTCATCAGTGTCACAATTGTGCTACAGATAGTAATCCTTAGGAGAGAGGCCTTTTGTTTAAAGGGTACTGGAGAAGACATCTTCCAAGAATTAGTCTTTAAGGAGGTGTAGACACTCACACAGCTGATGTGAACTTAGGGATGTCAGCACAGGGGGCCCATTCTAGGGAGGAACAGGCAGGACACTGCTACTGTGGTTTGGTATGTAGGGCGGAGCCACAAAAACAGGTCAGAGAGTTGAGATTTGTAGCTGGTATGTTGGGCCCTAAGTATAGAGAAGGAATGACAGTTACAGAAACAGAGGAAGCCCAGGGAAGGAGTTAATTGACCTGAGGTACACACAGCCCTCACCAACTTAGAACAGTAAAAATGCTGGCAGGCTATCACCAAGCAGGACCAGGAGCTTTGAAGGATGAGTGGGCTGGTGAAGCCAGAGATGTGGGTGTTGATAGCTACAGCTCAGGGAACAGCAAGGACAGAGAGAAAAATAGTGGGCTCAGCACAAAATTCTGGAGGAATAATTGCACCCAGGGGTCAGCTAGAGGAGAGAAAGTGGCCAGAGAGTAAAGAGGTGGAGCTACAGGGGTGGCTGAGAACCAGCCAGTAGTTTCAAGAAGGAGGAGGTGA
This sequence comes from Antilocapra americana, assembly GCA_007570785.1. Classification (NCBI taxonomy): domain Eukaryota; kingdom Metazoa; phylum Chordata; class Mammalia; order Artiodactyla; family Antilocapridae; genus Antilocapra; species Antilocapra americana. Next base: position 18,149,090 of record ML661343.1, on the reverse strand, counting down.
CTAATGGTGTCAGGTATTATGGAAGAGAATGAAGACTGAGGCAGGCTGCAGGTAGATCTTTGGAGACTTATGTTGGCTGCCCATTGAGAGTGAAAGATTGACTGATTGAGGAATTAAGAAATAGTGAGAAGGGATGCACCAACCCTTGGCCTGGCAGGGAAATAAAGATATCAGTGGTCACTCCAGGTATCTGAGGGGGACCAATTTGTAGCATCCAAACCCCCCTCTATCTTTGATTCACTCCTTGCTGTGGATGTGGTGCTGTGGTTCCATGTGGGGGATGTGAGGTTGGCTGTGTGCTATGTTGAGAAGCACTCCCAGCTTCCATGGTCCAGGTTCCAAGCCTCCGAATGAGAATCCCAGTGCTGGAGAATGAAATACAGAACCTATACTACTGTCCCATCTGGGGCTTAGTCCCCTGGTGGAGCCAGGGCTGAAAACCACCCCCCCCATCTTGGCTCCGCCTTATACTGGGGGTGAGCTGGGAGCATCACTGTGGAAAGCAAGAAGGGTTGATTCCTGCTGTTAGTTCACAAGCAGGATTGTAGTGGAAATGCAGCAGCAACTCTCAACTGGGTGCTTGCTCCCATCCATGGGCTCTTTGTAAATCAGAGACTGGAACAAACAGAACTGACAGCTCTGTTTAAAAAAGCTTTTGGGGAGTTTGTAAGGAAATTAAAAGAAGCCTAATGCTATGTGAAACATGTAACCTAAATTCAAAACAGAAAAGAAAGAGCCATTATTGCCTTCTCAACATGCTTTACCTATTGTTTTTTTGTGGGTTTTTTTTTTTTTCCATTAGGTTAAACAGCAGAAAAGAAAATGGCCTTTTAAAAAGAACAGGAAGGTTTCTCCTTTTATTATTAACAGGCATTACCATTCAGGGCAGGAATTTAGGTAGATCCCTCTCCCTCCCTCCTTGTCCTGTGGATTATAATGCAGTGTACACCACACAGGGTCTGGATCCCTGCAGGTTAGACAGAGATCTAGATAAGAAGTATGATATTGTTAAAAATGGCATTTCAGAGAATGGTACACACTAATCTCACAAAACTGAGAGATGTAGGTCAAGCTCTAGATGCTTGTTGAAAATAATTGAATTTTACAACAGAAAATTCCATGTGTGGTAAAGAAAAGGGCCCAGGGTAGCAACATGCTAAGGCCAACAGTGGTGAAGAGAACCCAATCAATTCCATGTTTGGGTTTTCCACCACATGTGAATCAACATGGGTCTGAATTTGCCTCCCTTGCCTTCCCTAATTGCCTCACTTCACTTCTCAGCTTTTCTGCAGTTTTAGAGAAGGTGGTAATTCCATTACCTAGAGGGTCCACTCTCCTTTTTTCCCTAATGGAAGGGAGAGCTCAGTGAGAGAAGGAATTTGAAAGAGGTATGGATCCAGATGGTAATAATACCTCTTGATTTCATGAATTATTTCCATCCTCTTCATAGAATTCCCTTTCATTTGAACAAATATTTAAAAGAACTGCCAATAAGAGGTCATGTTTAAATCCCTTCTTTATTTCATGTTGTTGATTTTCAAGGTAAAATAATTAAAAAATAACAGGCTTAATTAATACCCAGCCTTACTATTCTAAGGATAATTTTTAATTGCTTACTAAGCAGACCCATTTAGAAAATACCGAGAATATAGATATAGGGGCTTCCCAGGTGGTTCAGTGGTAAAGAATCCACCTGCCAGTGCAGGAGACATGGGGTTGGATCCCTGGGTCGGGAAGATCTCCTGGAGTGGGAAATATCAACCCACTGCAGTATTCTTGCCTGAAAAAATCCATGGACAGAGAAGCCTGGTGGGTGACAGTCCATGGGGTTGCACAAAGTCAGACATGACTGAGCGACTAAGGATGCATGCAGAGTATAGATCATAAAAATAACTTTAAAGAAATTATCTAAAGAACTCATCTTGCTGTATACCTGAAATTCACACAACACTATAAATTAACTATACTTTAATTTTTTTAAATGGTTAAAAAAAGATGAAAAAAGTCATCTTAGTTTTGATAATCTTTCTTTGTCCTTTCCCTTCTCTGCCACCATAATGTTGGAAGTTTAATTTGTTTCTCAGGTGATTTTAGGATATCATATAAGTGGAAGTTTGGGGTAAGTTTCATCCTCTTTAAGGTGTTCTCCATCAGAAAAGAGTCACTTAGATATTACATGCTGCCAAAGGTAAATTATTCATGTCTGAAATGCTGATTATAATCAATTACTCTAGAAAAAATTTCTAGTTTCCAGTTTGTTTAAAGATTGAGATAATCTGTTAATTACTTGTTAGTAACAGTTTAGTAGTTTATGTAATAGTTTAATAAGTTTATATATAGAATATATATATATATATATATATATATATATATATATATATACTTACCTTTCATTCCTAAGAAATACATACATATTTCTAAATCTTTCAGTTCTTCATATATGCAACACATATATATGAATATAAAATGTACGTCTCCTCTGTTCTAGGCTGTCACACTTGGCTTTCATAGGGAAAAGCTGAGGCTGCAGTGAAAAGACATCTCTTCAGTTCCTCCAGAGGTAGTGCTTCACAGTAGGGTAAAACCATATCCTTAAATCACAGCCTCTGCCCACAGCAGTCAAGGAATGAAAATAGTTGTGTGGGCCCAGGAGTGCCTTTCATTGAAAAGCAAGCACTTTCCATGCCAAAATAGAAAGCAAATATAAATGATACTTAGATTATTTATTCATTCAACAAATATTTAGTAAACAAAACCCGTGAACCAACCCTTATGCCCCAGGAGTTTAGCTATAGTTTGTGTTATTTTCATATTCCTTTGACTGGGTTTACTGAATGTGTATTTTAATTAAAGTCTATAGTAAATAAAAGAACTAATTATAAGAATTAAACACTTCCCTATGTTTAATGCAGTTATAAAATATCAATAGATGGATCTGATAGATTCATTTCTTTTTTTGTTCTCATAGATGGTTATGACGTTTATAGCAAATGGCAGAGGGCTTTTCTTTATAGTTCATTTTATTGCATTTTTAAAATTATTATTGAAAGGTAGTAGAACTTTCACTAGGAAATTGAAACTCAGCATCTTTGCCCTTAAGTGTCTTAATAGATTAACATTACCAGTGACAGCATTTGTTTCTTGCTGTGAGTAATCATATTTGTTTCAGCATGTTTAATCATGGAATTTTCATTCCAATGATGGATAAATCTCATGTTTTCATGCAAAATAGATCTCATTTTAGCCAACAAAGAGGAAAAGAAGTGAGATAATGAACTAGTGTCATGGATATACCAAGCATCATCAAAATATAAACCTGGAAAATCATTCTTTAGGGGCCGTGATTTAAAACCTAGCTTACTTCTCTAGCCAAGAAGTCACAGATGCTTTAGTTTGCTTTTATTGATTCCTATTTTTTTATGAAAGGGCATTTTTTTGCAGGGGAGCTTTTTAAAGTCTGACAAGGTTCTCCAGTCTCTAATTATTTGTATCCTCTGCAATTACTTTTGCTGGCTTAATCCTAATTTTTCCTGCACCATTATACCAAGTTTCCTGTCTCTTCTTGTTTTCCTTCTATATTTCCATTTGTGTTTTCAGAGAATTTTTTTTACTAAGATGCCATCTGGCCATTCTTAGGAAGCAAGTCTATGTAATTTCTTTGGGGCTAGGACAAAAGCACAAGGTACTTTCATATCACGCCATTGAAATCATTTTTGGGGCAAAAGACAGTAACCAATAAACTCTTTGCAGAACTTTATCAAATTCTCTCATTTCCTAGTTTTAAAGTGCCTGGTTATTCTTTTAAAATACAGGGTTGGATTTTTTTTTTTTTCTCAGTTACACTAAACTTTCCTATTCCACACAAAACACTGAACTTCTAGGTGAGCAAATCTTACACGCTGTAATCGTACTTTGTCAGTGGGAAAGCAGAATCAATACCTTTGGCATACATACCATGCAACCCGTACATTATAACAGCTGCATCTTTGTCCCTAGAGGTCGCATGGGGTGCGCCTTTCCAACTGAGGTTTGTGATGTGCTGGTTTAGTGTAGAGAGAAGGCAAACACCTGCCTTGGCCTCGTCTCCTTAAAAGGCACTCAGACATTCATTCATGAATGAGTAGAACAGACCAAGGCAGAGAAAATAGGACATTTTCACATCTTCCTGCTTTGTGTCCAGCTTTTGGGGCCATTTAAAAGGAAAGAGTAAGCATTAACAAATGAAACCTGAGGTAGTGAATGAACAGATCATTCCCCCACCGTTCATGCTACTGACTCTTCACCTGTGTTTTAGTCTGGCCACATGATGAATATTCCCTATTTTCATTTCTTTCTCTTTTTTTTGGCCTCACTGTGTGGTATGTGGGATCTTAGCTCCCTAACCAGGGATCAAATCCACATCCCTTGCAAGGCAGAGTCTTAACCCCTAGACCACCAAGGAAGTCCCTCTGTTTTCTTGTGAACATTTCCAGAACTTTAACTTTGAAATTGATGTAACCTATAATTTCTAAGAAGGAAGTAGAGACTATATATTACATCTAACCTCAAAGCTGATAAATTCTTTATTTCTCATGAGACAGTGTTCTTCAACCATTGCATTTTTTAATAATCTTAAATACAGTCATCTCTGGGCTAAAAGTGATTTAAAACAAAACAAATCAGAGTACGTTTCCAGAAAGGGATTCAATACACTTTTACTGTGTATTTATGAATCTGTATTTCAAAGTTACAAAAATACAAAGCATGCAGGGGAGTTGTGTGATCCATATGAAACATTTGTATTTGGGTGGCTGGATGAAAATCAGAAAGAGATTTTTCCAGTTTAGGCTCAAAAATAGTTTGAGCCCCTAACTCAGCTTTTCCTATAGCAATAACTTGTCATTATCATATCCACAGATCTGCAGTAAGCTCTGTCCTCTTGCCTGGAGGTGCTCCAAAATTCATTTAGGTGGTTTATGTAATAGTGGAAAGATTCTTAGAAATGGGACAGGCTGAATATAATAAGATAATTGCTTTTTTCTAATGAAATAATGCCGTCGTTTTTTTGTCATAGTTTTACAAAGATCCTAAATTGAAATTTAGTGAAATAATAGGGCACTCGAGTGTAGCCATTGTACGCTGTTCTGTATTATACCCAACATGTCTATATCTGTGACTTACGGTTATGAGTACACAGGTTCATTTTTCAAACTGCCAGTTGATCAAGATTTCTCAGGGTATGACGCAAAATCTAGCATGACGATGACTCTTCTGATCTATCTGTACTATTAGAAAGGCTGTCAAGTTCTTGGTCGAGAGAATGGTTTCCATGGTTATGGTTTTGAAAACAAAATGTTATGCTCACTGTTACTGAAGTCAGGATCTGTTATGCCCCCAGTGATATAAATAATAATAAGAACTGATTTTATTAACGGTTTGCCTTGGACTAGGCCTTGTTAGCACTATCTACGTACATCATTTCATGTCTATAGCATCCCTTTAAGGTAACCTTCCCATCCTTATTTTCAGATGAGGAGCTAAGAAGTTTGAAATTTGCTAGCAGAGCCACACAGTCATATAATTCCAGCTCATATCTGACTCCTGACTGCTGCCAACAGTCAGGAACATAAACATAACATAAACATAAACCTCTGTTTTTCTGGGTTGAGGAAAGTGACCTGTAGTAAGTTCTTCTAAAATTGTCTTCCTGTTGGCATCATTTGGTTGATAACAGTTCTTCTCCACCTTTGTCTCTCTTTTGTTTTTCTAAAATGCCTTCGATTTTTATAGAAAGAGAAAAGAAAAAATATGTGGCCTACTGGAAGGTCTTTTCTCCATTTGTGAATGTCTGAAGGTATATGCTAGAAGAGCCTCTATTTTGACAGCCTTACCACTGACTACCAGGATACAAATCCTTCAACCTTGTCTCAGTTTCTCCACTGGTAAAATGAAAATCAAGTCATCTCTGCCTTGACATCAAAGTACAAATGAGAGATTGATGTCATCTTCTTTCAGCTCTTTAGAAAAAGTATAATTGTAAATACAAGGCCAGGGATATAATTGCAAATATTAGGACAAATATCTGAGGTTTCCTCCTCAGATATTGAGATACCTGAGCTGCCTGCAAAAGGTACTGTGTTTTGAAGGACAAAAGAGAAGAGTTGGGACCAAGAGCACTGTGCCAGGAGTCTTCCCAAGGCCCCATAGCTGAGCAGCAATACTTCTAGAGATGATATATGGATACCTGGAAAGAGGGGGTAAATTCATATTGTAGTTGGACTAGAAGAGCCAACTGTTTGAATCCTGCTGCTGGTGGAGGGTGTCAGAACTAGAAGCAGCACACCCAGTCCAGTGGGCACAGGGCTCCCAGACCTTAGCAAGGCAGGACAGTTTGCCAAACCATGGTTACTATGGCTATACTTCCGCTGTACAGTGGCATGTGTCCCTTTTCCTCATCATTCTGCCAAAGCTCTTGTACCTCTGAACTCAGAGTCCAGGCAAAGGAGGCACTGCCATAAGTGGGAAGAGTGGTCAGGTGGTGTAAAGGACAGCCTGTTGAAATGAGGGTGGGGCAGAATGGTATATTTCTTATCTGCATATACAGACAAGAGTGTTCTTTCAGCAAGAGGAGGGAATTCTGTCCAGGTTTACAAAAGCATGGACCTTACCTGGCCAGTTAGATCCAGGCAAACCAAGCCTGTCCCCTTTGTGAAGTTCTGGCCCTTTTCCCCTGTCATACTTTCTCACCAAGTGTGAACTCCTGATTATGTGTCAGCAGCGGAACCCCATTACAAATAATCTTCAGCGAAATCTCGTTTTCCATATCCTATTGACTCTGGCACCTGCTCTGTTTACTTAAGCACTCAGTTGATAAGAACAGGAATCTGTGCTGATTTCCACCCAGGGCTGAAAGAGAAAGCCTCATAAATCAGGGGGGAAAGAAACACCTTCTTCTGAAGCTTTACATTGAAGGGGAGATGTCAGGTCATTTGGTATATGGGGTGTATGGCTGCATGAGGCTGAAAAAGGATGGAGAGAGGAGAATAAAGGCAACTTTTAGCAAATAGGAGGGAAGCAGCAATTAAAGTAGGTAGAGCAAACATCCCACTGTCCCACTACGTGCTACCACCAGCATTTGTAATCACCTCCCCGAAACCAAGCAGGGTAGTGTTGGTGGGAGAGGGGGTTATCAAGTTGGAGACTAACAAGAGGGACCACACAGGGACGCAGTCTGCAGATAGAAACAAAAGCAGAACAGTTAAAACAGTGGTTTTTAAGTTGGCTTAATGTAATCTTCCCAGGTGGCACTAGTGGTAAAGAACCCACCTACCAGTACAGGAGGTGTAAGAGTTGAGGGTTTGATCCCTGGGTCAGGAAAATCCCTGGAGAAGGAAATGGCAGCCCACTCCAGTATTCTTCCCTGGAGAATCCCATGGACAGAGGAACCTGGCAGGCTACAGTCCATAGGGTTGCAAAGAGTCAGACACAACTGAAATGACTGAGCATGCATGCATTGTAATCTACTTGTCCCATTGAATTTGGGTCCTTTTCACTGACCTCTAGTAAGGACAAAAATGACCTTAGAGCATGTGTTCTGTATACTCTCCATGGGACCAGAGATCTTAACCCCTCAGATGGTAATACCCAAATACCTAGGTAATGATACATATCAGAAGACTTATCACTGAATGTTTTCAATTTTGTTTCTAGGGTGTTTTATTGCAGAAACTTTTTGTCAGTCCTAAAGGAAAACAGATCTTTTATCAAAAAATCTGGGTTTCTAACCATACAACTTTGCTGCTCCTTCCCCATCTTAGACTTGTGCTTGTTGGGTGAAATGAACATGTGTGTGTGTGCATTCCCATCACAGCTTTGGATGGAGAGAGAAAGGATGCAAAATTACACACACCCATGAAGGTCTAAGGTGGGCAGCGTCTTCTCTTGTTTTACAGTAAGTGTTTATTTGTAGTTTAAAAGGTGCGGATCACTTTAGGAGTTAGAGAGAGGAGAAGAGGAAAGAGAAGTGGTGCTCTCTGTCCTCAGGTCAGCCTAGATCCTCTGTGAGACTGACCGTGTGAAGATGCACATTTACTGGAGAAGTAAAGAGACGAGAGTGACTGCCTGGGAATGGGCATGGTGAGGGGCAGGAAAGACTTCAGAGAAAAGGAGCCAATTGACTTGGGTGGTGAAGGACAAGTAGCAGTTTTGAAGGCTGGACCGGGGGATTGCACTGCAAAGAGAATCTCGAGAGAGAAGCATGGTGATATGAACAGGCTTGCCAGGAGAGCTGAGAGGGGTCCTCTTGGCTAAGATTAATGGTGCAGAGTGGGAGCTAAGGAGACCAGGAGGTTCTTCGGAGTTCACATCGGAAATCCTGTCCTGTAGAGAGGGGGAAACTGGAATGGGAGGTGGAGGATTTTGAGTAGCTGAGTAACGTGAGTGAGTTTATGTTCACGAGAAACTCTTGGATGGTGTTGTGGAAGATGGATTTCAAAGAGAGCTCCCCTAGTGCAAGAGAGGGCAGAGCTGGTGCTGTGGTCCACACAGAGCGGAACGACCTCCTCACCCAAGGCAGTGGATGAGGGGGCGGAAAGGAGGGACATAGCTCCACAGGTGGGTAGGCAGTAGACTTGAGTAATACTTAGTGACTGAGGGTATGAGGTTCAGGAAGCAGAAGGGAGCCAGAACTGTCCAGAGTTTGGAACTGAGGTGACTGGGTGAATGAGAACGCCATTACCTGTGACAGATAAACAAGACTTGCTTTGGGGGGTTGGGACATGAACAGGAGGTGTTTGGAGGACATATTGGGGTAGAAGGTGACTGAGAACATCAAATAGAGTGCCTTGCAGATGTTTGGATGTTCTTCTAGGAAGACAGGGTGCTATTGGTGTTCTGGAAAAAGCCACCAGGTGTGACCGGCATGTCTACATTCTGATACTAATGTAGTATCAGAAAAGTCACAGAATACAGTTTGGGATAGAGTGGTCAGTATTATCAAATATTGAAAAAAAGACAAGAACTGAATAGGGCCCCTCAGATTTGATCATCTTGGCTAGTGTTGGGGGAGTGGAAAGTAAGTTTCAGCAGGCTTGGAGCTGGTGGGCTGGGGACAGATTGAAATGCCAGTTCTGGTGGCCATTGTAATTCAGTTTGGCTGGGAAAAGGGACAGAGGGAACTGGAAGATGAGGGATCTCTGGCTCATGGTTAAACCAAGAGCAAATTTTAGATTCCACATGACCATTAATTGAACTGCCAGCCCCACCCCAGTGTCAAGGCTTTGCCTATAGCTTAGGAATTTTGGTGTACTATGAAGCATATACAGCCTTTCATAAAAGACTTTTCATTATTTCTAAATAATTATATTTTAAAAATAGTTTTAGGATGTTGTTTTGAGAGTCATGTTTTAATTCACTCATCCATGCGATGAGATAGTATGTTCTTTCTAGAAAGCCCTTGAGAGTCATCAGTCATCCTCTCACGCAGTTAAATAAGTGCTGTCCTTTGCTGTCGACTCGAGTCGGGGGATGCCGTCCTGTTACTCATGTGTTCTCGTTCACAGCGTGTTGAGCAGTGCACTTGGTACGAGTGCCTAATAAAGTCTGCTGAGGATCTTGTCACCACTGAGCTCAGATTTTCCTCAGTGGGCTGGATTCCTGTCACCACACATTCTTTATGCCATGCTCTGAGGCACTTCTCAATGAAACATTTGTCCTTTTTTCCCTTTATTATGTCTAGAATGATGTAGCCTCTAACATACTGCATTTTGCTGCCAAATATTTATCTCTGGTTCTAAGTTGAATCTTCAGTGATATTGGAGTTCTTTCATCTTTCTTGTTCCCCAGCAAAGAACTCCTTGGAAGGTCTTCTGTCCCAGGTGCCCCCCAGGCTGCTTCACGGGGGCCCAGAAACCCTCCCCAGTGCATCTTATGATGCAGACGTGGGCTCCGATTAGAGGCCAGTGCCACGTCCCCCAGAAGGAAAGAGCAGAGGCTTGGCTCCTTGGAGAGGCAGCTCCTCGTTCCCCGCACACTAATTAACGGTCGTCTCAGAAGGCAGTGAGACCAGTCGTTCTGGTGTCACCCTGGCCAGGCCGACTCTGGAAGCAGTCTTGAGCAGCCAGCTCTCTTGCAGTTGGTCAGGAGCCTGTGTCCCAACAGTCTGTGGGGAAGCAAGCCAATTTGGCGTTTGATTTGCAGCCTCAGAGATGCCAGCCATGGCGTTGCTTAGGAAAGTTGCACCGTGAGGTTGTAGTGAAATGACTTGAAGATCTGTGACTGTGGTTGGAATTTAGCCTCAAGAACGAGTATGATTTGCTTGGGAAATGTAAGTTGTCTCATTAAAGTGGGCCGGTGGTCCCTGGCCACATAGTACATCATGGAAGTTACAATCTTTCTTCTTTTATTTCCTTGGAACATAAATGAAGAGGAGGAATGTGATGTTAATTTGCGGGAAAGCTCAGTGGAAGACATTTCTGGACACGTTGGAGAAAGAAATAGGATTAGCTTTTTGGCAGTGGCATCACCGTGGCCCTGAGGAGACGGGTAAATGGGGCTGTTCTCACTGCTCTGGCTAGAGAGAGTCAAGCAAAAGAGCTCTTACTTGGTTTGTGCAAGGCTCTGTGTGGCTGGTACTCAAGTTCAGGACATCCAGCGCGACTCTGTTGCTTAAAATGACACAGGCTCAAAGGGCCAGAAGCTGACATGCGTAGACCTCCACCCAGATCAGGGCTGCTGCTAGCCCAGCGAGAGCTGTTGTGCACTTACAAGAAGGTGTTTCTTCCTGGCTCAACAAGATACACGGCTGGGTGTGCAGAATGGTGGAAGGGTTTCAGGCCCCACGTTGACCCCACTGAGCGCTCACTTTTACACAGGGTACAACACAAGCACAACCATGTGTGAGGAACTGAGATGGGCGTCTGTCTTGACAAAGGACTGGTTTTCATGCATTTGTAACCGGTTGAGCAAAATCTTTATCTCCCTACTCCTTTTATTTCTAACCTAAAAGAAAAGGGAATTCATCCTTTAAAGAGTTATGCATGTCCCACCTTTCCAGCATTCTTAAGGAACTCATTCTCCAAGCCGAGCCGATTTTCTCTGCCTGCACATACCCCTCCTGCCCTTCCTCTCTGAATCTGCTGTAGCAAAGGGGAGGACCGCAGCCTGCCCATGGGACAAGGTCTTGGAAGCAGCCGTTTCCCTTTCCATCCCCTCCAGGCCATTCCCAGAGTGTTTTTTGTGGCACCAGCCACAGGAAGGCACATTGAATAGCAGCGCTGAAAAGGCACTTTGTTGTTTATGTTATTACTGTGGGTTTGTCTCTGCCTAATAATTAGCGTTTCCGGCCTTCTGAATTTATTTGCCAAAATATTTGCAGGCCTTTCGTGAACAAATAAGGGATGTTTCTAGACACAAATGATCACTGCCTTGCAGGCTGAGTGAATTCCTGGCGGTTTGAGTTAGGGGGTGGGGGCAAATCAGCTCAGGAGAACATCATCCCAGTAAGGGAGAAACCCCCTCTAAGTCACTGGCTGCTCTTGTGTCTGAACAACCTCTGTCCAGGCTGGTTGAAGTGGCCCAGTGTTCCTCCTGGGCTCGGACGGGTCTTTGCCAAGGACTGGCAAGTCTGTGGGATGTGTTGACAAGAGCCGGGTCTGAATCCCATCAGAGTTCCTCAGCCTGTTTTCTCCATTGTGTGTGTATCCATGATACACAGTAATACTGTTTGCCTAGTCCAGCTCACAAAATTATAGTTGGGGACACATGAAAGAAAATGTATGTAACAGTGCTTTCCTAATCCTAAAGCACTGTAACAATGTGGCTTATATTACCCTCTAAAGACACTGCTGTCCACGAGCAGATTAACCAAGGAGAGAACCTTCCACCTTATATTTAGGTCAAAGGGGATATGTACTTTATCTTTGTTTTCTCCCTATTTAAAGCAGAAAATGAGCAGATCTGCATTTCAGCCACCTGCTTGCCCCCTCAGTGACTTCTGTGTCCTCCTAACTAGTTCTCTGTCGGTCCATCCAGGGTTGCCCACGCTGCTTTAGACCCATGGCCCACCCACGAAGATCTCGCCCCTGCAGTCCTCTTCTTTCCTGTCGTGATCAGCCTCTCCGCCAGCTTGTTATCCTAGCTGTGTGTTCGCCTGTGAACTAAGTAACAGAGCAGGGTGAGAGGGGTGGTGGAGATAGCAGCGGGCCAGGGGTGCGTGTCCATTGCAGGGGTGGCTGCACCTCGGCTTTAGGCAACTCTGCCTCTGACTCTGTCACTCGTCTTCAGAATTTTCAAGAGAAGGCAGAAATCCCAATTTTTATGTAACATTTTCAATTTTTTAATACTGGGATCTATTTCATTATTTTTTTATTAAAGTATAGTTGATTTATCATTTGTGTTTAAGGTGTGCAGCAGTGATTGTTATTTTTTTCAGGTTTTATTTCATTATAGCTTATTACAAAATATTGAATATAGTTTCCTGTGCTATACAGTAAATCCTTATTGTCTATTTTATATATAGGAGTGTGTATCTGTCAATCCCATACTCCTAATTTCGTTCTCCTTCTCCCATTTGGTAACCATAAATTTGTTTTCTATGTCTGTAAGTCTGTTTCTGTTTTTCTGCATGGATTCATTTGTATCATTTTTAGAGTCCACATGTAAGTGATATAATACAATATTTGCCATTGTCTGGCTTGACTTCACTTAGTCTTCTGTGCTCTAGGTCCATCCACACTGCTACAAAGGGCAATGTTTCATTCTTTTTTGTGGCTGTCACTGTGTATTTAATAATCTGCTAATAAACAGAGTATACCCAAACAGTACATTTGTGAGCCATGCTTCACTATGGAGCTCCTGATGTGTGACCTTCTTAGGTGTTTGAGCACGTTTTAGATGGTTCATATGATGCAATACTTAGCTAGACCATCAGCCTCCTTTTCTGCCTCTGCCTGTCTTGGCTGTGTCTCTCTTTAATCTACTGTAATATAGCTCCCACTCCAGGCAAGCAACTCTTTCTTTAGTGGATGATGACATTTCTCTTGGAATCTTTTGTCTGCACTGCCTAGACCCTTCTAATCCTAGGTTTTTCTGTGGTTGACACTCCAAGGAACCACTCTTTCTAGTGGGATGACTTCTCATACCCATTATCTGTTCCTAATTGTTTACACCTGTAAAAGTTTACAGTAAGGATATTTTCTTCGTTCCCTGTTCCTGGGTAGGAGGTCATCTTTTTTTTTTTTTTTATAAAGAGATGCCTGTGAGACAGTGAGAGATGGATTGCAGAGTGGATACAAGCCTTACATTTATGTGGTGAACTTGAAATTATTTCCCGGGAGTGACTTTTTAGGGGTTTATGTGAGGATATAACCCCTGCTCAGGTAAAGCTACTTTTTAAAAATAATGTCCACAAAGGAGTTGGGTAGATTTTTTTATTGTTTTCCGTGTGAACATACCAATTTAATCTACATCTGTTCTTGGTGCCAGATGGATTGTAAGGAATTTCCATGATTCCACCTCAAGTTTATAATGAAAGTATATACACTGAAGGAATTCGCCACCAGAGAATTGTGTTTAAAAGGGAAGACTCAGCCCCAGCTTAGGTTCCACAGTTGCTTTTGACACTTGCCATTGATTTATTACAAGTAGCGAACAGTAGACGTTATTACTGGGGGAAGTGAAATGGAATATAATTTTAGGTTTTCTGACAAGATGGCACCAAGAACCAATGTAAAAATGGATTGTTTTAACAACTTTAGCCTCTGAGTTATAATCCCAACCAGTCACAGCCTTGACATACTAAAAAATAATCTGATGCTAGAGTATCACACAGAGGTTCAAACATCCTTTAGGATCTCACCTCATCCTGTACTTTTATGATGAGGTAGATAAAATAGTTTTTGAAAGATTTCTAATTTTATTTTATACATTAAAAATAACTGGATTCAGAGTTGTGATATGACTTGCCTAAGGGCACACAGAGACATGGTTCAAATATTCACCTTCCATTTTTAATTTCTTCCTATAATTTCTGATTTTCAGAATGTGAGGGATCCATCTTACACTTAGCAGCTGAAGCCTGAAATGTTCCAATTAGAGTTTATCCAAATGGCTTCTTCTACTTCTTTATATTTGTCTCTGGTGAAAACACATATGTCCCTGGGAAAATAATATAAAGAATAGCATAAACATACATTCAGTCAGTTGAATGGATCTTTTTTCCCCTAGACTTTATTTTAATGCGGGAAGAGTCAGAGTGGATGGGGTGGTTAAGGAAAAGAATGAGGAATCCTTTTCCACCTCCTTGTCCTCTTGCCCAGAAGTGGAATCATTATTTTAGAGGTGAAACTCTTGGTACTTCTCATTGTCTTCTGCTCAGGAAAGGCTTAAGGGGGGCCACTTATACACCATAACCCACTGGAACTTGGGGTTGATATTCTCTTTCATACCTTAGGCATTGCTGTGTAATAGAAGTTGTGGGTCAGCATGGTGCTGCTCATGATGACTGTCCTTGCCATGAGGTTACTACAGAATTCCGGGAGCCTGGGAGAGGTGCACGTATCTATTAGTGCCTCACAGTGCATACACTCATCAGAGCATCCCTGGAAACTGACACCAGCTCAGCTTGGTTGAGCCACACACCTGGTCTCTGAGGAAGTGCAGGGCTCTCCTGCCAAGACTGAGAGAATCCCAAGGTCCAGGGTCAGCAGCATGTGGGGTACCAGGCATATTTCCCAGGGTCCCCGCATCCCCAGCCTTGTAAGGTCTGTATCATCAGCATGATCTTTCAACTTCCCTACCTCTCTAGGCAGTCTTCAATGAAACATCTTCAAAACATAACAAATAGAAATCAGAATTAAGAAAAACCTCTTTTCTTCAAAACACGGTCGTTTTCCACCCCCAAATATTCACCAGGCTTCTTTCTACATTTCACTCAGTAACATGCTGAAACTGGTTTTGATGAATACTTGGTTCATATTCTCAGCCAAGGAATGTTGTTTGTTGAGTCTATGCCCTTCTGTTCATACTGTACTGTCGGGATTGATCAGGCCATAAAGAGGGAACACATTTGATAGTTTCAATCCATCTTTCCTCATTTCAGTTAGTGCACTGGAGATTGGGTTGTAGCTCCCATCCCAGTTCAGGGTCAGCAGCAGATACTTCCACACCTTCTCAGAACAGGACAGGTTAGAACTGGAAGCCAGGATAGGGGCTGGGGGATATTGCTGAATTGTGATATCTGCCTATAGAGGGAAAGATCCTCAAGAAGTTCAATTTTGTATCATTTCTTGGGGCATATGAGCCCTCCTAGGAGGGTTTGATTTATTGAAAGTGAAACTCCCAAGTCAAGTAGTCATTGAATGCTTTCTAAGCTATATATCTATGGATGAGTAAAAGGGCTATTCTTATTTTTTAAAAGACTTTGTTATATATCACACAGAGCCTCCTAAATAACATAATTGAAGCCATGGTTTTGAAGGGCACTCCCAACTTTAATATACAAACCAAAATCCTTTACCTCAAGTACTGGGCACCTGTGGTAAGAATTTACCTCTGCCTCAGTTTCTCATTGTTTTTAAAAACAGTCTCAGGGATTTTCCTGATGGTCCAATGGTTAAGACTCAGCCCTTCCAAGGCAAAGGATGTGGGAATTGGGGAGCTGGGATCTCACATGCTGTACCATGTGACCAAAAATAAACAAATGAAATTTTAAAATAAGTAAAAATGTAATCTCAGTGTGAAGGGTGGTACCTAATCAGAGTCATTCTTTTTTTTTTTTTTTAATTTTTTTTTATTTTTATAATTATTGTTTTAGCCATACATTGTTATGATATCACCATGGGTTTACATATGCTTCCCCTCCGGGTCCGCCCTCCCTCCTCCCTCCCCCCCGGGAAATCTCGCTGCACCAGTCCCGAGCGTCAATCCTGGGCTGGCGATTGATTAGACACATGACAATTAACATGCTTCAATGCCCTTCTCCCATCTCATCCCACCCTTACCCTCATCCACAAAGTCCACAAGTCTATTCTATACATCTGCGTTCCTTTTGTTGTCTCCCATGTTGGGTTCTCGTTACTGTCTTTCTAAATTCCATATATATGTGTTAATATACTGTATTGTTGTTTTTGCTTCTGGCTTACTTCACTCTGGATAATGGGCTCCAATTTCGTCCATCTGAGTAGAATTG